>OX421855.1:15920000-16520000 GCA_949127965.1 Pandemis corylana | reverse complement strand
GTGCTGAGACCCTTATTCGTTATATTATTATTTGATTGTGAGTGTCACAGATGTTTGCGGAGTGGAAACTATAAGCGATTTCAGAAACTTCTGAACATGCCGCTAAAAGTGGTGAAACTTGTGTCCCAAATGTTTTTTTGTAGCGGTGGTTTTGGTGTGGGTTCGTTTTAAAATTCTTTGCTTATTTTGTTTTTAAAAGCAGATGAAAGAGGGACTTGACTTCACTATTTCCCGGAGTAACCAAAGAAAAATCGTCCAATTAGCAATTGCTACTCGTTTTCTAATTTCGCCAAAAACAGGCGTACAGTAAAGGAATTTAATTCCTAACCCACGATGACGTTTTATGTGAAGAGGAAGGATTAAACTCCTTGACTGTATAAACAAATATTATTCGTTCATCACTACATTGTACAAAACAAAGTCGCTTTCCACTGCCTGTCTGTTTGTCTCTCTGTCAGTATGTATGCTTAGATCTTTAAAACCACGCAATGGATTTTGATGCGGCTTTTTTTAATAGATAGAGTGATTCAAGAGGAAAGTTTATATCCTACTAATGTTATAAACGCGATTTTTTTTAAGTATGGATGGATGTTTGTTACTCTTTCACGCCAGAACGGCTGGACAGATCTGGATGAAATTTGGAACATAGAAGATTATAATCTGGATACATAGGCTACTTTTTATCCCGCAAAATTGGGTGACTCCTACGGGATAGCGATAAACGAATTTTATGCAGACGAAGAATGCTATGCATAATTTAGTAGAAAAAACACCCATATAAACTTCATTGCATGTTTCAAAGTTGTCTTCACCGAAACTGAGGTGTATTTAAATTAGTTCTATTTTGCCGTAACGCGAAGAGGCATGGGACTATATTTAGGTTAGGTTGCTGGCTGTAATCGCTGCGCCAGTTCACGTGAGCCCGGGTACTGGGTTGCCAATATCCCGTGGCGGCCGCCAATTTCCGCGGCAGGAGATCGCGAGGAGCTCGAAACTAGTATCTCATAAAGTCTCATATTTAGGGTACCTCAAAAGAAAAAACGGAACCGTTATAGGATTCCTGTCTTTGTTTTCTTAAACATTGGCTGCATTTTGCGGGTGGTAGGGCCTTGTGCAAGGTCCGTTCGGATCGCTACCACCATCTTACTCGCTAATCCCGCCGCTAAGTAGCAGAGCTTGCACTGCTGTGTTCCGATGTGGAGAGTAAGACAGCCGGGGAAATTACGGGCACAAGAGGCATTTCATCTTAGTCCTCTAGGTTGGCAACGCATCTGCAATCCCCCCGGGGTTGCAGGTGTCTATGGGCAGTGGTGATCACTTACCATCAGGTGACCCACTTGCTCGTTTGCCTTCCTATTCACATAAAAAAAAAAAAAATACGAATAGGATTTGACGGGAACGTGACTGTTTTGCATGATTCGATCTCACTGTATCGCGGAGTAGCGAAGTGATAATATGACTAGTAGAGTGTTGATACATCTCTACTATAGACTAATATAATTTAAGGCTCGAGGACCTTATACATCCCTAGCTTAATGTATTTTATTTTGAAAGAATGAGTTTCTGCCAAGTTGCTTGCGGCGCATTCTTTTTGGCAATGATGATCTTTCCGAATGCGCTGGTAGTTTCAAAAAAGACATGTAAAAGAGCCCGCTTGGCGGCTAATTTGCAAAAATACAATTTTGATTTTGATTTTTGATATCATCCATTTATTATTTGAATAGGAAGTTGGGTGAAAAGTGGTAGACTTACTTATTTGGCCGACCGTAACTGCATCCTATGCGCGTTCTAAACTGCTTAAAAAATAGAAATTTCCCTTAAGTAAGTTCCTACATCCATACATTACTACAATATTCGCTGAATTCAACTACCGATTGTTCAAATGCAATCAAAAATGTCCATTTGATTTTATTCGCGACTCAATATCAGGCTAAATTATGCCCTGAAACGGTTGTAATGGCTTGTTACACCCGCTTATCATAATCAGCGCCCGGAGCTGGCTCCGACCAGCCACAGCTTCCACAGAACAGCTACTATATTAATATATTTTATTGAACCAGGCGTTGCTTTGCGGAGGTCCATTTCAATGAACAAAAAAATATTTACCTTGCTACTCCCCTACTCACGTGCAAGATAACCAAGCCTGTGTGAAATATATATGTTTTTCATGCAATTCCTCTCTCCACTAATGCCACATAAAACACATATAAATCCCACAAACTTAATTATCCTTTACACCACACAAACACTAGTGTTTGTGGTATTAGTGGACATATATATTTCACCCAGGCTTGGTTATCTTGCACGTGAGTAGCGGAGTAGCAAGGTAAATATTTTTTGGTTCATTAGTATATTTATGTAAGGCCGCTTTTACACTAAACTTGTGAGTTGCTTCCCTAATGTTTATGTAAGCTACTTTCAGTTAAATCTAGACACGCGGGAGCTTGCCAGCCAAGTTCAAAGTAAAAGGAATTGGTGACGCTGCCGTGTGTATATTTACACGAACCATTTCGAGCTACTTTTCACTCCTTTACAACTCGAAAATTATTTAACCTACATACATGATATTTGGCACATTTCAGACCCCCAAGCTTGCCTAAAATGCAAAATTTCATAATTGTAGCTCAAACAGTTACTGATATTATATTAACGATAAAAAACCGGCGATTTTGTGAATGGCTTAATGACTTATAGTAGTAAATTATTGATAAAGAAAAGTCGACCTAGAAGCTTCGTATTTTGGCATCAATCTTAAAGGTATACTTATGAAACTCTGAAAACTGAAAATGATTTATCTTAAAGTTAGATAAGAGTTTATACCAATCGCAAATTTTTTTGTCAGTTGGAAAACTTCTAAGAGTTAAAAATACTCCGCCATTGTTGTTTCTGATTTCACGGGGTCACCCTGTCCCATGCAGAAACGGCACGTGTCTAAAAATGGAACTTGTGTCCTTTTACTGGGTCATCGTGTTTGTAATGGACATTATCCTGCCCGATAATGTCTGACAAGGCACGGACGGGATTAGAAGAACCGGACTTTATTTGAAAATGATAAAAGCTTTACTTTTCTTAGGAGTTTGGAAGGTTTTCATTTAGATTTAGTACTGAACAATTTTATATTGTTCTAGTAAACCTGGTATTTAGAGTATTAGGGTCAATTTCCCAAGCAGTAAATTTTGATGGCAAGACTGAAAACGCAGGTGCAGAAGGCTTTGATAATGTAGAACTATTTTTTTTAGGAAACAGCCCCCTATTGTCTACCTCGGGCAACAGCTAAAATTAAAATATTATGTTATATAATCATTTAAAAAAATATATTTAGACCGTATTTCTCATCGAGGTGGGTTGTCCCGGAGCCGGTTTTAGTTACAAAATGCTGGATAAGTCGAACACTATGCGTGACAACAAAAAAAAAATACCTTTGTTTTATTACCATATAAACAGGTAACAAAAAAAGCACATCACCTGATTTTTACCTCATTTGTAAACCTCTGAATATGTGCATATACATTTGTCCGGAGAGACGGTCTCATTCCGCGGGCAAATTTTGGGAATGATTTATTTGCCAAGTTTGACCCTTAAGCCCCTCCGTCTCCCGCGCACCCCGAGCGATAGTCGAACTGCGGCGCTCGGCGAGAGTAGACGTGTGTAACGACGAACGTTTCCGAGCAAAACATGAGTATTTCTCATCGCCATGGTGTGGGGACAAAAAAAGTTTCATTCCGGAGTTAGTCATAACTTTTATATTTTGTATCGCTTTTCTTTTAAATTTATATATGTCACGTCTAATGTAGTCCTGATTTCAAGAGTTTAATTAGTTTAAGAACACGAGGCTTACTTTTTTTTTAATATTTATTTTTATGTCGAGTTTCTTATTCCACCATATCGTCGCTTGTAATATGAATTAACGTAACCGCCAAAATGTCGAAATTGAGTTGAGTATACAGTTCGACAGAAAATTTGAAGACCTTTCGATTGCTGTTATTAAAATTTCGATATCTTGAAAAAAATGTCAGTTACGTTAACCAAAATCTGACCATTTTTTTCATTTTACCGTGTTTTTTTTAATGTATGGCACATTTTTCATAAGTTACTTATTATAAGTTAATGTAAGGACGAATCTGTGATTGTGTATTAATGTATTCACCAAAGATGAAAAAAATCATTAATGTAAGAGACTCATCTGTATCAAAATGACTCTTACATTACTCATTTTGTGGAATATTATAACTGATTGACTGTTACGCTAAAGTCAATGCTAGATAGTGTATTAATGTGTTAACCAACGTTAAAGAAAAGTCATTCGTCTGTTTCAAAATAACTCTTACATTACCCATTTTGTGGCATATTATAACTTATAGACTGTTATGCTAAAGTCAAAGCTAGATAAAAAAAACTTTTAAATCAAACCAAATGCAATGCTTCTCGCTTGCTAGTATAATAAAAATAACCGTCGCATGTAATATGAATTAACGTAACCGCCAAATGGCGATTTTTCAGGAGAGGCCAAAAAGTAATTTGTAAATTAGAAAAAGTGTTGTAACTTTTTATATACTTAGCCTATTGGAATTATGTTTACAGCTTTTATCTTATATTTGTGAGATCTTTTAGATAAATGGGGTCTTATAAAGACAGCTATTGAAGTTTAGATAATCGCATGGCGGTTACGTTAATTTTTTTCATTTTTATGTGTTACATTAAGATGTTTTAAAGAAAATTAAGATCAGTTTTCAAAATGTGGACTTACATTATAAAGAATTATTTATAGCAATTCCAATCTTATTCACTTGTAATAAAGTCTGACCTACAAAAAAATCTTCTCGTTTAGTTAATTTATGGCAGGTTTGTAAGATGAATAAAATTGGTTTTTAAGTATTAAACAGTTTAATAATTATACTTAAAACTTTACAACTTAGGATAAAAAAAGTCTTGAATCTCTTTAAAAGTCAATAAGCGGTAACTTTTACTTGAGATCCACATAAACACCTAGCTTTCTGTAATATTTGGTACTTTTCTTTATTATTTATCTTCGGTTATAAGAGAACAGTTATAATAAAACAATTTTTAGTTATAATAGTATAATAAAAATTTACCTACAACAGTATAAACAAATCTTAAACCTCTTTAAATGACAATAAGTAGTTAGTAAGTTTTACCTGAGATCAACAAAAAAACCTAGTTATTTGCTACTTAACCTCGCTTTGCTTTTAATCGACACAATAAAAAACAGTTATAATTAAATCATAATAGGTTATAATAGTTATTATTAAAACTTTACAACTTAGTATCAACATTGAAAAGACTTAAACCTCTTTTAATTATCAATATATAGTAACTTTTACCTGAGATCGACCAAAAACATGTAGCTTTCTATCCTATTTGCTATTTTTCTTTACTGCTTTTCCTCGCTTTGTTTTTCCTCTCCCTTTTTCAACAGTACCGGTGACTTTAACTACTACTTCAGCTTTCCCTTTTTTCTTTATCTTATTTATTTTGTCTGACTCCTTGCTTTTTGTATGGGTTCTTTTTTATTTACTGTGTTTTTTTCGTTGCTTTCATCTACTTCCTCACTTTGGTCTTGGGTTTCACCGTCATTAGTTGGAACTTCATCTTGAATAATATCGTCTAAATAATCTGTCTTGTCCACATAAGGGAGCTGTAAATAATCTTGCACGTATTGTTTAGGTATCACCTCGTCGTCACAGAGCTTTTTAAGGTCCATGTACTTTTTTGTAGAAATTGGCAATCGTTGCACATAAAGGTTTTGCAGAGAATCATTCGATTGACGGTTCGTTACGACCCGTGCATTAGACTGACCTTCACCTTTTTCCTTTCCTTTCCCTATTATTTTCTTTGTTCCATGACCCAATATTATTTTGAATGTATCACCGTCATCCTTCATTGTGTATTTAACTTGCAATTCATTTAAGTTTGTTTTTTTTACTGTAGCGATTGTAATATCTTTCAGTCTTAAATGTTGATCTAATGTTGTTTTTGGAGTGAATATTTGATTGGCTATAATCTCCCAGTTTATGAAGTCGGTGTGGTCCAAGGTGTTAACAATATAAGGACGCGGTGTCTTTCGCGCTGTAAGCATGAAAGTGGGCCATTGTACTGGGCTCCACACATGAGTTTTCGAACCTCACGTTCTATGACACTATGCATCGAATCTACCGGCATGTATGTGTGTAAAAAAAACAAACTTAAATGAATTGCAAGTTCACACACACAATGAAGGATGACGGTGATACATTCAAAATAATGTTGGGTCAAGGGACAAATAAAGTAATAGGGAAAGGAAAGGGAAAAGGGAAAGGTCAGTCAAATGCACGGGTCGTAACGAACAATCCATCGAATGATTCTCTGCAAAAACTTTATGTGCAACGATTGCCAATTTCTACAAAAAAGTACATGGACCTTAAAAAGCTCTGTGACGACGAGGTGATACCTAAACAATACGTGCAAGATTATTTACAGCTCCCTTATGTGGACAAGACAGATTATTTAGACGATATTATTCAAGATGAAGTTCCAACTAATGACGGTGAAACCCAAGACCAAAGTGAGGAAGTAGATGAAAGCAACGAAAAAAACACAGTAAATAAAAAAGAACCCATACAAAAAGCAAGGAGTCAGACAAAATAAATAAGATAAAGAAAAAAGGGAAAGCTGAAGTAGTAGTTAAAGCCACCGGTACTGTTGAAAAAGGGAGAGAAAAAACAAAGCGAGAAAAAGCAGTAAAGAAAAATAGCAAATAGGACAGAAAGCTAGATGTTTTTTGTCGATCTTAGGTAAAAGTTATATTGTATATTGATAAAATATATAGTGTGTATTGTGTGTATATTGATAAAATATATATAAAAGTTATAGTGTATATTGATAATTAAATGAGGTTTCAGTCTTTTCAATGTTGATACTAAGTTGTAAAGTTTTAATAATAACTATTATAACCTATTACAATTTAATAATAACTGTTTTTTATTGTGTCGATTAAAAGCAAAGCGAGGTTAAGTAGCAAATAATAATAGAAAACTAGGTGTTTTTTTGTTGATCCCAAGTAAAAGTTACTACTTATTGACATTTAAAGAGATTCAACTTTTTTTATACTAAGTTGTAAAGTTTTAAGTATAATTATTAAACTGTTTAATACTTAAAAACCTATTTTATTCATCTTACAAACCTGCCATAAATTAACTAAACGAGAAGATTTTTTTGTATGTCAGACTTTATTACAAGTGAATAAGATTGGAATTGCTATAAATTACTTTTTATAATGTAAGTCCACATTTTTAAAACTGTGTGCGTTACGTTATTTTAAAAAAAATAAGTGTGTCATACCTTAAACTGATCTTCATTTTTTTGAATACATCTTAATGTAACTACACATAAAAATGAAAAAATTAACGTAACCGCCATGCGATTTTCTAAACTGTAATAGCTGTCTTTATAAGACCCTATTTATCTAAAAGATCTCACAAATGTAAGATAAAAGCTATAAACATAATTCCAATAGGATAAGTATATAAAAAGTTACAACACTTTTTCTAATTTGCAAATTACTTTTTGGCCTCTCCTGAAAAATCGCCATTTGGCGGTTACGTTAATTCATATTACAAGCGACGATATTTATTCCGGTGTTTCCGGTGTAGTAAAACCGGAATGACATCAAATGTAGCTTCACTTTATTATTATGAAATGGTTCCGTAGCATAATTTCTAAAATCAAATACTGAACTTATTTTATTGTACAGTCAAGGGCAAAGATATGTAAACACCACTGAGTGTCAAAAAGCATGGTCATCTAAATGGTCATAAATTTGGCAACATACAAAAGTACATAAATTAGTATACATGATTTGAGAGATAACTATGTATACAACATTTGCAATAATATGTCCTCATGTATTAGGCCATAAACTTAGAAACACCGTAAAGTTCAAAAATATGTATACACTATTTAACCATTAATTATGTATCTAATATGATAACCAAAAATATGTAAACAATCCAAAATTCTATTAACACAACTCTATTGTCAGGAGCTTATGAACGTATTTTTTGCGTAACATCGAACTCTGTAATCTTAATGTAATCAGCCAACCACTTGAAGCTTCAAGTCGTATACAACAACTGCTATTCCGAACTCTTTAACTGATCATTACTCTATTTATTTTAAATCACGTCATGTGCCCACAATCTTGCTAAATGTGGCCTGTAGGTTGTAGGTACCTGTTACCATAGACTCTGTCTACCCCGTAAGGGATAAAGACGTGATTTGTGCATGTGCATGTGTCATGTGTCACTTTTGGATTTTTTAATTCCATTTGACTTACCGTTTCTTATGGTTTATCTGGCGGCTTTTCATTAATTTTGAAGGAGAAAATGTATCGTTTAAGCGATCATTTAAAACATAGGATTGTTGCCTCATGCGAGGAAGGTATATACGTGCTTGATATAGCTCTGCTGACGAATTAGGCATCACGGTAAGAAATATTAAACTTGTTAATAATAACCTACTATAGAAAATATTACTCTCTAATCACTTTGTCTTAAGTTTAAGGAGTGGTTTTCTTTATTATACAGTTATTTTAAGTATACTTTGCCTTTTATTAAGTAAAAAAGTGGACTTGTAATGGCTGAAAATAAATGATGATGATGGTGATGAAGTAAAAAAAAATTGAAAATAGCGTAAATCGTCAATTACTGTATGATTTGATATTGACGACACGGATGGCTCAGTGGTGAAGCAACCGCTTTCTGAGTCGAAGGTCCCGGGGTCGAAACCCGGCCAGGGTAATGTTTGTGTGATCAACTCGAATATTTGTGCTTGGGTCATGGATGTTCTACATACATACATACATACGATATACATATATCACGTCTTTATTCCTTACGGGGTAGACAGAGCCTGAGGAAACAAAACCTTAAGGCCACGTTTAGCATGATTGTAGGCGTATAGGTGGAAAAATTAATCAAAATAGTGATGGGTTGCTAGCCGCATCGCCTATAACATGATTCCAAAGAATTTCGCCCATTCCCTCGATGGACTTTTACCATCTGCGCGGGACGAGAAGCAACTGGTACATTCTATGTTTTTCTTATACCTACATACATACATTCACACATACATACATACATACGTACATTCTATGTTCTATATATTTAAGTATGTATTTATTTATATAGGTATGTATATCGTCATCTACTCGTAACTAATACCCATAACACAAGCCTTCTTGAGTTTATGTATACATATTTCGATACTTTGGGTATATATTTATTTTTGTCCCTGAATGTACCTAGCGTTTTCATCTTCAATCAAAATCAACGAAATCTGAATCTGTAAAATCTATTAAACATGCCCATTGATAACGTCGTGGTGACAGGTCAAAACATGCGACAAACATATGCAATGACAAGTCTGTACTGTTTTCGTGAATTGTCAAAACATACTTTACAAATTTGTTTCGTGTGACTAGGCCGTAAAGTTGATATTCGCAGATTACATTTTGTATACATATTTTTGTGGCAATTACTGAATCTATATTTAATTACATAAGTATGACTATAATATTTAGCATTATTTGCAGGATACTAATAATGGAATTTTGATTGTATACAAGTTTTTGGACTTGCCAGGTACATATTTATGTTGCCAGTGTAGTTTGCATATTAATTCCCATTTGAATGAGTATATATCTTTTTAACTTTATATGATTACTTATTTTCTTTCACATTACTTGCATATATATCTTTGCCCTTGACTGTACCACAGCTCATGTTCTTAGATAAAATTTACGCTTGTAGGCCATCAGGGGGCGCTACAAAAAGGGTTTAAAAATTTGGTTTCCGTACCCAAAGGGCAAAAACAGGACCCTATTACTAAGACCACTGTTCGTCTGTCTGTCTGTCACCAGGGTGAATCTCATGAACCGTGAATACCGTTATAGCTAGACAGTTGATTTTCACATACGATGTAGGATTCTTTCGCAGATACACAATAAATACTAAAGACAGAATTATTTTTATCTTTGTCTGTCTATGTAAGGTATTGTCATTCTTACCTGTCCTATTTGGTAAACAAAATTCTAACCTCAAAAAGTCTCATTTTCATAATTTTTTAACTATTTCAACGTAAAAAAAGGAACTGGAGATAAAATATCAGCAAAATTATGTACAAAATATTACCTCAGGCTTATTAATTACATAATAAATCCTGTACGATACTTGAAAGCGTAGTGTATTGCTATCAAGTATTGAAAACATGACACATATTGTTGTGTGTATAAATTTATAATGCTGCATCCAATTTTTTTTTTTTTTTTATTTTTTTTTTTAAATATGAATAGGAAGGCAAACGAGCAAGTGGGTCACCTGATGGTAAGTGATCACCACTGCCCATAGACACCCGCAACCCCGGAGGGATTGCAGATGCGTTGCCAACCTAGAGGACTAAGATGCAATGCCTCTTGTGCCCGTAATTTCCCCGGCTGTCTTACTCTCCACACCGGAACACAGCAGTGCAAGCACTGCTACTTAGCGGCAGGATTAGCGAGTAACTGGAGATTTGATAACTGGAAGGTTTATCATCATTTGATGAACAACATTTTTCAAACAATCACTTCTTAACAAACAACGATTTACAAACTATTCATTTCACAAACCTGTCATTCCTAAAAATGATCAATTTACAAATAATTCAAATCGTTCAAAGGTTAACTGGAAGAGATCCCTTTTAGGGATAAGTTCGCCTTTGTGCATGTGTGTTGTCCTGTATTCATCTTTTTCTTGTGTTTTATGTACAATAAAGAGTTATATACATACATACATACATGCATAATTCCTCGGTAATAATCTCATATATCTATTCTACAACATAATTATGATGTTTTTTCAAGTAACCAATGTTTCATGCAATTTCTAATTTGTGAATCGTTGATTTGCCTAACGTTGTTTGCAAAATGAATACCTATTCATGAAATGTTGTTTACCAAGAGATGAAATACCTACTTAAAACATATTCATCAACCGGCACCAAATTTTCGCTTTTAGGACTATTAAAATGCCACTTACTTAAGGTCTGTCTGTATTTTTTCTAAATAAAAGACGTGATTATGGAACCCTGTTTATTACTTTAATTCCGGTGGTCTATATTTCATTCCAGTGGGCTAATATTGTCATCCCAGTGTATATTTATCATTCCGTTGTAAGGTATCATTCATTCCGGTGTACATTTATAATTCCGTTGTGTGTTTAGAAATTCGACCTCTAATAACTCAAAAACTATTTAAGATTTCAGGTTCCCTTTTACATATGTCTTGCAAAATAGTCTAAGGTATCGTTTGACATTTAAAAATCTAAAATAAAAACACATATAAGGGATCACACCGAAATGATACAAAAAATGAGTACTGTTGAAATTGACCCATTAGGACTCCACTGTCCGTCTGTCACCAGGTTGTATCTCAGGAACCGTGATAGTTAGCAATTTAAATTTTCACAGATGATGTATTTCTTTTGTCGGTATAACAATAAATAAAATTTCTAAATGTCAGTGAAAATTAGAACACATAGAAAAATCCGAAAAGTAAAGCTATGGCCGGGAATCGAACCCGGATCCTCGTCATTCCGTGACGCGTGCTATACCCCTACACCACCCATAGCAGGTGGGTAGTCTTCAAAATTTTCCACCCGTTACTAGCTATCACGTGACCTTGTTACTATGCGAATTTTTGTCGTTAAGCGTCATCTGTTTGAATGATGTGTCTGTACGACCATATTCTCGGCCATAGCTTTACTTTTCGGATTTTTCTACGTGTTCTAATTTTCACTGACATTTAGAAATTTAATTTCTAACGGTAAAACCGAAAAAGTAAAACATGAAAAATCAAGAAATAAAATTTCTTGATTCATTTGATATTACCTATCAATAAATACTAAAAATCTAACTTTATGTCTGCAAGTCTATGTAAGTAACCAATATAAACTGAGCTCACACTGCCTAGATTTTACTTAAGAGTCTGATAACACTGGATTTTCACTTGCCGAATTTGTATGAAACCCTATAGAAGAAAATATATCCACAGTAAATAATTTAAAACAGTATTAAGCCAACGTCCTAATGACGATTGTTTAGAAAGCACTTGTCCAAATACTTCGTCTAATAAAAAAGATATATTCCATACCACAACCATTTTTTTAGACTGTTCGGATTGCAAGCCTTTTTCTTGAAGTCAATTAAAAATTTTAAATCTTTGGTGCCTCAGCTGACCGTTGTGTCTGTGATCACCGACACGTGCTCTGCATATCGGACCCCGCTTAAAGGGACGTGACTTGTGTCTGGATGGTCTACTTGTGGGACAGCCGGCCAGGTGAGCGCTAGCCATCCCTGTCTCTCCAGCACAACGGGAGCGAGACACAGAGTGCCTAACGAGCATGGCAGAACGATGGCCGATAAGTGCCGAAAGCTCCTGTAAATTAAAGGTGCTGGAAAATTAGGAGGGTGCGAAAAAATTCGCTGTTTTTCGTGTAATTTGGTGATTAACATGACACATTATGAGGTCTGCAGAACACTGTCTGGAGAAGCATATTATTTTGGGCAAAACTGATGTCAGATGTGCGCGGGGAAGAGCACTATACAAGATGGTCTGACGCAATAGAGAAGACGGTGGGTGGTATGCTTTCATGCTGGTCTGGGAGCATAGAAAAAACATAGAATGTACCAGTTGCTTCTCTTCTCGCGCAGATGGTAAAAGTCCATCAAGGATATGAGCGAAAATCATAGGAATCATGTTATAGGCGATGTGGCTAGCAACCCATCACTATTTTTATTCCCCTTTCTATACGCTCACAATCATGCCAAACGTGGCCTTTAGGTCTTGTTACCTTAGGCTCTGTCTAATCCGTAAGGGACAGTGACGTGATTTATGTATGTATGTATGTATGTATGAAAGAATGAAAGCTGATCGTGTGTGGTCGCGATCCTCAGCAGCGAGGGAACGAGGAAGAAGAAGACTGTCCCAATGGTATGGGACAGTTTTCTAAAGCATTTTCATCGGTTTGATGAGAGACCATCTCCTTCCTCTTGCACTGTCATCTCTTATTTCTGGAGGTTGGCAAACAATATAGCAATCCTGATCCTGGACGCAGCTGCTCGGGATCGAGTGCTAATCCTGAACCACGCCCTTAGATTCTTGAGCCATGACATTAGTCTTCTTCCAGGTTTACTGTTGCCCTGAATCTTGCCTGCATTATGTGAGGTTATACGCCGTGCAATTGTTAGGTAAGCAGCATTTGTGGGGGGAGGGGGAGGGGTTATGCTCTAGATGACGCGGGAGATGGAGCAGTCGGAATGGCAATGCATCATCATCATGAGGGCTTGGACTTCACAAGCTATTAAAGTTCCGAGCAAGAAGAATTGGACAAATGCAAAGGTAAAATTTCGATTTTCAATTGTTTGTCCTTTGTTTGCACTGTGAGACCTTGTTTCTTGAAAATGGAATGTTCCTATGGGATTTTATTTACGTGGGAGAGCTTAGCATTTCAAACGAGCCGGTAGACACGGATAATGAAGTGATCCAACAAATGTAATTATTCTTAAAATAGACAAATTTTACCTGTATCATGATGCTATAAATAAATGTATTATCCCACAATTCTAACAACGGAATAAAAGGACAGTTGTAAAATATTAATTCTCGCGTGGGCGAAGAAACGAGCTCGTTCGGATAACGGTCGAATCATTGTTTACTGAATCTAAACGTATTACAAGTGTGTAAGCCGCTGTGTTGTACAAAATTCCAATATAATTTAAAAAACTTAGAGCAATTGACACCAATTTTATTGAGTTTAGTCTCAAAATAAGCAAAGCTTTTACTAAGGATACTAGGCAGCGGAGAGATTGTCATCCGATTTCCACAAGTATGCAAAATTTCAGCTCAATCGCTTGAAGATCTGCTTCAAAATTGATTACATTGTAATTTAATAAAAACATACAACACATACACATACACAAATCACGTCTTTATCCCATACGGGGTAGACATAGCCTAAGGTAACAAGACCTACAGGCCACGTTTAGCAAGACACCGAGGGCATAGGTAGAAAGTGGAATCAAAATAGGGATGGCTTGCTGGCCGCATCGCCTGTAACATGATTCCTATGATTTTTGCACATTCCCTCAATGGGTTTTTACCATGAGAAGAGAAGCAACTGATACAATCTATGTTTTTTCTTTGCTCCCCGACCAGTATGGAAGTAAATAAAAATTAGTAAGTAGTAGTAGTAGTAAGTTGATAAAACGCTTGTAATAATATTTACGAGTTTTCCAGGACACCACGAACCACATCAAAAGAGTGTTCCCTTGTCTGCCAGCCGGCATCGCGGCAATTATCCTAATGGTGCCCATAAAAGACTACGTGCGACATCGACCCTTTAAAACCTGCCCTAAAACAGATCCTTTAAACATATTCCGCCAATTTACATACAGTAATACAAGTAACGCGTTCCCGATCGGCGCAAATGTAATTGCATAAACGATCGTTTTATGACTCCAAATGGGACGGTGAATAATTTAAGCAAATGCCTTCCATGCTGGTCTGGGAGTAGAGAAAAAACAGAGAATGCAGTTGCTTCTCTTCCCGCGCAGATGGTAAAAGCCCATCGAGGGTAGCGAAACTCTTAAGAACCATGTTATAGGCGATGCGGCTGATTCCCCTTTACACCTATACGCCCACAATTACCACAATCACTTACGTAAGCATGCACACGCGCACATTATTTCGCAGCAATGGTGCCTATGCCTAATTTAATGAGTAGGTAACTTCTTTACTCGTTTTGTACGCGTGCTGTTATTTTTATTCTTCTCTGTACTACTTGTAGCATTTAAGATTGTATCTGTATGGAAGGGTATACTAGCACAGGGCCTTTAGTTGTACCTAACCTCCTGTAAAATTTGTTTGGAATAAACACTTTTTTCATTTTTCATTTTCAATCATGCTAAGCGTGGCTTTAAGTTTTGTTCCCCGTAAGGGATAAAGACGTGATTTTGTACGTGTGTATGTAAATGCTATCGGTTGACTCCGTTGAAATTCTGGTACAAACCAGTTGTTTGAAATATTCGTCAATGCAAAAGTTTGTTTCGTTAACGAACCGATAACGTTGTTATAAGCTTGTAACTTGCAATGCTATGTGCGAAGGCATGAAATTCATCGAAGCGTACGTTTTGAGGACTGTAATTACTATGATAAGTAAGAACACCAGGAAACTGAACTGCCTCTTTTTACTGATATGCAACAACAACTGATACAATGACAAGACTTCTAAAACAAAAAGATTAGAGAAAATATAAAAAAGTATCAAAAGTAAGTAGTTCGCGAGTAAAGCATAAGTCTCTCAAATTTGAAGTTCGTGCCGTCCCTATTACGCTACTAGTGTTTAATAGGAGTATGAGTGAATTGGTATCATACGAACTACGAATTTCGGATTTGAGAGTAGACCCCCAATAGGCTTATTACCTAACTCGCTCGCAATCGCCATCGTGTTCATTTTGACAGTTCATGTATGCATGTGGCAGCTAGCTAATTCCGATGCCAATTGTCAGCCCATACATGAACTGTCAAAATTAACAAGATGGCGATCGCGAGCGAGCTAGGTAATAAACCTATTGGTCTTGTTTATTTTACGAGGCACGTAAAAGTATCGATACTGTTAAAGGGCATTCAAGGAGCAAAGGCCACCGACGTCATAGCAAATTGAACTGAAATTGAGTAATTTCATTTTGAACATAAAATATGAGCGTTTTAGACGTTTTTATGGGTCTTGTTTATGTTTTATCAGCCTTTTATAATATTAAGAGTATCAGGTCTGGGAGCAAAGAAGAAACATAGAATGTACCAGTTGCTCTTCCCGCGCAGATGGTAAAAGCCCATCGAGGGAATGGGCATAGGAATCATGACTTATAGGTGATGCGGCTAGCAACCCATAACTATTTTGATTCCCCTTTCCACCTATACGCCCACAATCATGCTAAACGTGGCCTTTAGGTCTTGTTACTTTAGGCTCTGTCTAACCCGTAAGGGATAAAGACGTGATTTGTGTGTGTGACGTGGTTTACATTATACTGACTGGCAGCCCTGGTGACATTATACTGGCAGCCTTGGTGACCCCCTTCATGAGCGCTGGAGGACATACCATAAGCCAATCGTCACGGGATAGGGGTAACCCGCGATGTTGGTTGGTGTAGTCTAGTTAGTGTAAAAGTAGAAGTTGATTTTAATTTTAATTTGATTTGATTTGATTTGATTTAATTTAATTTAATTTAATTTAATTTAATTTAGTTTACTATCAAATGAATCAAGAAATTTTTATTTCTTGATTTTTATGTTTTACTTTTTCGGTTTTACCGTTAGAAATTAAATTTCTAAATGTCAGTGAAAATTATATATTATAATATATATTATTATATTATTATTATTGTATATTTATTTTTATCTCAAGTTAGGTTTTTACAATATTCATATAAAAAGTAATAAAACAATATTAATACAAAATATAAAAACATTATAAAAACCTAACCTAGGGTGCCGCCGGCAGCGAGGCGAGGCCTAAGCTACCGGTGGTCAGGGCGACAGAGACAGGAACCTCCTGACTATCCGAGCCGTGTCCAGGAGTACCGCCTTCTGTATCTGGCCCTTGACCCAACCACCTAGCAAGAGCCTTTTAAGGTGATGGTCAAGGCTCTTCGCTATTAAACCGTTTGCCGAAACGACTATTGGGACAGTGATCGTGGAATCAACAGGCCACATGGCGGTAACCTCGTGAGCCAAGTCAAGGTACTTGCTGACTTTGTTCTTCTCGGCCTTCACGAGGTTCACGTCATGGGGAATCGTGATGTCTACGAGCACTGCCTGGCGCTTCGATCGATCTATCAGCACGATATCAGGTTTATTGGCGACAATAGTCCTGTCCGTGATGATAGATCGATCCCAATAGAGCGTGACACGACCATTTTCAAGAACTGGTGCAGGTATGTACTTATAGTAGGGCACTTCGAAGTCCACAAGACCGAATAAAAGAGCAAGTTGCTGGTGAATAATCCTGGCTACAAGGTTATGTCTGTGCAAGTACTCGCCGTTAGCAAGACTAGAACAACCAGAAATAATATGCCTGAGTGACTCTCCAGGACGGCGGCATGCCCGACAAATGTCGACCGTACCGTCCTTCAGGATATATCTCCGGTAGTTATTAGTCATGATAACAATATTGCACAGGCAAAACCTTCGGTTTCCCCGAAGAGATCCCCGAAGCGTAGCCAGTTCACCGACGCGAGCAGGTCTACATCGGGCCCCATGAGGGCCTTATAGAACCGCCCGTGTAGCTCCTTACTCTCCCATATTATTATTATTATTATATAATAGGGAACCTCTGGTTCCTAATGAAAGACTGGAGATCATTGAACACATACAAGTACAATTTATGAGTGGTATTAGTACAATTTAACAGAAAATGGAACAAATAACGGATTATATGCAGAGCCGTAGGCTAGCAGGAGTCGTCTGACACATGGCAGCTACGCCACGTCAGACCGTCTACCAGCCAGCCGCCTTTGAAAGAGGTTGGCTCCCGACACGGCCTCTCCTGACGCTGCCCCGTCCTCGTGGGCATCTTCTCTACTGCTGCCCTCTGCGTCTGCTAACGACGTTAAGGGGCCTGCCTCAGACAAGACCCAGGTCTCGATGCTCCTCACGCTCCCTGTTCACTGCGCAGTATCATCAGTAACAACATCACCTGAAATTACACCATATCAGTTCTTGGCCCAAAACTTTGTTATTGCTGCCTACAGTTTTCACTCTTTCATGTGCATCACTTTAAAAGAAGAATTACTCGGTAGATGAGGGATGATCAGAGGTGCTCACTCAACTTGTAACGCAAAGGTACATCTTTTACCCTTCATTACACAAATGCAGTTGGGGATTGCAAATTATAACTAAGTAATAGTAATGAATTAATGTTGATGAATAATGATACATGACACGTGGGAGAACACAGCTCAACCACTCAACACCAGGCGGAGCCGTCCAACTCGCAAACCTGCAAAGGTGGGAGCAACCGCTCGACCAACCTGCCAAATAACACCGGGCGGAGCCGTCCAACTCACAAAACCCGCAAAGGTGGGAGCAACGCTCGACCAACCTGCCAAACACAACACCGGGCGGAGCCGTCCAACTCACAAAACCCGCAAAGGTGGGAGCAACGCTCGACCAACCATGTTCTCGCCTCACCTCTGAGGGATGTTGCGACATGCGATAAACATTCGTAATCATCACAATTACTCGACTTTTTAATCCGCTCTACTTCTTTACACCAATCGTTTATCTCGTGACTTGATGGGTCAAAATTCACAACAAAATAACTTTGAGAAGATGTTGACTTTTAAAGACAAAATTGTTTTCATCAAAAATTGTTTTGTTTGTTATCGATCTTAGGAATCATGTTAAAGGCGGTGCGGCTAGCAACCCATCACTATTTCGATTCCCCTTACTACCTATACGCCCACAATCATACTAAATGTGGCCTTTAAGTCCCGTCACCTTAGGTTGTCTACCCCGTAAGGGATAAAGACGTGATCTATGTATATGTGTATGTGTGTATGTATGAGAATTGTGAGGCACATTGCTAATATTGTTCTCGGGCATATACGCACAATCGGCACCTGGCGAGTGGCAGGAGGAATAGTCTCCAGGTCTCGACGTGTCGCGTTACGGGGCGCAGACACACTACACTACTGTCATACACTACGAGTACTCGTATTGCTAATTAAATACCGCTCATCCACTGGCTCTGGTATACGCATGTATGTGTGTGTATCTAGTGCCATAGATATGGATTGAAGATCAGAGCGAGTGGGTGGTGGTGAGCGTGCACGTGAGCGTGATCACCAACGACACGGGCGCAGACGACTCCTGACTTCGCTTAGGCTTAGACATTTAGCAAAAGAATTTGTACGTACCGATATATTTTGGTTTTTTTTTTTTACTTACGAATGCCGTTATTCCGTTCCGTCTCAAAATAAATAACAACCAAACATTCTCCAAACAACTATTTTCACTTTTGCAGGCTCGAGTAAAACCCATCCCACTTCTGAAATAGGGAACCTCTGGTTCCTAATGAAAGACTGGAGATCATTGAACACATACAAGTACAATTTATGAGTGGTATTAGTACAATTTAACAGAAAATGGAACAAATAACGGATTATATGCAGAGCCGTAGGCTAGCAGGAGTCGTCTGACACATGGCAGCTACGCCACGTCAGACCGTCTACCAGCCAGCCGCCTTTGAAAGAGGTTGGCTCCCGACAATATATTATAATATATTATATATTATTATATATTATATATTATTATATATTATTATTATTATTTTCACTGACATTTAGAAATTTAATTTCTAACGGTAAAACCGAAAAAGTAAAACATAAAAATCAAGAAATAAAAATTTCTTGATTCATTTGATAGTACCTATCATTTGAAAAACAGCGTCTTCTCTCGTCCCTGGTGAGCAGTAGATGTTCCATGGGAGTTTGTAATTGTGTCGTACAGACACATCATTCAAACAGATGATGCTTAGCGACAAAATTCGCATAGTAACAAAAAGGTCACGTGACAGTTAGTAATAGGTAGAAAAATTCGGAGACTACCCACCTGCTATGGGTGGTGTAGGGGTATAGCACGCGTCACGGAATGACGAGGACCCGGATTCGATTCCCGGCCATAGCTTTACTTTTCGGATTTTTCTGTGTTCTAATTTTCACTGACATTTAGAAATTTAATTTACTTTAGTTTAGTTTAGTTTAGTTTAGTTTAGTCTAGTCTAGTCTAGTTTAATTTAATTTAATTTAATTTAATTTGAGCTAATTTATTTATTGATTTTAAAACATTTAATTTTTACTTTACATTTAATTTTATTATTTGTAAATTCTATTATGGGAAAGAGGCGTGACGGTATGTATGTGTATGTATGTATGTATTATGGATGCAAGTCTGGACTAAAATAATTTCATTTCATTTCATTTCATTGTACTAGCAGCCCTGGTTTACAGGTATTCTGAGATATAAACTCGCTCGGTAGGCACAAAATCTTGAGTATCTCGTGGAATAAAAGTCACTTTCAATCATTAACAAATCACATTTAATAAAAACAACAAGAAGCGAATCACATTCAAAAACATTCGACGTCCATCAATTACCACAGACTCTACTCCTCAAGAACTAGACAGATTACACCACAACTACTAACTGTGTACATTCAAATGAACTAGTCCAACCACCTTCTGAAGTGTTCCCCATTAATTTTCAGACAGTTTACACGATATTTGACTTCTCGTTTTTAGCTGAATATTCCGAAAATGTTGCTAGTTTTTATCGCGACATCGCAAATTCACCGATCCACATCATGAATGTCGACCGTGGCAAATGGAATCGTTGTTTACACTAAAATCGGGTTCCATATTTGGCTTCCGACCCTCGGAAGGGCATGTCAAACTATTATTATTTTAAGAGATGGCGACGGCAGTCAATATATCGGGTGGACGCAATAACGCTGACCCGGCCCGCGCCTGCATAACTCGATATGAATCCAGAGCACCCGAGAGCTGCCTTGAAAGACATCTTTTCTATTCTAAATCAAACGGTAAAACTCCAACAATAAAGCAATTTCTATGAGCTTTTTGTTCTTGTTACAATATTATGCTATTTAAAGACTGCGTATTAAAACCCGATGCAAAAATGGGGTGTTATAATTTTGATGCTGTGTGTGTGTGTCTGTGGCATCGTAGCTCTCAAGCGGATAGACCGATTTCTATGCAGTTTTTTTCATTCGAAAGCCAGTCTCCTTGCGCTGGTTCTTAGCCATGTTTGGTAAAAATGAGTTCTGTAATTTCTGCGTGGGGGGTTTTTAATTATTATTTTTTAAACTCAAGTCTCATATAAATGAACAAATAACGCACATCTCGCTACTCCGCTACTCACGTGCAGGACAGTCAAGCTTATGCGAAATATATATGTTTTAACATGCAACCCCCCCTCTGCTGCCATGTAAAACATACATAATTCCCACAAACCTAACTATCCCCTACACCACAAAAAACCTCTATGGGTCGGTTGCGGTTTTACCAATGGTTTTACCCGTTAAACATTACATTTCTGAAACCTACCTACTATGGGTGCTATGGATGGTGTACAGGTAATAGTACGCGTCACGAAATGATGAGGATCCGGGTTCAATTCTCGGCCACAGATTTACTTTACGGATTGTTCTGTGTGTTCTAGTTTTCAGTGCTGGCCGCGTTTAGATTTCGTCTAAAAGAATACTTCGTCAGAGTTTAAGCGTAATTCCAGTATCCTAGGTTCCGAAACTGGCAAGAAAGCGGGCATCGCAGCATTCCGTTCCCGGACCAAATCTTCGGTTTGTTGGAGTTGCCAAGTATTCGGGTTGCCGTCAAACGGCGCCCGGGCTCAAACACAAATACTTTGAGACGTGGGTGCAAAGTTAGCTGTATGCTTATCTGTTACGTTCTATCTGTTGCTGTTGTGTCTATGTACGTATTTCACGTTGACGCTTTGCAAGTTTTGTTAAATAATAATCCTAGTCCTAATCCTTACATACATACATACATAAATCACGTCTTTATCTCTTACGGGGTACAAATCCTTTTTTTTTAATGGAGAGGAAATCTTTATGCATGCCCGAGGCTTGGGGATGCCCCGGAGGGTTATACCCGAATTAAAAACTCTCCGGCGTTGCCTCAATCCTGTGTGATGGGGACGCAGTGGGATGCCACTAGGGTTTCACCACGGACGCCCCCCCCGGTAGCCCCGGCTTTCGCCAGGACCGCGCCAAGAAGGGGAGGGCCCGTACGCTGGGCCTGTCTTCCCTTAGACAATGAGACCGTGCAATGCAGGTAGGTGATGACGGGCTTGGCGCGGGAGCCCCGGCGTTTAGGCTGGGGCGGCCGGCGGGGCGTGCGTGGTGACACCAATATGCTCCCACGGCGCCCCTCCAATGGCAGAGAGGGAATACCGGCGGTTTTTTAGTGGGTAGGCCTCCTCCGCTTCCCCCCGCACGGGGGGGGGGGGGGCGCGGGGGGGGCGGGGAGGAGAGTCCCACATAACTTCCGCGCCGTCCCCACGGCGCGGTCGTATGCGTAACGCATTTTTCCGCCGCAAAAAAAAAAAAAAAAAAGGTGATGACGGGCTATAGAGCCTAAGGTAACAAGACCTAAAGGCTATGTTTAGCATGATTGTGGGCGTATAGGTGGAAAGGGGAATCAAAATAGTGATTGCTAGCCTCGTCACCTACAACATGATACCTAAGATTTTTTCGCCCATTCCTCGATTCTATGTTTTTTCTTTACTCCCAGACCAGCATAGAAGAAAATGCTAACAAATATCACAAAATGCTAAAGTGACTTTGTCTGTTACGATTTCACGCCTAAACCATGAATGATTTTAATGAAATTTGGTACCTACAGAGATAGTTTTAGTTACGACGGAGATAGGATAGTTTTTAATTCAGAAAATTGCATATAGTTTCCGCGGGATAGCGATGAGCGAATTCTGCGTAGACGAAGCCGCGAGCCATACCTAGTTTGTATGGGAACACCTTTTCTAATGGCTTTTTCTATAGATTGAGTTGACTTAAAGAATCAATTTTTTCCCAGGGGGGCGTAGACCAAAGTATTTAATATGAATTTCAACTTTATATCTTTACGCGTTCCTGAGAAAAGGGATCTTGACAGACGGAAGGACAACAAAGTGATCCTATAAGGGTCCCGTTTTCCGTCCGAGGTACGGAACCATAAAACACGGCTAAATTGGAACAGAAACAAACTTAAGAAATACCAGGTTTAAGCAAACAAAGAAATATATGGGAGAGAGTTGCAAAGGTAATTTACGACGTTTCGCTGAGTGGGATCCTGCACTCGGCAACATGTGAACTACATTGTCCTTTTGTTCATCTTTTATCACAGTATCAGAATAAACTGTTTTGCGTTTTGTTCTATCTAAATTTACTTTTGTTTCAGGCTCAGGTTGACAACGTTTTCTTGGGACATTCTTTTCTTCATGATCGTGTTTGTTGTGTGTTCGTGTGTCTGTGGCATTATAGCTTTAAACCGATGGACCGATTTCGATGCGGTTTTCATTGAAAGCCAGTATCTTTGCGGTAGTTCGTAGCCATGTTTGGGAAAAATTAGGCCAGCAGTACCGACACCGAAAATTAGAACTCATAGAAAAATCCGAAAAGTAATGCTATGGCCGGGAATCGAACCCGGATCCTCGTCATTCCGTGACGCTTGCTATACCCCTACACCACTATGCTTACAACTATCAGCTATATTTTTTACGTCACCCCGGGCCGTAACTGACAATTTACCGCCCGCTACACGAGCGGAAATTTCCACTTCCTGGCTAGCCGAAGACGTAAAATTGTGTACACACCTCGGGAGATGATAAATAAAGCCTCAGGTGACATGTTTATCGCCCTCGCTTTTGGCTCGTGTGACAATTTCCTGTCTTCTGAGACATTCTTTATTTCACTACACTTCAAACTCACACAAACATACACGCACTTACACATTTGCAGCTATATATTTACATTATTATTACTATGTTTAAATTTATAGTTAGTATTTGGGTTCCCATCTGTAAACTATTGTTATAATTTTTTTTTTCTGTTTTTACCTTTTTTTTGTTATTCTGACCGATTCTTAATTGATGGTAATCGTTTTTTATTTTGATATTTCTTGGCTGCCACGATACAGGCTGTGCCTAGTGTGGAGTCATTGAACTTTCTAATACTGTATTTCGTTTCTATTTTGGAATATAAATTTTACTTTACTTTACTTACTACCCTCGGAATGTAATGCAGTTGTATTCGTCTCAAACGTAAAATTGCAGCACAAAAGCTATCCAAATAAAGTTGCTCTCAAACAACATGTCATCGAATCGCTACAAGATTTCCGACGTCATAAATTCCGGTAGAAACGTCGCGCCATAAATTCAAGTGACCAAGTTAAATAAGAGCCAAAAATGTTCCCGAGTGCTCTGATACAAACGTGCAATGGAAACGAGGTAAAGGAATTACAGGGAACAACTTTACGGCTGCGGGTGGGCAAAAGTACAAACAAACGATTCTCAGCACTTATTCCGTGTTGGGTAAGACCAGTGGCGCCATTCCCATCGGCACGGCACCGTTGCTGGCGGCATTCGGAACATTCGGTGACAATCATAACATGGGGTTACGAGCTTCTAAAATAGTCGGTAAGTCGAGGGCTTTAGGTTGAAAGTACTATTACGTGGCTCAAAGGTTGCAGCTATTATTCAAACGCCGTCAGAAGAGACATCGGGTGTAGCAACAAGCGGCAAATTAATATTTTTCATGCCTTTTATTTGGGTTCCTTTCGGGTATAGAATTATAAGCTAGCAGCAACCATGCTTTCATTTCACGCAAGGGGCTGTGTTTTTATTTAATACTAGCTTTTGCCCGCGACTTCGTCCGCGCAGATAACGTCAGAGTGACGTGACGATATACCCCATACATCCACTCATGTCTCCAAGTGCCTATAAGGTTTTTATTTCCTATCCCGTGGGAAATTCGGAAAATCCCTTCTTAGAGCACCTACGTGATCCTCTAGGAATGTTATCTATTAATTAGTGTCTTAATTATTAACCTTGTCTTTTTATCCCATGGGAAATTCAAAACATTCCTTGGTAGCGCCACCTTTATACTAAGCAAGGAATAATATGTAAGTATGCTAAATTTAATGTCTGTAGCTTTATTCGAACAACATTTCGGGATTTTCCAATCCCGCAGGAAAATGTTATAGGCGATGTGACCCACCACTATTTTGATTTTCCTTTCCACCTATACGCCCTTAATCATGCTAAAACGTGGCCTAAGGTTTTATTACCTTAGGCTCTGTCTATCCCTGCGTGGTGACACCAATATGCTCCCACGGCGCCCCTCCAATGGCAGAGAGGCTCTGTCTATCCCGTAAGGGATAAAGACGTGATATATGTATGTATGGATGTACGAAACGCTGAAGACATATGGGTCTTTTGTGTTTCGGAGTATTTGTTGCACGTATGTTACACAAGACGCTGTCAACATTAGTTCAAGCTTATAGGGTTAGTTTTAACATTTTCATCCGTAGTTTCAAACAGCGCTAAAGATAAACTACTGTGTTTTAAACTAGGAGTATCCTACAGTTGACTAGTTCTGTTGGCGACTTTGCATCCAGAAACAAAGTTGACACAGATGCAGAAACAAGTCGCGGCGCGAACTAAAACAAGGGCAAACAAAATGTTAGAACCGTTTTGTTTTTTCTTTTTACGATTCGTAAATTGAAGGAGTGGAATTCTCTGTCTCTGTCTGATTTCCTGAATGCTAAATCTGGCTAGCTCTATCTTATACTACATCTTATACATATTTTTTTTCGAAATAGTTCTTAAACATAAACATAAGAATCACGACACGCGTGATCTTGAATGATGATTCAGTTTTCAATTTCAATGTTATGCCACATGTTTTTACCTTCCTTTTTTGTAATGATACCTTCGATACATTTGGTTCGGACTTACAATTTTTAATACACAACTACACTAACGTGCAAAAATTAGCGTGCCAGATTAGCTTTCATTAAATTGTGTGATATTTGGACACAACAGATCTAATCGACGTGTGAACTGAAAATGACACACATTTTAGTAGCTTCCAGAACATTTTTTTTTTGTTTTGAAAAATAAATGAATACAGGTTGACTTCTAAGTCATGAACAGAAACCACATTTTCCGATAAAGCTGTCCAATATTAATAAAGAGCACTAGTGGTAATCGCAATTAGTCAGCCCCTCAATTAATTAAAACAAAATAAGATCAATCCCTACTTATCATCATCTCACCGGTCACCTTTTTTTATGGTGTGGAAAATGCGCCTTATGCATCTGCCCGGTACGGGTTTACCGGGGGTATGTGGGGCTCCCTCTTCGCGGCACCTGTGCAATGCAGGTTTGGGAAATATCATCTGGTCACCCTACTCGGCCTACCACGTGACATGTTTGCATTTTCACTGCGGATTTAAACTCTTTTTATTTAATTTTCAACCCGAACAGATAATGTTATGACGTGTAACATATTGTCATTGTCAATGATTTATATCATTATCACCAGTTTCCAGCCAATAGTTATGAACAAGGTTTAATTAGTTAAGAAGTTAACATTTCAATTAAAAATGTAGAGTGACCAAAAGTTACGACAAATTATAAAATTTTACATAATTTAATTTTGAAAAATTCAAGTCAACAGATTCACAAAGTATCATGTGCAAGTATTTATACCAAGGGTTTAGAGTTTAAAAAAGTTATTTCTGTTAGACTTAGACCACCTAGTATACGCTGTTACTGAACAAAAACAACAGCTAGCTATCTATTATTGGACAAAGCACTGAAATCAAGACAACACAAACAAAGCAGCGAAGCCACAGACCTTCCACACAAAAAGACAAAGCGATACAAAATTGCAATCATGCAAACACTAACCGAACCGTAATAGAACTTTATACGTTATCAAACAGAAATAAACAATAAACAACGGTAAGCATCGCGGCGCTAATTTGCATCAAAGAGTACAACGCTTTGGCTTTGTCCTTTGTGCAGGACTCGCAGATTTGCGGGAGGAATTAATACTTGCGAGGAAGGCATTACAACGAGCGCCCAGCTCGGAGCTAAATACCCGGTTTTGCATAAAAATGAAAATACGTCAAAATTCCTTCGACATTATTTTAGAAAAATAATTCTTATGACCACAACTGTGTAGTTGCTTGGAGGAAAAAACAGCGTGAAAGCGCGATCTGTTATTTTGACGTTATATAATAATATATACTTTAAGCCCGGGTCCCCTTTTGTCCATAATTTGGATGGTCACAATAACCCTTAGTCACATATTTTTTTTGTATCGTGCATTTTTCAGGAATTTTGGAAAAGTGATCAGAATGTAGTAAGTTAGATTAGTTTACTATCATTGAATAAAACACTCTTGTGATCTTATTGTGAAACTCGCCGAAGCTCGTTTCAAAAACCACACTCGTGTTTAATGGACTCTCATTATGTATCGGTTGCATAAAGTACTATTATAAATAATAATGTCTCATGTTGTTAACCGTGAATCTGGTAATCACAGATTAAGTTGCTGGGCTAGAGGTGACCGTTTTATGCATTTCGGCGTTACTTAAAACCCAGCGTTAGCATTTAAGCTCGAAGTTATATAAATTAACTTAAGACCGCGCAAGCAGCCCTAACCAGAAAATAATAGGTGCTCTTGGGAAAGATATTTCTATTTTTATGCTTAGTTAAAATAATTACGCTCTGTTCAGTAGTTTCCTCGCTAGATAAAAGCAGACTGAGCTAGCAATTACTGATCAGGTTTCTGTAAAGTGGAAACTGATATCATGCTACCTAAACCACCTTATTTCACCGAAGGTCCGCTACAAAGCCAATTCGACCGAATAGGCTAGTGGTTAAAGCACCTGACTATTAAGCTCGAGGACTCGGGTTCAATTACAGATCGGGGCAAATATTTTGTATGGAAAAATAACCTCAATCTGACTTTCACAAGTATGCAAAATTTCAGCACAATCTGGTGAAGATATCTGCTTCAAAATTGAGACACAAGATTCCACCCGGACAAAAATACTTACAAAAGAACAAAAAAATCTTTACCTTGCTACTCCGCTACTCACGTGCAAGATAACCAAGCCAAGGTTATCTTGCACGTGAGTAGCGGAGTAGCAAGGTAAAGATTTTTTTGTTCATTGAAATGTACCTCCGCAAAGTAAAGCCTGATTCAATAAAATACATATATGTGCATACATACATTGCAAGTTATAGACAAGCCCATGGACAAAAAAAAAGTGAAATGAACCAGTGTGATACACGCTTAGAAGGCTGTTACTATATCATAAAATAACTCTGAGCGTTATGCCGTCTTTTCTGAGCGGTACAGATTTTTTCTCATACATTGAAAACGCCGTAAATTAATAATTAGTCGTAATTCCTCACTTGTACCTGAGAAATTCCATAAATGTACCGCTCAGAAATGACGGTATAGCGCTCAGAGTTATTTTATGATATAGTAACAGCCTTCTAAGCTTCATTCACGCTGGTTCATTTCACATGTTTTCTTTGTCTTTGGGCTTGTAGTCTATTAATATAAAGCTTACATACATACATACATACCGTCACGCCTCTTTCCCACAGGGGTAGGCAGAGACTACTTTATTCCACTTGCTACGATCCTGACATATTTCTTTCGCTTCATCCACAGTCATCAATCTCTTCATACATGCTCGTCGGTTTCGGGTACTCCTGACCTGACCTTTTTTCAAAACGTCTCCTATTTGGTCTCGGAACGTCCGTCTAGGCCTTCCCCTCCCAACGCAACCATTCGTACTCCCCATATAGATCTGTTTAGTTAGTCTACTTTCATCCATCCGCTCTACATGCCCAAACCAACTAAGCATACTTTTAATTTCTAAATGTCAGTGAAAATTATAACACATAGAAAAATCCGAAAAGTAAAGCTATGGCCGGGAATCGAACCCGGGTCCTCGTCATTCCGTGACGCGTGCTATACCCCTACACCACCCATAGCAGGTGGGTAGTCTCCGAATTTTTCTACCTGTTACTAACTGTCACGTGACCTTATTTCTACTATGCGAATTTTTGTCGCTAAGCATCATCTGTTTGAATGATGTGTCTGTACGACACAATTACAAACTCCCATGGAACATCTACTGCTCACCAAGGACGAGAGAAGACGCTGTTTTTCAAATGATAGGTACTATCAAATGAATCAAGAAATTTTTATTTCTTGATTTTTATGTTTTACTTTTTCGGTTTTACCGTTGGAAATTTAATTTCTAAATGTCAGTGAAAATTATAACACATAGAAAAATCCGAAAAGTAAAGCTATGGCCGGGAATCGAACCCGGGTCCTCGTCATTCCGTGACGCGTGCTATACCCCTACACCACCCATAGCAGGTGGGTAGTCTCCGAATTTTTCTACCTGTTACTAACTGTCACGTGACCTTATTTCTACTATGCGAATTTTTGTCGCTAAGCATCATCTGTTTGAATGATGTGTCTGTACGACACAATTACAAACTCCCATGGAACATCTACTGCTCACCAAGGACGAGAGAAGACGCTGTTTTTCAAATGATAGGTACTATCAAATGAATCAAGAAATTTTTATTTCTTGATTTTTATGTTTTAGCATACTTTTTTCTATCCTAGTCACTATATCCTCTTTCACACCAGCACGTTCCCTTATCAGACTGTTCCTTATTCTATCTTTCAGTGATACACCTTCCATACTTCTTAACGCTCTCATTTCTACTGCATTTATTCTACTTTCATGCTTCTTTTGCCATACCCAAGTCTCGCTACCGTACATTAATGTTGGAACAAGCACCCCTCTGTGAACAGCCAGACGCGCCTTCTTCGACACCTTCTCACTGCTCACAAAGGCGCGCAGCGCCCCATTTACCATGTTTCCTGCATTCACTCTTCTTTCAATATCACTTTCACACTTCCCATCTTTCGTAAACGCCGAACCCAGATATACAAACTCTTTTACTTGTTCGACTTTCTTACCCGCAATCACAATCTCACATTCAGTCATACTATCGTCTTTTTCAAACACCATAACTTTCGTCTTGCTTACATTAACATTCATACCTTTCGTTTCCAATGCACCACATAAAATGTTAGTCATCATCTGCAACTCCTCCTCCGACGATGCCAACAACACTTGGTCGTCGGCGTATAGGAGGCATTTGATGGTTAACCCACTCATTCTTAGTCCACAGTCATTCCCTTTCAAATCACTCAGGCATGTATCCATGAATAGGTTGAACAGCCACGGTGACGCAACACATCCTTGTCTAACACCTTTCTCAATGCTAAACCATTCAGTGTACGCCCCGTTTATCCTCACACAAGCACTAGAATTCTCATAGAGAGATTTTAGTGCTCGTATCAGATTACTGTTCACCCCATGCATGGATAATGCTGACCACAACTCATTCCTCATCACTCTGTCATAAGCCTTCTCCAAGTCCACGAATAAACAGTATATTTTCTGGCCCTTGGCCATATACTTTTCGGTTATACACCGCAAGGAGAAGACTTGATCCGTGCATCCCATTCCCTTTCTAAAACCCGCTTGTACATCCCATATTTTCTCATCGGTCTCTTTCATAACTCTTTCAATCAGTACCTTTGCATACAGTTTGCCGACGACGCTGAGAAGGCTTATTCCGCGGTAGTTTATGCAGTCCAGTTGTGACCCCTTTCCTTTGTACAGCGGCACAATCACGGCCTTGCACCAATCCTACGGTACCCGACCGTTCGTCCAACACAAGTTGAAAAGGTGGCACAACTGACTGGCTACCACGCCTTCACCGGCTCTCAGCATTTCGACCGACACTCTATCATACCCCGCAGACTTTCCTAACTTCATTCTTTTCATGGCGTTCACAATTTCATCCATGCCTATCTCATTTTGCTGACTACTTTCATTCATCTCTCCGGCATGAGCCGGTACGTGCCCTGATTCTTCTGATCTTTCAAACAAGCTTTCAAAATATTCCTTCCATCTTTTTAACACACATTCTTCTCCTTTTATAACACTTCCATCAAGGCTTCTGATTTTACTCAGCTCCGAGGCAGTGTTTTTGCCCCGGGCTGTCTTTATAGACTTCCAGAACATTTTAATATTTGTCCGGAAGTCATCAGAAAGTCTCCTATCAAAATTATCTTTACGTTCTTCCCTCTTTCTGTCACAAGTCTGTTTTACTAATCCTTTCACTCTTTTGTATTCATCTTTCGCTTTACATACATCTTCATCCGTCACCTTTTGCATTCTTCGATTAGCTTTTTTCGCTAACCAATCCAACCATGCCTTCTTCTTTTCTCGTACCACCTGTTGTACTTCATCATCCATCCATACGTTCGTTAAAGCTTGTAATAATAAAATACGAATGTTTATTCTCGATTATTGGACGCTTAATATGTACTTATTTAAATACGGATCTATTATTTGTGTAAGTATGGCTGCGTTATCTATTAGCCATATTACAAGCTTTGCTTAGTTTGGGACTGGTTTGGTGTCAATTGTCCAAAGATATTTATTTTTTATTCCTCCAGGCCTATCACAAGTCTTCCGCTACGTAGCTAATCTTGCATCTCATATCGTTGCTACATATTACATGTAATCAAATACCTATTTTCTTTCCATTTGGCAGCCCTGTACGATAATCAAATATTTCCTTTTCATTCCTCGGGGATTACTTTTTATGTACACGGGAATGGGTTTTGCTTATCCGGCAAAGCTGACTTTTAATAAATTTAAAGAGTGTTTCTGAGTACTGCGAGGTAATAACATTGAATTATAAATATAATAAACCCCCCACTATATGGGGAGTGTGAATGGTAACGTTGGGAGGGGAAGGCCTAGACGGACGTTTCGAGACCAAATAGGAGACGTTTTGGAAAAAGGTCAGGTCAGGAGTACCCGAAACCGACGAGCACGTATGAAGAGATTGATGAATGTGGATGAAGCGAAAGAAGTATGTCAGGATCGTAGCTAGTGGAACAAAGTAGGCCCTGCCTACCCCTGTGGGAAAGAGGCGTGACGGTATGTATGTATGTATAACCCCCCCCCCCCCCCCCCATGCGTTTATCGAAGTGGTTAGGTCAGTTTGACAGACTTCCTAACCCCTGTTATGTTTTAGGGTTGTTTATATATTATGTGGTTGATAAATGTTTTCATACCATGGATGGTCGATATTCCAAGTGTAAGGCGTCAAAGAAGTGGCTTAAGGGGTGCGAGTCGGGTTACCTCCGCGTGTGGTCAAGAGCTGCGCTTCGTTTTTGGATCCGTCCGGGGGAAGAGCAGTGCTTGGTCCGGTGCACCCTGGGCAACGGCTAATAATTTCCTGGCAGTTTCTGATATTATTGACCGTTGGCTAAGAGCCCGACAGGGGGAGGGGGGTCTTTGACCATTACCGTACAACGTTGCCGGCATTTTGTCACAAGATTTTTAAATAATATTTTTGTTACTTTGACATTGGCGAAGTTGTCGTCGCTATAACGGCTTGATACGCCACAAATAAGAAGAAGAAGAAGAAGAAGAAATGGCTTGAGTTTTAATCAAAAATTACCATAAAATTGGAATAATTACTTGTTGAAATTTAATTTTAAGCTCAAATTGAAAGAAGATTATACATACATACCTACACAAATCACGTCTATGTCCCTTACGGTCTAGACAGAGTCTGAGGTAACAAGGCCTCGTTTAGCATGGTTGTAGGCGTATAGGAAAGGGGAATCAAAATAGTGATGGGTTGCTAGTCGCATCGCCTACAACGTAATTCCTAAGATTCCGTCGATGAACTTTCTCCATCTGTGCGGGGCGAGAAGCGACTGGTACATTCTACGTTTTGCAAATTTAAAGAAGAACTAAAAAAATCCATGCGTTGAAGAAACTTTATTAGTAGACCAATTTTTTACACGCAATAACTAACAGAAAAGTTGAATCTGGACTCTTTTAAACATCCTACCTTCCTCTCTTCAGAAGCATACTTTACATGTATTATGTAAGAATATTCTAATCTTAAAACTTTCCTTTCGGCCCTGAATCTTCCCGCAGTCACAACAGAATCGATACTAGCTTCCGGACATCTTCAATCCTACCCACCCGAACTAGTTGGGATCAAAACAGAAACTTTTATTAAAAGGATCCTTAAAAAGTCGTGCGACGTCTGTCAGGACTTCCAGAGTTTTAATTAGTTCATCTCCGGGGACTTTGTCGTTGCACACGTGGCCCGGAAAACTTCTGTCTTTGTGTACTGGGCCAAATGAAATTACTTTCTCATTAAAATGTATGACGTCGCGCTCGAGTGAAGCGAAATATCACGCAATCTAAAGTTAAGCAAAGTGATTACGGTAAATAATCTTGGTAATAATTGGAAGCGGCTTATGACGTTGACGAGACAAAAACAGACTGTCATAATTGCTTTGTTTTGTAACTCGTGAGTTTCGAATAATGTTTGATGTATATTAATTTAATCATACTCAGATGTAACCCCGTTTGGTATCATTAATTTCCCAGACAAAAGAGCACATTAAATGGGGGCGACTTTCCACGTTTTGAAATTCTTAAAGATGGCAATAATTTTAGCAACCCGTACAGAATACCTAGTCATTTTGAGTTTATTAACACCTTACCTACCTAATTCTTCTTGGCAATGATGGTCTTTCCGAATGCGCTGGTAGTTTCAAAAAGACATGTAAAAGAGCCCTTGGCGGCCAATTTGCAAAAATACATTTTCATTTTCATGTAAAAGCCGCCGTGGTAGCCTAGTTTGACCTGTAGCGTGGTCTCTTAAGCAGAGGGTTCGAATCCGGGCTCGCATATCTCATTTTTCGAAATTTATGTGCGAAATTACATTCGAATTTTGGCATGAGTTATTACTAAAAATCAACACAAGAAACCTACACACACCTGCGAAGCAATCCGCACTGGAGCCGCGTGTGAACTATAGCCCAAGCTCTTTCATCCCGAGAAGAGACCTGTACCCATCTGGGACGTGTGTAGGCTGGAGACAGATACCAATTTGCGCGAGTGTACCCTACTGACAACAAAGACACAAAGGGTATCTTATTTGTAGAGAATCCATGCATTATTTGATGCAATTTGTAATCTAAACTCACTGCATATTCATGCCAATTCTGGCTGGCAGGTGTAAATTCAGATTGTATTTCGCTGCAAACGTATCCTGTTGAGACAAAACCAAATTCTATTTTCATCCTAAGCCAGCACACCTGAGTTTCAAATCGTAAGTATATCAAGTAGTACTGTGGTGATCGAATAAAGATTTTAAACGCTTCATGGCTTTGTGAAACTTTCTAGATTGTGTATCTTAAGTAATTCAAACAAAAATAAATGAGGTAAGTAAAACGAAATCAAATTGTATACGTCCGCACTAGGCGTAGCTATGGGGCATAAATAAATATATACCTATAAGACGATGTTAAAAGTGTACCTGGCGAAGACGCGTGCACCGGCCGGGCCCAATGGATCGCGCTTGCTTCTTCTTATTCTTGAGGACACTTGGTGATGCGGATGTGTGTGTGTGTGTGTGTGTGTGTATTTATAACACCCGAAATGACCGAATTGGATGCAGTTATAGCCAAAACAACTCAGGAGCAATCAGAGAGCGTGCTACTATGAACGAGGTATCGAGTTAGACTCTCTACTGTCACCCTTGACAGCTAAGAAGAGTCAGAGACTTGACAGAAGTATTTTCCTATCAAGATTGAAAACCGAAAACAAATGTTCACTATGCAAACAGGCTGCAAAGATCTCTTTTACGTATCTGTTTTGCTAAACCTTTTTTGCCACATAGCGCTGACGCTTTTGGAAAGACCATCATTCCCAAAAAGAATGCACCGCAATATACTAACACGGTTTTTATTTAAACATAATTATTATGTAACATTCTACTTAATCTCTTTTAGGAATATGTTTGCCTTTGTGTATTTGTGTTGTCTTGTATTCATTTTTGAGGTGATAACATCTTATAAATCGATAAACGCCGGCTGCACTCAAGAAAAAGCATGAGTCATTGCGTTACGTTCCGCGTGACGTCAGTGTGCAAGCGAAAGCGTGGAGCAAGCGATAGAGAGGCACGATCGGCCCAAGTGTCAGCTTGTGCTATCACGTAAAACACTATCGTCCGTAAACTGACTTTATAGACAACCGGTTTTTTTCATGTGTTTCATGTGTATGTATGTACACAGTTGCAAGTAAAACAATATAAAGAGACTTAAACGAAATAATCAAGCAAAAACCTTAGGAACAATGTTATAGGCGATGCGGCTAGCAACCCATCACTATTTGGACTCCCCTTTCCACCTATACACCCACAATCATGCTAAACGCGGCCTTTAGGTCTTGATACCTTTTGCTCTGTCTACCCCGTAAGAGATAATAGGCGTGATTTACATATGTTTTTATGTATTAAATGAAATTGCTAAACGACAGTGAAAATTAGAACACATAGAAAAATCCGAAAAGCAAAGCTATGGCTGGGAATCAAAGCCGGATCCTCGTCATTCCGTGACGCGTGCTATACCCCTACACCACACAGCAAAATTACAGCTCTCACGTGACCTTATTACTATGCGAAATTATGTCGCAATTAAAAACTCCCGTAGAACATCTACTGCTCACCAGGCACGAGAGAAGGCGCTGTTTTTCAAATGATAGGGACTATCAAATGAATTAAGAAATTTTTACTTCTTGACTTTTTATGTTTACAATCATTTGATAGTACCAGTATTACACGAAATAAATAAAATGGTGATACAGTTAGTAATAGGTACAATAGTCAGTCTCAATAATGTACCATTGCATCAGTAACGCGTCTGTCTCCGCTCCCTTCCGCCCAATATTGCACTGTAATTGATTCGATAGATACTCAATTACACCAATACAGCAGCTGTATTGAGACAGTGACTGTATCGCTACTCCATCAGCAGTCACGTGAATTGCCTGCACATGCACTATTGCATGATTCAATAATGAATTACTAACGTACAGAAAAATCCGAAAAGTAAAACTATGGCCGGCCTCGAATCCGGATCCTCGTCGTTCCGTGACGCGTGCACCCTTACACCACCCATAGAAGGTGGGTAAGCCTTCGAATTTTTATATCTGTTACTAGCTGACACGTGACCTTGTTACTATGCGAATTTTTGGTCCAGAACGCTTGTCCGGGAGCGTTGCGACCCGCGCACTCCATGACCAATCTAAGGTAGATCTGAAACAGTCTGGCACACATTTGTTATAAAAAGTAAGGACTTACGTTGTGCTTAAGGCTCAGACACCAAGTCCCAGTTTTGTGATTTTGGATTTAAGCGTAAACGTCCCACTGCTGGGCACAGGCCTCCTCTCATAATGAGAGGGCTTGGACTATAGTTCCAAGGCAGGCCCAGAGTGGATTGGCAACTTCACACACAACATTGAATTGCTTCGCACGTGTGTGCTGTGTCCTTACGATTTTTTTTCGATACCGAAAAGCTCGTAGTAAATTTTAAACGATATTTTGCTCACAATTCCGAAAAGCTCAGTGGTGCGAGCCGGGCTCAAGCCCTTGATAGGCCAATGCCGAACCCGGCTATAACCCATAGCCTAACACGACTTTTTCAGCAAGGCCACGTTTAGCATGATTAAGGGCGTATAACTGGAAAGGGAAATCAAAATAGTCATGGGTAGCCGCATTGCCTATAACATGATTCCTAAGACTTTCGCTCACTCTCTCGATGGGCTTTTACCATCTTTTTTTTTTTAATGTGAATAGGAAGGCAGACGAGCAAGTGGGTCACCTGATGGTAAGTGATCACCACTGCCCATAGACACCCGCAACCCCGGGGGGATTGCAGATGCTTTGCCAACCTAGAGGACTAAGATGAAATGCCTCTTGTGCCCGTAATTTCCCCGGCTGTCTTACTCTCCACACCGGAACACAGCAGTGCAAGCACTACTACTTAGCGGCAGGATTAGCGAGTAAGATAGTGGTAGCGATCCGGACGGACCTTGCACAAGGACCTACCACCCGCAAATCTGCGCGGGCAGAGAAGCAACTGGTAAATTCTATGTCTTTTCTTTACTCCCAGACCAGCATGGAAGAATTCTCTCTATTAGTTTGTACTTAAGGAAGCACGCGATATTAAAATATGAGTAACCCGGTGTTTTGTGTTAATTTTTTTCTGAGTCTCACGTAACTTTTCTGTTCAAAACGTTTCAGCGCACGTACGTGACGCAATTTCCAGGGAGAGGTCTGCCTTTTATCATGTTGCGGACAACAATGAGTCCTGGATAAGTTTCACTTTAAATATACAGAGCAGGCTGGACGTAAAGGGCTAATGCAAAGGGCAGTCTGCCAGGTCCCCGGGGAAGGGATTCAATAACACTGTCCCTTTCGAGGTCCGCGTGTCCGTGGGGCCAGGAAAAGGGATTTTAATACACTTTGCTTATACGATGCTCTTTCGACGAAAGAAAGGAATGACATTTGTATTAATATTAACATCATAAGTTTCTGTCTAAAAATACATTTTTAATAAAAGATTTTTAGCTTTTGTATTTACTTTTTAAATGACGAAAAAACGGAGGAGGTTTTCAATTCGACAAAATTTAAGCATGACCTTGAATAACTTTTTACAGAGCACCTAGTCCAAAAAAATCCAATCCTAAGGGTAAGATAACAGAGGATGATTGACTTTTCGCTCACAGATTTTAATGCTGAGTTGAGTAGGTATCAGAAATAAAACGATCCGTTAAAAATAGTGAAATTTAAAAAAAATATAAAACCTTCTTCAAAAAAATTACCTCTAAAAAGTGAAAAATAACCTTTTGTATCTAATAGTGCCAAACGCAATAGGCATCGATCTCCAACAAATCAGTAAGTTACCAGGTGCCCTACCATGACGTCTTAATGCGATTCAATTACGATTCAGTCGGTTCAGTCGCTGTCAAATCAACTGAGTCGGAATTGAATCACGTTAAGACGCCATGGTAAGGCCCCTGCACTTGTCTTGCCATCCATTCTACATTATGTATACCAGCAAGGTAATTAAAAGCTTATAAAAATCAATCAGATGATCAATTGGCTGTTAGTTATAACATTTGGTTTGGCACATACATTTGAATATTTAGGGTAGCTCAAAATGATCCACACGTTTGCTTTAATTTTGTCTACTTGTTATTACTACCTATGTATTAGTAGTACTTTATAGATTAGGTATGCAAAGACTTAGACAAATCTAGGTCTTGTAATAAATTACGAATTCAATTTATTGCTCTAATCATGATTCATTAAATTGAAACAAGCAAGAACAGTTTTTGCTGTCAAGTAACCTCAAATTTTATACAGTCTTCCCGGAAACCTTTAGTCCGAGAAGGTATATTACCGACATTAGTAGGTACCTACTTATTAGTTAGTTCCAATACTTGACTCTCCTTCAACCTTTATCTTTTCACTGTTGAATATCTTCACTAACTTTTCCCATCAACAGCTCAGACTGAAAGCTGAAATAAATTAGATAGATTTTTAGATTCTGCTACTTTCGGGGCTCGCGCCCACTACTCTCTTATCAACACATTTCCACTCTTTTGACAACAATAGTGTTTTGTCGGACACGTCTATCGCGCAGCTTCACGCGACCTTTATTACATTTAGATGCGTATCGGCGCGTGCGCACTATCTCGATGCCAAATCTGCGCTTTGTTAGGATATTATGGAGAATACGCGCTGAAGAATTCACGCGGACGAAGTGGGGAATTATGATGGTTATCTGTGTGATAAAAGTCAGACGTGATTACATGAAAAGCGGCAAAGGAAATGAACAATACTCATATACGGATGACAAAAGTTAAATTGTAGTTTAAGATCTGGAAAGAACAGTAAAAATAGCTGAGAATATTTATGTTTATACAAGATTTTTCTGCAAAGTTTTCTTTCTTGATTTTGATGTGATAAGTTTGTGCGACGAGGCGTCCCGAATAGTGGATCGTCTAGCATTTTTATGCGACCGGATGGTGACCACACGCATTCGCTCGGCAAATTCGATTATTACTGGATATCTTGAGTGGAAAAAAGGTATTTGGAGCACGCATTCACTTGTCTATCTGAACGTATAACCCGAGGGCTGCCACAAATTTTTACGAGGGTGCGCTGCCGCTACAAAAGATGCAATTAACGTTTTATCGGTACTTCTGAACGCCGTAAAGCTGTTTTTATATAAATTCTTTCACGTCCCTCGAGGGCTGTGGAGTTCAGGCTCGGTGTTAATATGCAAAGGGAATTATTGTTCAGTTAGGTAACGGGTTAGTGCGCTGAGGGTCGAGCGCTAACGTTTACAAGAGGAATTCTTCGAGCACATTAAATGTACTGCAGTATAAGAACACTTTGGATTTTGCGGACGTTGAAAGTGTCAGAGGCATGCCTCAATCAATGTTCTATGTTACACCAATTTCAGATTACTGGTTTCAAAATGACTTGGATGCCTTTTAAATCTCGGCCTTTGTCATGCGATGCGATATAGTTTGCGGCATGCAAATAATTCAAGAGGCGAAAACTTTGTACGAATTAGATGGTGTGTGTGAAGTTTCTAATCTGCACTTGGAATATTTCATATTTCTGTGACAGTCTACTTAGGCTCAGTATTACAATTGAGGCACAGGCACAGTTCGTCCGGACTATCCAGTCGTATACATGAATTGTACAGAATGTAATGAATTTGCCACCATTTCTTTGACTCGAGATCAGGGGCGCGATTTCAAGGAGCTCGCCGAATTCAATCAGTCGCAGCAAAGCCTGCCGGGGCGCGGATCTCGTTTTCACTCCTAACGGGATTAGGTACCTGGGGCCTTGATTATTTGGTTTTTTATCACACGAGGCCGCGTTCGGTCAGAGTTCGATTCTGACTTAGTTTAGGTAGCTCTCCTCATTATTGCCCAGTGGTTTTTGATGAGCTGTTTGTTCGCGAGTTGGCTGTGTTAGATTTATGCATCCCGAGCACCCCATAGATTCATTTGGATTTACCAATTTTTTTACAGGTTCTGTTCTAGACTCTTGCCAATTAAGTTAACTTATTATCACTACATTTTGGATACACAAATAGATTAACTGCTTACAACGAATGTGAAGATTTGTGTGTGAAGTGGGAAGTTAGTATAATTTATATTTGTGTATTGTTTGTTTAATTCTAAAATGAATCGCACGTGAGAATTTAATGATGTATTGTGAGTATCTTCTTGATCAATCATTAAAACGGATCCATCTTTTCTCGGAAGAAATTTTGGAAAATATTTCTCCCGCAAGGTGGACGAAAGATTTGGCAAAGATTGGGGGAAGATTGGCTGCGGACAGCAGAAGACTGATCGTCGTTGAGGTCGTTAGGGAAGGCCTATGTAGCAGCGGACGTCTCTCGGCTGGTATTTAGACGAGGATGGTCATCTCATTCCGTAGTTGTCGTGAAGCGACTAACGGACCTGATGTAAGGCCGAAGAACACAAAGGGAAACCACCACACTCTTTTTCTAAGAGTGTTGTCATGATAGTACAGATGCTGGACCGACGGCAACAACCACATGCCCAAGAGTGTAGTTTAAATCTTTATCTACAGACGCACTCGAAAGTGTCGAAATACCATTCCAGGGCACATGACACCTCAGAGGTCATCCTAAAAGGATATGGAGAACACAAAGCAATTTTACTTCCGCATCAACCGTGTAAATGGATCATAACAGTAAATGTAAGTCGCATTAGACGCTGGGCGGCGTTAGGGCTGGATGTGCTCTCGTTAGCCGACTGATGGTCGCTCTGCGCACCTTATTTTAATTATAGACCGTGTTGTGGTCGCAGTAGTTTACAGAACTACATTATGCGTGGGATCCTTCCGAGGGCCACTTAGAATAGAACTTATGTGGCCCTGAATTTTATAAGTGGTGTTTAACCTCTCGGATGCGGTGACGCGGATCCACGCCAAATATAAGGCTATCTTTATTTATGAAATTGGTTTTATTTGAATCAAATGAGACTAGAAAGCAGTCCGAAAATCTTTAAAATAGTCCTCCAGCACTTTGCACTTCGATATGCCAACCTGTTGTTTTTGAACAATTTAGTTTTCCCTCCTTTTTTTATTTTTTGTTTATTGTAAACTATTTAATTAATTTATGTATTATGTAATAAGTCGGTTTCTATCTATGTATTGCTTTGTTTACGTAAAAGTTTATAGATTATGTAGTGTATTTTATCTGTGTATCGTTTCGTGAGTCATAGACGGTTCTGGCTGAAAATCAGTGCTGCAGTCTAACACCTCAGAGAATGCTGAGCCAGCGACCGTTTCACTTTTGCGAAGACACACACAACGCTGATGATCAATTTTTTCATGTCTGTTTTTTTTTCTTGTTTATTGTCTATGAAATGTTGTATATTATCTTATGTGTCTTGCAAAAAGAAATAAATGTCTTCTTTCTTTCTTTCTTCTTTCTTTCAGTTCTTTTTTTATGAGCTTTTAGTTCATTTGCAATGTGTGTATTTATGTATGATGTACTTAGTATGTTTGTCCGGGTGGAATCTTGCAACTCAATTTTGAAGCAGATATCTTCAACTGGTTGAGCTGAAATTTTACATACCTACCACTGGCGTGGCGTCAAGTATATCAGAAGGCAAGCCGAATGAAATTTAACTAGCCTTTTCCTCTAATTCTGTACAATAAAGTGCCCAACTGCCTTAAAATAGGCAAGCCGGTGGGAACCGAGTTCTATGGACGCCACGTCACTAATACCTACTTGGCTACGTTCAGTAACTAAAGTGTCAGTGTGATTATCGTCGGGTGAAAATCGTCCGATCATGAACACACTTACTGAACGACTTGGGGCGTTCTTCCGTCAAAAGTGTCAATTGAAGTATGATTTCGTATTCGTAATAATAAGTTTATATCCCCAGCGTTCGAATTATAAATTTTGCCTCATATCAACTGTCAAAGTGACGTCTGTGCGTTTTTTACCCATCTATTTTATGGGGTGACCGGTGCGATCGCCCGACGACGCCCGACGATGTTACTGAACGACTTGGTGTGATCGTCCGATGATCGCACTGACTTACTGAACGGGCCAGTGCGTCGTCGGGCGTCGTCGGGTGATCAAACTGAACGCACCCCTTATGTAAGTCGGATGACAGTACAATAACAGCGGAGTTCTCGTGACCTAGCGAGGATCGTCTCCGCAGGAGGGAACTCTTTAACGGTTCATTTTTAATGGTTTTCTTATCTTTGGGGACTGTGCCATCACAACAGCCAAATATGTTATTTACCACCACGTTATCACTATCACTATCATCACTACATAGTATAAAACAAAGTCGCTTTCTCTGTCCTTATGTCCCTATGTAATAATAATAAAGATATTTATTGCCACAACACAAAAAAGACATGATACATATTTATCCAAAAGATGCACACAATAATAATTTTGAAAAAAAAATGTCCCTATGTATGCTTATATCTTCAAAACTACACAACGGATTTTGATGCGATTTTTTTTAACAGATAGAGTGATTCAAGAGGAAGGTTTTTATGTATAATTCTACGAAGTCACGGGCAGAAGCTAGTAACATAAAATATATAATGTCGATAAGACGTGGCTGTCAATTTGAAGGTTCTACTTTAGTGACATTGTAAAGAAGAAAAAGTTTATTTATGGCAGTCACAAAAGTAGTTAAAAAACATAACCTACACACATAAATCACGTCTTTATCCCTTACAAGGTAGACAGAGCCTAAGGAAACAAGCCCTAAAGGCCACGCTTAGCACGATTGTTGGTATAGGTGGAAAGGGGAATCAAAATAGTGATGGGTTGATAGCCGCATCGCCTATAACATTATTCCTAAGACTTTCGCCCGTTCCCTCGACGGGTTTATACCATCTGCGCGGGAAGAGAAGCAACTGGTACGTTCTGTTTTTTCTTTCCTCCCAGACCATAAAATTAAAAACAACAGATAAATAGAGAGAGAGAGAGAGAGAGAGAGAGAGAGAGAGAGAGAGAGAGAGAGAGAGAGAGAGAGAGAGAGAGAGAGAGAGAAATATTTATTTACACACATTCGATACACGTAGATATATAATAGGAAGAAGAAATACAATAAACTTAGGAATAGTATACCCTTAGCCCCCTTAGCCCCCTTAGCTTAGCTTAGTGCCCTTACCTTAGTAGTAGTAGTACTTAGTATTTGGCCGAACTACATCCATTTAATGTTTTAACATTTAACGTTTAACGTTTTAACATTTTTTAACATTTAACGTAACCATTATAATTCCACACTAACATCCTGTAGCAGGCTGGACGTTTTTAGAACAGATGACAAACGATAGCCCCACAAAGGCACAATATCTTGATAGCGCTCCTGAATATTTTACACCGGATTGTTTCGGCTTTTTGTCAAGTATTAATGGCCGCTCATATTTCAGAACAATGCATATCATGTACACGGTTTTTCAAGAGCAGTATTGATTTATTGATGGCTTTGTTTGGCTGTGTGCGTAAATTACAGGGAGGCTGGGAAAACTAGGCCAGAGGCCTTACCTTGACGTCTTAAAGCTATCAAATTCTGATTCTAGCTACAGTTTAGCTTTCTATACGGCACTGAAAATTAGAACACAGAAAAATCCGAAAAGTAAAGCTATGGCCGGGAATCTAACTCGGATCCTCGTCATTTCGTGACGAGTGCTATACCCCTACACCACCCATAGCAGGTGAGTAAGCCTTCCAATTTTTCTGTCTGTTACTAGCTGTCACGTGACCTTGTTACTATGCGAATTTCTGTCGCCAAGCGTCATGTTTGAATGATGTGTCTGTACGACACAATTACAAACTCCCGTGGAACATGTACTGCTCACCAGGGACGAGAGAAGGCGATAAGCTAGTAGAGAAGGAAGATAGCTGATGTTAAAAGGACTTACTTAGGCTACTTAAATTTAAGAAAAAATTAAGAGTCTGGCGAAAACAATTAAAACCAACTCCACGCGGACGAAGTCGCGGGCATCCGCCGCTCCTTCAATAAATTCAACTCGGTATGGGTCTTGACAGCGATCGATCCAACTTTGGTTCGGAATTGAATCGCATTAAGACTTCTTGGCCCTGTATGCACTAGGAATTGGCAGGTGTAAAAAAATATCTTAAATTGTAACACAATGGGGGCTACCGCGAGTGAATTTGCAACTAGAGGCGCTAGTGTCGCGTGAGATTCAATGACATTCACTTTTCACTGGTTTTGGCGGGCTTCGTGACATCCTACTAATATTATAAATGTGAAAGTTTGTGAGTATGGATGTTTGTTACTCCTTCACGCCAGAACGGCTGGACAGATCTGGATGAAATTTGGGACATAGATAAATTATCGTCTGGAATAACACATAGGCTACTTTTTATCCCGGAAAATTGCGTAATTCCTGCGGGATAGCGATTAACGAATTCTATGCAGACGAAGTTGCAGGCAACAGCTAGTAAATTATAATTTCTTTTATTTACCGGCTGAAAACTGACCTCTTTCGTAAAATTATCGCAAATATGGATTATTTGGCGACATCATGGTAAGGCCCCAGGTTGTAGCTGTCATTTTTAGTTGGATCTGACAGCGAGCCAACCTAAACTGAATCGGAATTGAATCGCATTAAGACGTCATGGTGGGCTCTGAAATCCACATCCCCAGCACTCGCACGATCACGGGATTGGCCGATTCTGACAGCATACAATCCATTGTTCACGTCCAACCGAAGTGTGTTTCTGCAAACCCGCAAGCAACGTGTTATTTCTCATTAAACTTACAATACAATACAATAACTCTTTATTGAACACCACACATAACAACCAAAACAGAAAAAAGGTATACAGAATATTACAAGGTAACAATAGGCGGCCTTATCGCTACAGAGCGATCTCTACCAGGCAACCATAACGGACTGGAGCACAGAACAGATCTGAGCAGGTGGTGCAATTTAGAACATATATTAATATACTAAGTACTGAAATACGTAATAAACTTAGTTCGCAGATTCAGTCTGAAACATCCACGGCTGCGGTAAATTCCTCGAATTCTGTTATAGATAACGCGCTCCTTAAACCCGAGTTAATAAAGCTTTTCTCAATTAGTTCAATTACACTACAAACGACCTTTTAAATACCTTCATGAATGAAACCATTTAGATTCTTAAACGGGGTTACCAGTTTGGATCGTATTGTCGCGTGGTAAGGTTGCAAGTTGGTTGGGCGGGTGGTGGTTCTCAGGTGGCCCGTAAGTGAGGCATTAGGCTGCGATCTTTCATTAATATGAACGCGCTAAAGTATTGTCAATTAGCTTTGCCTGGGGCGCGGCACAGTCGCCAGACTGCTAACAGTACTGTAAGGCATTCCACCTTAGTGAGAGAGGGATAATAATAGAGAGATCTCTCTCTCGCAATGCCTATAAACACAGTACAATTACAGTACGACATTCGATTTTGTCTTGCTGTCTCACTCACTGTTATGCTCTTCCCGCGCAGATGGTAAAAGCCCATCGAGACAATGGGCGAAAATCATAGAAATCATGTTATAGGCGATGAGGCAACCCATCACTATTATGAGTGCATTTTCCATGTATCTATAAGGTTACATTCTTGCTAAACGTTGTCACACGGGCTATTGGGACAACGTGGCCTGTAGGTCTTGTTACCTTAGGCTCTGTCTGCCCCGTAAGAGATAAATACGTGATGTGTGTGTGTGACAAATTAGTAAGTGTAATAAAATCACACAAATAAAAAGAAGGCCTTTACAATATAAAGAAGAAAACTTTGAGGATTTAATATCTAAGTATTCAAATTCAGCAGAGACATAATATATTTATTGACAAAGCACGTCGCAGTTTTCCCGTTCTCCATGTATAATAATGTTTCAAAAAGGTTCAAAAACTGATCGCAGTATTTTTAATCATTTTAATAAGAATTAAAGAATCATCATGAACTTTAACTTGCTCTCTGGTCCCGTCAGTTTCCATCCAACTTCATATCAAATGAAAATGCATTTTCAAGTTAACAGAGAGAAATAAGAAATGTTTATGTATAAAACCGTGTCCAATAAAACTGTGGTAACATGATTTTTATAAGTTTCAACAGTTAGTCCATTTCGGACGTAAAATATTTAGGTACCTAGTTATTATTATAAATTATTTTTATCTTAATGACTGGCAAATGATTTCGCAGGGCGACATACCACATATTTGACTGTACGAAGCGTTCTATGAAGATATTGTAGAAATTAATTGTTGTACTGCATTATATTCTGGTTCTATGCCTGGGCTCGGTTTAAAAGGAATTCAGCCATTTAACGTCAAGCGCCTAATTTTATATAAAAGCACTCACATTATATTAAGTAGGAGTTTGAAAAACATCCATTGTATACACTAGCGAAAGTAAACAAGGGTGTAACTTCATTTGTATTCAGTGTTTACACGTGACTCATGACCTTATATAGCGATTTAGTTACGTTACCTCTATAAGATGTTCTCAAAGTTTTCTCCTTACTGTACCTCTATCTAATTCCAAATTCTATGTAATTCTTATACTGTTCAGGTTTTACTGTTGTGGAATTCCTTTCCTATAATCATAGGCGCGCTAAATCTTTAACCATATTTAAAACTATGTTGAAGGAGCACTATCTGTCATCTTGTGCATGAATCTTGTAGCTGAAATGAAATGAATAATGTAAATGTTTATTTTCACTAGTTAGTTTATTAATATACTAGCTTCTGCCCGCGACTTCGTCTGCGTAGAATTATACATAAAAACCTTTCTCTTGAATCACTCTATCTATTAAAAAAACCGCATCAAAATCCGTTGTGCAGTTTTGAAGATATAAGCATACATAGGGATATAGGGACAGAGAAAGCGACTTTGTTTTATACTATGTAGTGATATTCTAAATTGCACCACCTGTTCAGGTCTGTTCTTTTATCCAGTCGATGGTGGTTGCCTGGTAGAAATCACTTCGTAGCGATAAGGCCGCCTATTGTTACTTGGTAATATTCTGTATACCTTTTGTCTCTTTTGGTTGTTATGTGTTATGTATTGTACGACTGAAATAAAAGGAATATAGTCAAATTAAGCTATAAAATGGTAAATATTGAAGTTTTTCTTCCATTCTGGTCTGGCAGTAAAGAAAAAACATACAATGTACTAGTTGCTTCTCTCCCCGCGCAGATGGTAAAAGCCTATCGGGGGAACGGGCGAAAATCTTAGGAATCATGTGATAGGCGATGCGGGTATATCACTATTTTGATTTCCCTTTCCACCTATACGCCGAGAAACATGCTAAGCGTGGCTTTAAGGTTTTGTTACCTCACTGTCTACCCGGTAATGGATAAGACCTGATTTATATATAGTTTTCTACAATCATTATGCTTTTGTTTACAAACGTTTATTTTTTAATTGTGTCTGCTAAATATAGTTCAAAGTTTATTTAAACAAAGAAATGTTAAGTGCTTTGGCACCTGTAATGCAAACAAAGAAGACCGACAGAGACAAAAAATGAATACATTTCTATAGTATACTTTATCTGCCACTTGTTTCATTCCAACCGTAATAACGGCAAACAGACGAACGTGTCAAACTTTTCTTTTTTCAAGAGTCAAGGGTCGCGTCTTTCAGCATTTGTTCTGCAAAAAGCGCCGAGACCGGGTTAATGTTATTAATTAACAGTTAATTTGTTCTACACGGGAATTAATTACGTTTTTAGCTACAACTTTTTACATTTAGTTAAAATGAGGAGCGTGGATGTACCCGCTTGAAAAAGGTTTGTTATTGTGCCACGTTCGTAGCGGAGCGAGAATTTTCCAAGTTCAACCGTTTGGATGAGATCCAACATGTACTTGCCTTCGTGGTCGAAAATGAGCCCACAGACCACTTGGCCCACGGGTTGAGTTGCCGATTTCTTTTTCGTAGATAGGCACCTACAATAATCGGATAACTGTAGTTTTGTGTTGTCATTGTTTACTTAAACATTGGCTGCATGAATAGGTTTTGACGGGAGCGTGGCTGTTTTACTTCCATGCTGGTCTGGGAGCAAAGGAAAAACATAGAATGTACCAGTTGCTTCTCGTCCCGCGCAGATGGTAAAAGCCCATCGAGGGAATGGGCGAGTCTTAGGAATCATGTTATAGGCTATGCGGCTAGCAACCCATCACTATTTTGATTCCCCTTTCCACCTATACGCCTACAATCATGCTAAACGTGGCCTTTAGGTCTTGATACCTCAGGCTCTGTCTACTCCGTAAGGGATATAGACGTGATTTGTGTGTGTGTGTGGCTGTTTTGGATGATTTGACCTTAGTATATCGCGGACTAGCGAAGTAAAGTTACACCCTTGTATTCGCCTAACCTTGTTAGTAGGTTTTATTATTTTAAATGAGTTTTATGATACAAAGTATAAAGTATTATAATAGAAAATGTTCACCGCTTCTGTAAAGCGACAAACCTTGTTTACGAGTTTGAATTAACTTGCTTATGACTCTGAATAAACAATTTTCATAGCAGATCAATACTGGCGTTTGAAAACAAACAAGCACAGCATGGTAATTAGGTTTAGCCAAGGCTTGCCATATCATCTGACTGAATTTTATATACAGGGTGTCCCAGAAACCGACGATAACCCGTTAAGGGCTGATAGACCTACTAATTACCTACCAAAATATCACATTTTAGGTTTAGTAAAAATCTTTTAGTTTTCGAGATATTGTCATTTTTGCAAAAATCTAGATTTTTCTCCCTCAGTTGAGTTTTTCGTCTGCCACAGCCTCAGATGACCGAATTTAGTAAATCTGATTACTGATAAATATTGCTGAAAACATAGGCTCTTAAACGTGATATTATTTTATTTTAATATTTAGTCAAACTTGGATGAAAATCGAGTTAAGAGACAGTTTTCAGATATTTTACTGTTTCATCCCATAACTTTGGCCCTCCATGGTATAAAAAAAATAACTACGCTAAAGTGGCACTGGATATTAAAAACATGCCTAGCTAATGTAGTTTACAAAATGGTATAACACTTACTTATTTGTTTAATAATTTCAAATTTATTGCTATTTCATTACTGAAGAAGTAACACGACTTTCTTTTATATATATAGATATTATATTGTTCCTAATCAAGCAATGCTCGTAATCAATACATAGTATAAAACAATGCCGCTTTTCGTTGTCTATCCGTCTCTATGTATGCTTAAATCTTCAGAACAACGCGATGGATATTGAAGCGGTGCTTTTAAATAGAGTGATTCGAGAGCAAGGTTTATATGTTTAACACATGCATAATATAGTAGAGAAACACTGATTGCACCCGTGCGAAGCCGGGGCGGGTCGCTAGTAAGTGTATAAGAAAGGGATAAAATTCAGTTCCATGGCTGGGTAAAGGAAATACATACGTGAGTATAGTATAGTGTTTGTTCTCGAGTCTTGGATTTTTAATATGTATTTATGTATATAAGTATGTTTATCCGTTGTCTAGTGCTCATATTACAAGCTTTGCTTAGTTTGGGGCTAAGTCAATTGGTGTCAATTGTCCCAAGATATTATTATTATTTATTTTCATCTTAGGTAGGTTTTTACAATATTCATATAAAAAGTAATAAAACAATATTAATACAAAATATAAAAACATTATAAAAACCTAACCTAGGGTGCCGCCGGCAGCAAGGCGAGGCCTAGGCTACCGGTGGTCAGGGCGACAGAGAGAGGAATCTCCTGACTATCCGAGCCGTATCCAGGAGTACCGCCTTCTGTATCTGGCCCTTGACCCAACCACCTAGCGAGAGCCTTTTAAGGTGATGGTCAAGGCTCTTCGCTATTAGACCGTTCGCCGAAACGACTATCGGGACAGTGATCGTGGAATCAACAGGCCACATGGCGGTAACCTCGTGAGCCAAGTCAAGGTACTTGCTGACTTTGTCCTTCTCGGCCTTCACGAGGTTCACGTCATGGGGGATCGTGATGTCTACGAGCACAGCCTGGCGTTTCGATCGATCTAGCAGCACGATATCAGGTTTATTGGCGACAATAGTCCTGTCCGTGATGATAGATCGATCCCAATAGAGCGTGACACGACCATTTTCAAGAACTGGCGCAGGTGTGTACTTATAGTAGGGTACTTCAAAGTTCACAAGACCGAATAAAAGAGCAAGTTGCTGGTGAATAATCCTGGCTACAAGGTTATGTCTGTGCAAGTACTCGCCGTTAGCAAGACTAGAACAACCAGAAATAATATGCCTGAGTGACTCTCCAGGACGGCGGCATGCCCGACAGATGTCGACCGTACCGTCCTTCAGGATATACCTCCGGTAGTTATTAGTCATGATAACTTCGTCAGCAATTGCACAGGCAAAACCTTCGGTTTCCCCAAAGAGATCCCCGAAGCGTAGCCAGTTCACCGACGCGAGCAGGTCTACATCGGGCCCCATGAGGGCCTTATAGAACCGCCCGTGTAGCTCCTTACTCTCCCATTCAGTCTTGCGATCCTCGGTGCTCCGTACCTTAGGTCTGCGCCAGTTCTCTTTTGCCAAGGCGAGAGGGGTGAAGGATTTGTCCACCGCCACCACATCACGATGCATCCCACATTCGTTGTTCAGGAAATATTCCCTAAGACTGCACACCTCACGGTTGTGGAGGTCCTGAGCATTTAAGAAGCCTCGGCCTCCACATTTCCGTGGGATGTACAGTCTCATAACAGACGAACGTGGGTGTAGCATGCGACGCGTAGTGAGCAATGAACGAACCCTTCGATCCAGGGCATTCAGCTCAGTCTGATTCCACCTTAGTATGCCAAAGGAGTATATGAGCAGGGGCATCACCCAGGCGTTGAAGGCACGCACCTTGTTGCCTCCTGACAAAAGACTATCAAGTACTTTTATTATTATTATTATTACATGTCTTAAATTTTTACCTAGATTCAGGAGATACCTAGTACTTCTGCAGTTTATAAATAAAATAAAATAAATAAATAAACATCTTGGGACAAATACAACATCCATGACTTGGGAACAAACATTCGTATTCATCATACAATTGTCTGCCCCTACTGGGATTCGAACCCAGGACCTCTAGCTTCATAGTCAGGGTCACTAACCACTAGGCTATCCGGTCGTCAACCCGTCCGGTTTATGCCATTCAGCATCATCTTCCGACTGCGTCATCCTCAGTTTGCTTCCTGCTCCTTCAATCTATCGATTGTTCCTTTGGTGACATCTCCTGAGATTGGAAGTATATAGATGGTTGTGTCTACTACTTTCCTGTCCATATTTTCCGTGCGGGTGGTCCGCGTTGGCATCGGATTCGCAATGGTGTTTACCTTGGACGAATATCATGTAAGCATTAACACTTCGTCGTAATATCCGTCCACTCCACGAGCGTTTTTATTTGGTTGTTTGTGCCGGTGACTCGTCCGGCCAGACCCGGACGTCCGCCGGAAGCCGTCGACTCCTCGTAAAAGCTTATGATTCTCAGATCAGCCAAAGGATTATAGAATGGGAAAGTCTTCAAAGGGCTCTACATGTAGCTACTATTTTTATTCTCGGAGCTTTATTATTCGCTTTACTCAAAAAGTTACTTGAAATCTTGTTATTAAATTTGAAAGACACTGAAAATTAGAACATATAGAAGAATCCGAAAAGTAAAGCTATGAACGGGAATCAAACCCGGATCCTCGTAGGGGTATATTTCATTTCGAACGGTAAAACCGTAAAAGTAAACATAAAAAATCAAGAAAGTAAATTTTTTTGATTAATTTGATAGTATCTTGTTATTCGTCTTTTGTATCACACATTACAATACATTATAAAAAACATAGAATGTACCAGTTTTTCCCGCGCAAATGGTAAAAGCCCACCGAGGGAATTGGCGAAAGTAGGAACCAATCATGTTACAGGCGATGCTAGCAACCTATCAGTGTTTTGATTCCCCTTACCATCTGCGCGGGAAGAGAAGCAACGGATAAATTCTATGTTTATTCTTTACTCCCAGACCAGCATGGAAGAAAATTTTACTTGTTTACTTGTATAATTTTCGCCTCATTGATATTTACTGTTTCAACAGTTTTCCTGCGTACTTCTTATAAATTTAAGCGCTAAACATTGTACTTTAAGATTTGTTAAAGCATTTTGTGGTTTCCGTCGGCCATCGATCAAGCCGTGTACTTGTATGCCTACCGCCTCGTACAGCCTCGTATGAATATTAACAATATTTATTATGTAAGTAATCCGTTTACCGCGTCACATTATGTATCTTGCGGCGGCGTAAATGATATATGGAGGTCCAGCGACGCACACAGGCGCGGCCGCACGCACACGCGCACGGCGCACACCGACGCAGATTGATGGCCCGCCTGCCGCCATTATCAACACGCTTCCACCTCCGAGCCTCATAATTGGGCATAAAATAATTTGAGGTCTCATTTTTATTGTGACTAATGACAGTTTTTATTTTGCACGTCAGCTGAACGAACGCCGAATACAGTATAATAATGGTTATTATAATTTAGGCGTTGCTCGTATTTTGAATAAACAAACCTCGATACAAATAGGTACACGCTCGTGTGAATCTTAAAGTCGGGAGCTCACGTGCCGAGGTACCCGCTTTCATAAATGTTTTATAAATTTATCACAGATTACCATAATAGTTACTTCGTAAGCTCTACAAAATAGTGCCTTGCCGTTCTGTTGTTACGTATAAAATTTGCATGAACTTTTTAACTATTAACGACCGGATGACCTAGTTCTAGAACCTGCAAAGTTTCAGGTCCCGGGTTCGATTACCAGTCAGGCGGATATGATGTACGAAAAATACGTTTGTTCTCGAGTGGATGGTGTACCGACTACAAAGTTTGGTAAGGTATGTTGGGTCTCAAACTCAAACTATTTATTGCATAAAAATGTTGTGACAAAGATGTTATTATGTATATAGTTTCAAAGATTTACCCAGTAAGGGCACGGCAATTTATTATAAATTAATTTTAAAACTAAAACTTATTATTATAATAACACCAATAATAATAATATTTGTATGGCACTTGCACTTAAAACTAATTAAAATTAAACGTACGCTTGCTTGTACTTGTACGTATATTGCTTGAGCTGCTTTTTAAAACCGTCTAGGCCAATTACAGCCAACTTTCTTAAAATATTTGTCTAATTGTTTCTCAAAAGCTACGCCAGCTCGAACCCATCCCATTTCACTTATAATACCTTACCTAGCGAGCGCTGATGTTCAAAATTCAAGCGCAACAATCCTGATGACTTAACAGTCAGTCGGTACACCTGATGAGATGGTTTCACTGTACATACACACATACATACATAATCACGTTTTTATCCCTTCCGGGGTAGACAGAGCCTAAGGTAACAAGACCTAAAGGCCACGTTTAGCATGTTTGTGGGCGTATAGGTGGAAAGGGAATCAAAATAGTGACGGGTTACTAGCCGCATCGCCTATAAGATGATTCCTAAGATTTTCGCCCATTCCCTCGATGGGCTTTTACCATCTGCGCGGGAAGAGAAGCAACTGGTACATTCTATGTTTTTCCTTTGCTCCCAGACCAGCATGGAAGACTGTACAGACGAGCAAAACTATCGGGTCATGTTTATAGGGATTTTCTTTTTAAATTGGCCAGCTATTTTTGCTTGCACAGCTTCGAATACTCACTGGCTGCCACTCGGTTCCTTACTGCCGTCACGTAGCAACAGCAAACGGCTGAAAACTCGACAGAATTCGCGAGTAGTTTTCCTACGTAACTTATTTGCAAGTTAGCAAAACGTTTGCAGGAACACCTGTAACTGACGTCCTGACGAGCATGCCTCTCGTTTACACATTGTTGAGAAATAAGGACGGCATGTGAAAATATGATACTCTATTTTTAGTAAGTGGCTTCTGGTGAATGCATTAAAAACTTGGTGGTTTCTGCCGCTTGAGTTGGTTCTGCAACCAGCTTAACAAGCATTCTATTTTATGTACTTCTTCTTCTTCTGGTGCCATCTCCTATTGGAGGTCGGCGATCATTATAGCTATTTTTACTTTGGAGACGGCCGCTCGAAACAGGGATCTGGTGCTCATCCCGAACCAGTCTCTAAGATTTTTTAGCCAGGAGGTACGTCTTCGGCCAGGTGGTCTGCGGCCCTGTATTTTACCTTGGATTATGAGCTGAAGCAGACTGTACTTATCATTACGCATTATATGCCCCAAATTTTATGTACCTACAAATAAAATTATTAATTGAAGAATACAAGCCGTCTATTGTTCATTTTAAGAGATCCTGTTTCACAATAACGAGCCTCATGCCTTTGTACGTTGTACAAAAGCAAACCACGTGTCAAACGATATCTCGCGGATACCCATTATTTTAACATAAGCTCCTTCCTTTGTAGCAAATAACAGATCAATTTATTCTTTCATAAAAAATTCCTTACATAATTTATTCTTCGAAAGAACATGAAAAAGTTTCCGCGATCATTGTGATGCATCAAGAATCCACAAATGCTATCCCTTTTTCAAGTTCCAAAGTTGCGGATGAAAATAAACCGCCCCTCAAACTTTACCGGCTACGTGTTCGCATACTAACGACGTATGGTGCCAAAGAAGCTGTAACAAACCTTAGCTTACCAGTTTAGGGTTTGTTTTACTTTAGAACCTGATGGTAAAGACACGCCGGCCTAGAAATACTCCCGCTTGTGATTTCGCCTACTCCGGCGACGCGAGCGCTCGACGCATCGTATGCTTAAGAAATTCGAGCTCATCCAGTCTTTCAGTCGAGGTCAGCAGCGCCGTGAATGTTTTCTGAAAATACCGGTGCATTCTTAAACTAAAATGAAGTCAGCTCGTTTTAAAAATTGAATTAACTTCGCATTTACATTCTCTAGCCAAATCCAAAAGTCCAAGCTGCATGTTGCCAAAGAGCGATTGAGCAGCATCATTATCATCTCCAGCCTATATTTGTCTCACTACTGAGCACAGGTTTCCTCTCAGAACGAGAGGGCTTTTAATTTGGTACATATAATTATTCCATGCTGGGGTGGGATCAAAGAAACAACATAGAATGTACCAGTTGCTTCTCTTCCCGCGCAAACGGTCCGCCTATCGAGGGAATGGGCGAAAGTCTTAGAAATCATTTCCCTTTCCAGCTATACGCGCTTAATCATGCTAAACGTGGCCTTAAGGTTTTGTTACCTTAGGCTCTGTCTGCCCCGTAAGGGATAAAGACGTGATATATGTACATACAAATACAACAATCTACAACTATGTATGTATGTATATAATTATGTAAGACGCATGTCAATAAAAAGTATCTCAGCAAAAAAGCTTCTTTCAAAAATTAAATATTTAGGCTGGGTTATTTTACCTTGTCCCTAGTTTTAATTTACGTCTTACTAAGAAGAGTTGGTGTAATTGTGCAAATAAGCCAGTCGCCTGTATTTGCCCTGGCCTGGGTGTTACCTCAGTATATAGTGAATCCCAGTTCCAGGGCATTTAGCATTTGCCGCGCACGGCAGCGCACGCTTAAGACGGCAAACTCGCCTGTTTTCAGAGCAAACGGCACATATTTATTTGACTTGCAGTGGATCGCAAAACCTAGCTTATTTATTATCTGTTTAACAGAGATTCGTTCTCTGTTAAACAGATAATAAATATTCTGGCTTTTTGACGTTTGTATTCTATTTGATATTGAAAGTAGACTAACTAAACAGATGTATAGGGGGAGTGTGAATGGTAACGTTGGGAGGGGAAGGCTTAGGCGGACGTTCCGAGACCAAATAGGAGACGTTTTGGAATAAGGTCAGGTCAGGAATACCCGAAACTGACGAGCATGTATGAAGAGATTGATGAGTGTGGATGAAGCGAAAGAAGTATGTCAGGATCGTAGCAATTGGAACAAAGTAGTCTCTGCCTACCCCTGTGGGAAAGAGGCGTGACGGCATGTATGTATGTATGTATTCTATTTAGGCGTTCGTACATTTAATGCTGTGGTGACAGTGCGTAATCTTACTGATAAAGTAAGTCTGTGTTTACTGCAAGCTTTTAATTAACTTGCAATGTATGTATGTATGTTTGTCCGGGTGGAATCTTGCGACTCAATTTTGAAGCAGATCTTCAGCCGATTGTGCTGAAATATTGCATACTTGAGTAAATCGGATGACAGTGAATAATCTGGTAGTGGAGTTCTGGTGACCCAGCCAGGATTGTCTCCGCAGGAGGGAACTCTTCAACGGTTGGTCCGATTGAATTGAAATTTTGTACGCAATATAAACGGATGCCAAAGTACATACATATATCACGTCTTTATTCTTACGGGGTAGATAGAGCCTAAGGTAACAAAACCTTAGCAAAGCGACATGAAGTTTTGCAAAGGTAAATGCATAAAGACCAATGTAATTTTTGGTAAATCTCACGAAATTTTGTTAACTCCAATGGGAGTTAGTAATATCTCTTGTATATAAAATTGTGTTTCAGTTCAGCGAACAAACGGTACACAAGTACCAAGATTGCATGCATAAAGATTTAACAAATATTTATTTTTGCTGTAATACTACAAAATCTACAACTATTTTTATTTTTATTTATTCATCAAACAGTTTACCAGCATTACAGTAAAAACCAAAGCGCTGGAAAACTTAATTTTAACAAGTATACCATTCAATAAATTCATCAAATAATTTTATAACATAAAAATAATTTTAATCAAAAACGTTAATTTTATGACAAGCTCCCTAAAAATAAAATAATCCTAGACAGAAGTGCCACCCAAGAATCAGCGAACACATCAGCATCCTGGATCCTGGGAGAACTATGCAATATTTCTGGGCAGAAAGGCTCTAGAAGTTATTAGTTCCAACGATCATCGACAACCGATGTTCATAAAACCCGGGGTTTACATGCAGCCGAATATGCGGCGGCCAGCGGCGGTCTAATTGACGCACGACTAGCACGACAACCTAGAATATTCCAGAAAAAACCTGAAAAAATGTTTAATTATGTTAAACTAGCTCCTGCCCGCGACTTCGTCTGCGTAAAATTATACATGTAAACCTTCCTCTTGAATCACTATCTATTAAAAAAACCGCATAAAAATCCGTTGCGTAGTTTTGAAGATATAAGCATACATAGGGACATAGGGACATAGGGCACATCATGTATGGCCCTTAGTATGCTTGAAATAAAGAAAAAAAATTATTGCATGAATTTATATAATAAATGTACCCCACTGTTAATGTATTATGTATTATCATCTACTAAATTATCTCAATACCTATATTGTAATTTAAAAAATTTTGTAACTATGTAATTTCTATGGGTGATTACCTGAAAATAATCATCGCCTATAAGATGATTCCTAAGATTTTCGCCCATTCCCTCGATGGGCTTTTAACATCTGCGCGGGAAGAGAAGTAACTGGTACATTCTATGTTTTTTCTTTACTCCCAGACCAGCATGGAAGAGGTAGTATAGGTGGAAAGGGGAATCAAAATAGGAGTAGATGGGTTGCTAGCCGTATCGCCTGTAACACGATTCCTAATTAAAAGTAAGTGATTAATTCGGCATGGAAAAACATTGTGCAAAAATAAGAAACAAAAAATACTAATTAACAAGGATAAAGAAATGTATACAAAATAACCTTCTCTTTAAGGAATCTCTACGTAGGTACCAGTTGGTGAACCTTTCAGTGAAGGAGAAGAACATTTAATAGGGATGGACCAAGGAGCACCAAATTTAATGTAAAATTTTGGCTGTATCACAGTGAGCGGAAAAATGTCGGCACGATTGGTTTCAATACCAATCCTGTAGGCTTATTACCTAACTTGCTCGCAATCGCCATCGCGTTCATTTTGACAGTTCATGTATGGGCTGACAATTGGCATCGGAAACAGCTAGCTGTCACATTCATACGAGAACTGTCAAAATGAACACCATGGCGATTGCGAGCGAGTTAGGAAATAAGCCTTTTGATATTTGCGTCATCATGGTATATCTGATATCTGTCTTCCATGCTGGTCTGGGAGCAAAGAAAAAATATAGAATATTCCAGTTGCTTCTCTACCCGCGCAGATGGTAAAAGCCCATCGAGGGAATGGGCGAAAATAATAGGAATCATGTTATAGGCGATGGGGCTAGCAACCCATCACTATTTTGATTCCATTTTCCACCTATACGCGCACAATCTTGCTAAGCGTGGCCTGTAGGTCTTGTTACCTTAGGCTCTGTCTACCCCGTAAGGGATAAAGACGTGATTTGTGATTTGTTTGTGTATCTAATTTTCTAATTGTGTATTTAATTTAAGAAATTTAATTTCTAACCGTAAAAGTAAACATAAAAAATCAAGAAGTAAACATTCTTGATTCATTTGATAGTACCTATTTTTTTTTTTTTTTATGTGAATATGAAGGCAAACGAGCAAGTTTGGGTGGGGTGGTTGGGTTGAAAAACAGCGCCTTCTCTCGTCCCTGGTGAGCAGTAGATGTTCCACAGGAGTTTGTAATTGTGTCGAACAGACACATCAACATCGATCAGATAACAGAAACAGATAGAAAAGTTCGAAGGCTTACCCACCTGCTATGGGTGGTGTAGGGGTATAGCACGCGTCACGGAATGACGAGGACCTGAGGATTTTTCTGTGTTCAAATTTTTGGTGTCGTTTAGAAATTCAAAGAGTGACGTAAAATACGCTCTGAACTAGATCATCCTTCGCATACCTCATTAATTACCTACCTATTTCGAGAGATAAAGCAGCGCAACCTGCTAAATGAGACACAGCATCCGCAGCAGACCGGTGGCTAGAGCAGGACGGCGGCGAAGGAAGGTAAGCCCGTCTCCTGTATTCACCTCGACACGAGCAGCACCGTTATGTGTTCAAGGTTTGAGACGACGTTGTCTTCTTCATGCTAGACTGACTTCTCCAATATTAAATCTTTGTTGGTGTAATTTATGTTGCCGACAACATGTTGCTGCCAACTTGCTGCATGACGCTACTACCGATGCGCCTCAATTAAAAACTGTTTTGTGATACCGAGCTCTGGGAACTTTACCTGGGGGGTTACCAAGACGTCTTGGTGCGATTCAATTCCGATTCAGTTTAGGTTCGCTCGCTGTCAGATCCGTAATAAAAAAAGCTAGAACCTGAACTGAGTCGGAATTGAATCCCATTAAGACGTCATGGTAACTGTCTACCCCGTAAGAGATAAAGACGTGATACATGTATGTATGTTTATTTATTAAAGTTGTTTATGGTTTTTTAATGCCTCTATGTTAATACTTATATTTTCCTGAAAAACCACTGCTTTGTTCATTGGCTTTTCCATAATATTGATCCGGTTCGAAGGACCAATATTCGGAAGAGCAAATGACAAGGCAATTTCCAAAAAGCTTGTGCAGTCGTGCATCAAATAATCTAACCAGTTTTTAATAAAAAAAACGACGATTAATTTATTTGCTTTATTTTGTCACCAAAGTATCGATACTCTGAGAGTTCGTCACTTTTTAAGCGTACTACTCTTGAATATCGATAACTCTGATTCAATATTGTGTCCTCGAGCATTAGAGGCTCACCGGTTGTTAAATAAGGAAGTAGCTAAGTGGTAAATATGGAAATATTCCCCGCAATTCCAAACAGGCACGAGCCAGAAATGATCCATTTTTACTGTTCAATTTTCATATTCCGGGGCCTTTGAGACCCGCACAAAGTGCAATCCCTTTGAACGGAAAGTATCGGATGAATTATTTTAAGCGCTTTATTTACGTTCATCGGGCCGAAAAAAAAAACATTAATATTTTCCCGAAAGTAAGGACTTTTTCACGAGTGAGATAAGTAATTTGTTTCTTAGCGATTTGTAAATTCATTGCAGACGTAATTTTAATTCATGTAGTACCAGTAGGCTTATTATCTAACTCGCTCGCGATCGCCATCGTGTTCATTTTTGACAGTTCATGTATGGCATCGGAATCAGCTAGCCGTCATATCTATATATATAATACGCGAGGCCGATTTTTGTACAAGCCATCAGATCTACAGTTATGGTCCGATTTTGATAAATTATATGTCATTAGATTCGTCTCATGCTGGAGACTTGCAAACTGCTCTTCGTTTTTAGATTTTTTTACGAAAAACCACTAAAAAATGAATTTTAATGAACTACTGTGCGCTACCCGACCAGCCAGTATAATGTGACCCGTGTCATGTGTTTTGACGTGAGATGACACAATAAAAATAACATGTATTGGACTGAAACATGTTGTAAGTTGTTCAGCATGAGAAAATATCTGTTTTGAGTCGACCAGATTTTATCCGCAACACTTACGTATTAAGATAATTATACAAAATACAAAAAATATTTTACGATTTCTTTGTTTACAATGATTGACTTGCGTCAACTTTTAATTTCTTTTTTATTGGGCTCTATTATGTCAAAATTGATTTGCGATGTTTGTTTATTTTAAAAAAGTATCTAATGCTTCAAAGTTTGACATACCAACAAATACAGGAGGTTCTAATAATAACATGGACTTGGGGACATGGATCGAAAACGAAATGGAAATGGCATGAGTTTTGGCAACAGCAGTTAGGTATCTTAGTCACGGATGAGAAAAAAAAAGTGGAATTGACAATTTTCACTTTGACAGTTGATTCGGCGCCGTCGCCGCGCAAGTTTGTGCAGAACTGTTTAATTGTTATCCTGGTTCTAGAAATTTCTAATTAAGTACAGGCTGTCTAAGTTCTATTAAAAGCTATAGGTATATAGATCACTAGCTTATGCCCGCGACTTCGTCCACGTATATAAATCCCGTTTTTTTCCTTATCCCGTAGGAATTTCCAAAAATACTGAAATTAGTTTCTTAGTTTTGTAATCACCTACTTTTGTATCAAATTTGAAGAGTCTAGTTATTATAGTTACTGAGATAGCGTCACTCGGAATCGAATATATAATTCCCGTTTTTTCCTTATCCCGTGGGAATTTCCAAAAATCCTTCCTTAGTGGATGCCTATATTGTATAAGGTATCTATGTGCAAAATTTCAAGTCTCTAAGTCCAGTGGTTTGGGCTGTGCTATCCCGCGGGAATTATGCAATTTTCCGGGATAAAAGCTATCCTATGTCCTTTCCCGGGACTCAAACTATCTGTATACCAAATTTCAACTAAATCGGCCCAGCGGTGTAAGCGTGAAAATGTAACAGACAGACAGACAGACAGACAGACAGACAGACAGACAGAGTTACTTTCGCATTTATAATATTAGTAAGGATTAGTAAGGATAAGGATAATGAATTTAAATGGATGTAAAACGTGTGTATATGGTTTTTAAACAGAGACTGGTGTTCTAGACCCTTACCATGTTCATTTAGCTGTAATTTTTAGTGTGAACCTGACAGCGAGCGAACCTAAACTGAATCGGAATTGAGCCGCATTAAGACGTCATCGCAACCCAGCACAGCAAGGCTTTATCGCAAGAAAGGTGACGGTGACAAACGTCATCCCTACTAATATTATAAATGCGAATGTAAGTTTGTTTGCTACGGTTTCACGCGAAAACTACTCAACCGATCATCATGAAATTTTGTACACATGTTCTTGGAGGTATTAGAAATAATATAGGATACTTTTTATTAAAAATATATTTTTTTTATGTCGTCACTCTGACGTAATCTGCGCGGACGAAGTCGTGTGCAAAAGCTAGTATCATATAATATAAAATAATACTCTTAAATATAAGAAGAGGTTCCGTTTACACTCCAACAAATCACGTGATTAATTAATTTATTTTGGTGGCGCCTTTGTACAGTCCGCTGCAGAGAAAAGGGACCCTCAGTATGGTTAGCGCTATTGCGGAAGAAGGGGGGGGGGGGGGTCACCTTTCTCTGCAGCTAACTAATGATAATGATATTTACAAACCTAAGTTAATGAAATAGAGAGACCTTCAACAGGCAACTTCGACTGTTGCTAGCCCAAGTCCAATCTGAATAAAAAACAAATCGCGATCCACCTGCGACCATTGCCTTTCGCATTACTATGTATGTAGTTCACATAGAGCAAACAACCTAATAGAGTGGAAAAATCACATAATTAATTTGAAAAAAAATAAAGCAATCTGAAATTAGCAATTGCATTCTGTTTGGCCAGCCGTAGGTCAAACAGGTCTCTAGATTTGATCAAGCAGCTATTATGATCGAAGGATGAATAATGTTTAATCTTTGTGTGGCATGGTGAATGGTAGGTAGTACTCGATATCTTAAATATATATTACTCAAAGGTGACTGACTGGCTGACATAGTGATCTATCAACGCACAGCCCAAACCACTGGACGGATCGGGCTGAAATTTGGCATGCTGGCAGATGTTATGACGTAAGCATCCGCTAAGAAAAGATTTTGATCAATGAAAGTTTGTATGAAACTTCGTCAATTTTATACCGATCGGGCTGAGACTTTGCATGCATAAAGCTACTATGACGTAAACAAAGAAAGAAAGAAAGAAAGAAGACATTTATTCCTTTTTGCAAGACTCACAAATAAAAGAAAATATACACGATTTTATAGAAAATAATCAAGACAAGAAAAATAGATCATGAGCGTTGTGTGTGTCTTCGCAAAAGTGAAACGGTCGCTGGCTCAGCATTACGCTGAGGTGTTAGACACCTGCAGCACTGATTTTCAGCCAGAACCGTGACTCACGAAACGATACACAGATAACCGACCGGATGGCCCAGTGGTTAGAGAACCTGACTATGAGGCTTGAGGTCCCGGGTTTGATCCCCGGTCGGGGCAGATATTTGTATGAAAAATACGAATGTTTGTTCTCAAGTCTTGGATGTTTAATATGTATTTAAGTATGTGTTTATCTATATAAGTATGTTTATCCGTTGTCTAGTGCCCATATTACAAGCTTTGCTTAGTTTGGGGCTAGATCAATTGGTGTCAATTGTCCTAAGATATTATTATTATTATTATTATTTATAAAATATACTATATAATCCATAAACTTTTACGTAAACAAATAGAATAAATAAATAGTAAAATAGATAGAACCCGACTTATATGTAATACGTAGGCATCCTCTAAGAACGGATTGCGTAATTTCTGCGGGATAGCGATAAACGAATTCTATGCAGACGACGTTGCGGGCAACAGCTAGTTTTTTATAAAAACCAATAAGTAACTATGTCGGCTATCAAAATTCTACTTAAATTGCTTCGTTCCGTATAGGAGATAAATTGAAAACAATACGAAATATTAGTGTTAGTTATGGCGTTAGTGTAAATAAACTGGATTTATTACATGCTTTATATTAACTTGCGACGTATATATGTAATGTTTGTCCGGGTGGAATGTTGCGACTCAATATTGGAGCAGATAATATATCTTCATCCTATTGAGCTGAAATTTCGCATACTTGTGTAAGTCAGATGACAATACAATAATCTGGTAGTGAAATTCTGATGGTCCATCCAAGTCCACGCAGGAGGGAGTTTTTTTTTAATTCGGTTCACATATATGTAGGACGGATGACAATGCAAGTACAGTCCAGCAAAAAAGCTTGTATCTAAAATGACATTTTTACATACATACATACACAAATCACGTCTTTATCCCTTACGGGGTAAACAGAGCCTAAGGTAACAGGTACCTACAGGCCACAATTAGCAAGATTGAGGGTGTATAGGAGGAAAATGGAATCAAAATAGTGATGGGTTGCTAGTCTCATCGCCTATAACATGATTCCTATAAGTTGCGCCCATACCCTCGGTGGTCTTTTACCATTTGCGCGGGTAGATGATCAACAGGTACATTCTATGTTTTTTTTTGCTCCCACACCAGCATGGCCGCTCTATTTGGATATTGCCTCTGCGGCAGTCCATGTACTATTCACGCTAATTGTGCCGTTAGCTGCAAACGTGCGTGAGAGTCGGATATCCGTTTTTGCGTGCTAACGACCCTCTCGGCTCTAATTTCCGTCCGATTATTATTGTGTTAACTGATATTGGAAGAACTCTGAGATACGTCATTCTGTTATGACGGATTGCTTTGGTTTTTACTCTTTAAGAAACAAAACGGCCAGTATTATTCTTTTTTGCTCGATTAGTGGTAGGAAAACCGCTATTACCTATTTACCTAATACTTGTATGTGCCTAATGCTTTGATAATGTACTTTTTTTCGTGTATTGGTAAATGAATCTTTCTTTTATTATTATTATTTATTATTTATTACTAACGACAATCTTCCATCTACGGGAGATAGTAATAAGGTCACGTGAGAGCTAGTAACAGATGGTGGTGTAGCAGTACAGCACGCGTCATGGAATGACGAGGAACCGGATTCGATTCCCGGCCATAGCTTTACTGTTCAGATTTTTCTGTGTTCTAATTTTCAGTGCTGTGTAGATTTTTTTTTTGTTTTCCTGTACAACGAATCAAGCAATGACAGCTGTCATCGGCCAATGACGCCATCATTGCGCTGTTGTCAGGAGTCATTGGCAGTAAGGGTTGCTAACCTAAAAGTGACCGGTTGCCATAAAAACAAAGAATGAATGAAGAATTAATTGCGTGCAAGAGTTAATGATGGTGAGGCCATATTTCAACACGAAACTACCGTGAGACTCAATCATAATTACACATAAACGGATAACTCACGTATAAAAAGTCGAGTGATGCTCGACATGTTTCGGACTATTTCGTAGTCCTTCTTCCTGGAGCGCTCGCCCCGGCGGCAGCGAAACGAACACTCGTGAGTGTTGACTTTTTATACGTGAGTTATCCGTTTATGTGTAAAGCTTCGGCCCGCAACTTCGTCTGCGTAGAATTATGCATAAAAACCTTTAGCTATTAAAAAAAACCGCATCAAAATCCGTTGTGTAGTTTTGAAGATATAAGCATACAAAGGGACATAGGGACATTGGGACATGGGGACAGAGAAAGCGACTTTGTTTTATACTATGTAGTGATGATTGTGATGGCCATAGTTATGCTGTCATAATTTGTAAGTTTTTATTAACAAATAAATAATCGATTATGTAATCATTCACTCGCTACCGCAGTAACTCAGTAATGGTCCAATAGTTTACGTATTTTATCTCGTTTCGTTGGTCTTACTCACTCTCTCCTAACTCACTCTTGCTCTTCTCATTTACCTTCTCAAATGTTAACTGGTAGAGATCCCTTATAGGGATAAGTTCGCCGTTGCGTATATTTAAGGTATTTTTTTGTGATTCGTCTCTGTTGCTTTATATTTGTACAATAAAGCATTTACTTACTTACTTTAGCAGGGTTGCATGAAACCCTGTTCTCCTAACTATAGCCAGTAGGTACACTCGCTCGATAGCTCGTGCATATTTGAGCGGCGGCCTCGAGCGTCGACTTATTCGGCTTCCAAAAGTCTTGGGATTCCTACTTTTCCGCGGCCATTTTTGTTGAAACGTTGACCCCAAGAACAATTGAATAGGAATTTTCATAGTGCGAAAGGAGATTATTATTATTATATAGGTACATCCATAGGTACAAGTACGATATACATATAGTTTGGACTCAGCTAAATCTAAAATACGGCAAGCTTTAAGTTATATGTAAATAATTGTTTTTTATTGTTTTTTTTTCTCTTTGTTGGTATAAATAAGTACCTATAGCTAGGTAATCATTTTGTGAAATAGCAGTTGATTGTTCTAAGATTTTGTAGGAATAATTTCTTTTTATAAATAACTGTTTACCTTAAGTGCATGATGTGTCCACTATTTTAGAGTATACACGAAGTGTAAGTCAATACCTAGCACTTTACTTTGTTAGATGGGATGTAATATACAGTTTGTAGACCTTTAATAAAAAAAAGAAAAAAAAAATAGTTATATTCTCACTAGTCTTCGTTTAGTCAAGTAGGTATTTGTATTTCAACCCCCGACGCAGAGGGAGGAGTGTTATAAATTTGATGTAGACATCTCTGTATCTGTCTGTGGCATCGTAACTTTGAAATGAATGAACCGATTTGGATGCATTTTTTTTCATTCAAAAGCTAGATTCTTAACGGTGGTTCTTAGCTATGTGTAGTAAAAATCAATTCAGCAGTTTTTGCGTTGGCGGATTTAAAAAAATATATTTTTATCATGTGAACGCATGCAGTAAGAACTTTTGTTAGAGCATAGATCACAGATTTCTATAACACTACTGCTACTGAGAGTCTGTAAGGCATTTTTCGCACGAAATTGAATTGTATTTGTAATTGCGTGGGCATTTTTTTGAGTTTTGAATTTTCAAATGACTACTTTAAGAATCTGTTGAGTAACCTACAAGGCCTTTCGCATAGTGTTTGTTTACCTAACAACGGGTTCACCCTTGACCCAGATCCCGCCGCAGTGAGACGATGGGGCTGACGACGCCGAGCTTACTCCCAATATTAAGTCGTCTACGAACAATACCGAGGATTAAAAATAGTTTCTTCATCTTAGGCAGATCGACTGACCAAATTTACCATACCTATTAAGACTTTGTAGTGCGGACGTTTAGTGAACTTCAAATTCAATTTGAATGACATTTGGTAGGCAGACATTGGATCTCTGGAATAATCCATAGGCTACAGCTATTAATGCCTTTTATCACGATTTAGTGACATAATAAGGATTTGTCAATGGTTAAGACTAGAGCAGGGGTGGCGAACCTTTTTTTGGCTCATCAAAGACCTTGTTGTCTTAAGAGTGTGTTGTTATTTTACCATCATAGGACCATTTTTCGCCCATGAAATATCATACCAAAATAATCTTAAGTTGGTAATTCAATGGGCAAAAATAAATCTTGCACACTTTTTTATTATTGGCGTGACCGAATTATTTCGAAGTGTGCTTACACTGGCACGCATGCCATTGGTTCGCCATCTCTGGACTAGAGAATATGTTCATGAAACACCTACCGTAAACCGAGGGTGACATTAATTTACGGGGTGACTTTAAAAAGTAGTTGTAATGGCGAAATCCTTAACTTTTATTTGCGTTTACAGCTTCCAATCGATGTCTTCATCGATCGCCTTTGCGTCTTCAAGCCGAACATTCATCGCATGAAGACACTGTTAATTTTGCAGCAGTTGAGTTTTAAAACGATCAAAGTATCCCCAAAATTATCAAAGTCACCACGGTTAACGGTACAAGTATTCAGTAAAAGATGGTCCATGCGATCAAAGCCGCGGGTAAAAGCTAGTAACATATATTTCTAACTGACAAAGCATGCCGCTTGACATACCCGCAAGAAGAAGAAGAAGAAGAAGAATAAACTTTATTTTCACAACAGAAGTTACAAAGCGCATAACAATTTACAAAGGAGACATTGTTACATAGACATTGAAACGTACATGCGGTGGGTGTAACAGCGGCCTTCGCACTAGACTCAGGGTCTGTATCGCGAGTGCCAAGACAGATCCAATTAATTTAAATATTTTCTTTAGGGACGATTTTTCAATCGCCAGATAGGTCCTATAACTCTATGAGTATCTGTCTGATAAGTACATATCTGAGTATTGAAAAATCGGCCCTTAATGTGTAGATAAATATCATCGCCAGTTATTTTTTTATCCAACGTCAATCGTCCAGTCACATCAAAGCCACGTATGTTCCATCCTCGCACGAACAAAAACATAACTCTCCCGCCGAAAAAGGCGCGTGTTCCCTGCCTTTTCTCCGAGACACGGCGAGTTAAATATGCAGGGGGATGTTCGGGAATTCATTTAAATTCATGAAGACGTTAACAAAGCAATTAGGTTGGCGGCGCGCGCGTCACCTGCTCGCGCTAAATGGGACGCGCGCGGTCACGCACACATGCCCAGGAAGAACAAACTCTACGCCTAAACAGTGTTTGTGTAAGTTTTCGGTCACAATAAATCTCGAACGTGTTTAGGTAAAAGTCCATCGAGAGAATGGGCGAGAATCTTAAGAATCATGTTATAGGCGATGCTAGCAACCCATCTATTTTAATTCCCCTTACCTATACGCCCACGTATGTCTTATTACCTGAGGTTCTGTCTACGCCGTATGCGCTAAGGACATGATTAACGTATGTATGTAAAACTTTATAAGCCCCCACATAAGTAAAAAAATGACAGAGCTGATACTCTTCTAACTACGGAGCCGATTTAAACCAAGCATGGCTAAGAACCACCTGTCATCTTTTTGACATACGTGGACGACATGCTCGTATTGTGTGCCAACAATTTATGAGCATCCTGTGACCCATTTATATCATCCTTATCCAACTGTCCAGTCTCGAACGTCCCAAACAAGTTAAGACAAATAATGATAAAACAATTACTGCAAAGTGATAACGTCAGTTGAAATGTTAATGAAATTCCCGCTTAGTCAGGAACAAAGATAACCGGTGACGGGCGCTGAAACCTAAAACAATACTGAGCTTTAAACTGTTCGACCGAATAATGGAATACCTTCGTTTAGTGACGACATAATCCTTGCAGTAAGTCCGGTAAAGTCAAATATGCAGCGAACGAGTTTGAATCTGAAAAGCGAACTCCGGTAAGCAAAAGCAATGAGAATCTTCAATTATTTAAGGAACTTAAAAGTAATACTTTTGCAGGTGGTTGGGATAAAATGTTTTACAGTATTTAACCCCCGACCCCAAAAAAGTGGTGTCATAAGTTTGACGTCAATATATGAGTGTGTCTGTCTGTTTGTGGCCTCGTAGCTCTCGAGCTGATAGACGGATTTTGATGCGGTTTTTTGCGTTCGAAAGCCAGTGTCCTTGCGGTGATTCTTAGCATGTTTGGTAATGGCTTGTGAGCTGGACTAGGGTTAATGAGGAAGAGAAAGCGGAAGAGGAAGTATAAAGCACTTATTTTGTGGAAACGAATTAGGAAGAGATTATTATGAGGATGAGAATGCGGATGATAAAAAATATTTCTAACCGAATTAGAGCACATAGAAAAATTGGAAAAGTAAAGCTATGGCCGGTAATCGAACCCGTATCCTCATCATTCCATGATGCGTGCTATTATACAGCTGCACCACCATAGCAGGTGATTGAGCCTTAGAATTTTTCTATCTGTTACTAGCTGTCACGTGTCACGCTGAATTTTGGTCGCGAAGCGTCATCTGTTTGAATGATGTGTACGGCACAATAACTAACTCCCGTGGAACATCTACTGCTCACCAGCATCGAGAAAAGGCGCTTTTTTTCAAATGATAGTATCAAATGAATCAAGAATTTTACTTCTTGATTTTTTGTATTTATTTTTACGGTTTTATCCGTAACTAATTAAATTTCTTTCCTCTGAAATTCCTCTAAATTTAAAAGGAACCGGAAGAGGAAAAGGATTTAAGTGGAAGCCGTAGTGGTAGAGGGATTAAAAAAAATGCGGAACTTCCTCATTATAATGAAGAGGAAAACGTATCCTCATTAACCTTAAGCTAAGCGTTGATGACTTAATAAATAAGTCCGTCTCTTAAGTCACTCGAAACTATATTTTTTTAAAAAAGAAAAATAATTACATTCGTCATTCAAAAACACCAATGGATTAAGGTTTGGGTGTTGTAAAAACATTTTATCTTGTTCCGAATAAATGACCGTCATAAATGACTGTAGAACAAAACAAAACAGTAATAAAGGCACGATCTGATTAGATCGAGGCATGATACCGCGGCTCTATAAATAAACATAACGCCCCGCCGCATGATCAAAAACTGAATTCCGTAGAACAGGAAAATCAGAGACCATCCATCAAAAGCAGACCCTTGAATAGACCAAGCTATGCTGTACATTGCTGGCTATAAGGGATCTGGGCTGTAGCGGTCAGCAGTCCAGCTATCAATCTACTTTGAATCGGAATATGCAAGTTCCGACGCGCGGGAAAGTTAGATGAAATAACTTTGGGGTGATATATTTAGAAATGTCCCGAAGCCAGCTTTTGCATTAATAAGCATTCAGATTGACGTAAGCCAGTAATTCAGGAGATACACGGTAATGTTTTTATTATGTATGTACACTGAATTTAATTAAATCATCATGACAACTGCTGCTACTTCCATACTGGTCTGGGAGCAAAGAAATAACATAGAATGCACCAGTTGCTTCTCTGCCGGCGCAGATGGTAAAAGGCCATCGAGGGGATTGGGCTAAAATCTTAGGAATCATGCTATAGGCGATGCGGCTAGCAACCCATCACTGTTATGATTCCCCTTTCCACCTTTATGCTCACAATTATGCTAACCGTGGCCTTTAGGTCATGTTACTACACACACACATACATACACACACAAAATTGTAAGCATTCTTATATAAGGTATGGGTATCGGAAGTGGTGATTTAGTAAACCAGTACGAACTGGGATGTGTGCCTGACAGCCACCTCTGTAACTCTGTAACTGGCGTCACTGAAAATCAGCGTCACGACATTATCCTGGATATTATCGTGACACATAGCTGAGCGGCGGCCATTTGGCTGCTTGGAATAAGTGTAAAATGAACAGCGCGGTTTTTCGGATTAAAAATACGTTTATTTAGTACCTCATTTACAAGTCATTTTACAAAACCAAATTTTCTTTAGACACTGACATTATTTTACTTTTCAGTTGGTTGCCAGTCCGCAACAATAAGTATCCATGTATTCTGTTTGTTTCTGTATCAGCTAATAAAGTTCTCTTATTCTTATTCTTATTCTCTAAATATTTCGGAGCAGCCTTAAATTTCGATATATTCGAGGACCGAGGTCCCGCTTCAATATATCTTGAATGGCAACTAACTGTACGTGTAATTTCGTAACTACTTCTGCTAGCATACCTATACTACGCATAAGGTTAACGTTTTATGAATTGGTTTCGCTTTAACCTAAGAAAACACCTCCACGTGTGATTAAGAGCTGCGGTTCGTTTTTGGATCCGTCCGGGGGGAAGAGCAGCGCTTGGTCCGGTGCGCCCTGGGCAACGGCTAATGATTTCCTGGCAGTTTCTGAGGGATATCATTGACCGTTGGCTAAGAGCCCGACAGGGGGGGAGGGGGGTCTTTGACCATTACCGTACAACGTTGCCGACATTTTTGTCACAAGATTTTTTAATAAAAAATTTTACATTGACATTGGCGAAGTTGTCGTCGCTATAACGACTTGATACGCCACAAATAAAAGAAGAAGAAGAAGAACCTAAGAAAATAATTTTGAATTATGTTACGTATTTTCTACGCAGTAATATTGAAATTGGTTGAGTTCAAGATTAATACTAATATCAGTGGGGGAAATTTAATAAAACCCAGCCCCGGCCTAGGCCCAAATATTAATTTTCTCAAGTCAACGTCCAAGCGTTACGCAGCGATTCGGCGCCTGGGTGAGACGTCGTACAAGACGAGATTCATTATTTTTCTATCATTAAAAAAAAGAACAAATATTTTTTCGTGAGATTGCTTTTCATTCTAACCCAATGATTAGAAATAAGATATATCAGGTATTATTATATTAAAATGGGAGTAGTTTTAGGGCTTCTGCACACTTAGCTTTGCAGCGTCGTCATCTAGTAAACGCCCGCGCAGCGTCGATGCAACGGTCACATTGCGCGCCGCGAGGTCAGTGACGTTTTACAGACGGTAGCGTCTCGTTAACACCCGCGCTGCGTCGAGGCGACGTTCACGTTTTCCAAAGACTCCATTGACGCCTCGTCGACGCTGCGCGGGAGTTAACAAGACGCTGACGTTAAAAAGACGCTACTGGCGCCACGTGAACGTTGCGTCGACGCTGCGCGTGCGTTAACTAGACGACGCTCGAAAGTTGGTAAGTGTACCCGGGTCCAAGCCGTCAGCGCCACAATGTATTAGTAAACACACACACAAATCACGTCTTTATCCCTTACGGGGTCGTCAGAGCCTAAGGTAACAAGACCTAAAGGCCATGTTTAGCATGATTGCGGGCGTATAGGTGAAAAGCAGAAGCAAAATAGTGATGGGTTGCTAGCATCGCCTATAATTAATGATTCCTATACCCATTCCCTAGATGGGCTTTTACCATCTGCGCGGGAAGAGATTTACATTTTATATTTTATATTTTATCAACTGGTACATTTTATATTTTTTCTTTACTCCCAGACCAGCATGGAAGCAACTAAGTTAAATATTATGCTTTTACGTAGCTTTGTTTATTAATAATAGGTATAATAATAAGTATTTTATCGCTGTTTCATAATTTGATAATTTTGGGACGATCCCAGCAATAAAAAAACGGATTTGTCTATTGTTTTGTCTATACATCAATGCATGGATGTATTAGTAAAAGGTTTACAAAAAGCGGCAGCATAGCAAAACATAGACATATCCAAATGGCGAACCTATTGGCGAATCACGTTCGTGGCAAAATGCACTTAGGGTAAAAAACTTACTGATGCGAAATGCGTTCGTAGCACCCAATCCATGTAACCAATCGGGAATCCGGTTGTTTTTGAATCCCCAACCTATACATGGTGTTAGAAAATGAAATGCCGATATTTTGAAGATCGATTATTTGCATCGTTGTTAGTTAGTTTAAAGCATACTTAATTAATTAAAGCCCATCGAGGGAATGGGCGAAAATCATAGGAATCATGTTTTAGGCGAAGAGGCTAGCAACCGATCACTATTTTGATTCCATTTTCCACCTATACGCCCACAATCTTGCTAAATGTGGCCTGTAGGTACCGGTTACCTTAGGCTCTGTCTACCCCGTAAGGGATAAAGACGTGATCTGTGTATGTGTATGTAATTAATTACAGTATCTAATTAAAGGATGACTATCTTTCACAATACTAAGTAGATTATGTTTTAAATTGATTCTCAAAGTACTTCTGAAAGTACTCACCGCTCGCTAATTTGTTTGTCCCATTACCTTTTCTGAAAGAGGTGGGGCGCCGTCTTCGTGAGAGAGGTCTTGGCCCTCGTTCTAGGTCGTTTCTGGTGCAAAGGTTGCCCTTCGCGGTACGTGGTAATGCTGCTAGTGTGATGGCATCTTTGCACCTGGTATTAAGTTATTAATTACATTCATACCCTGAAAATATCCGCACCTAATTTTCTAGCACCTTGTATTGACACACCAGTATCACGACAATATTGGCCGTCCAATTCGTGCCACTACGTGTTACGTCAATATTTGTTTTTGAAGATCACTTTCAAACATCGCAAACTCAATGAAAGCCTCTAAAAACACTTGACGCACTTACTGCTAATATAATACAGAGTTAACGAGGCTTTGACGGCGAGCGCCAGCGTCGAGTGTTTATTGAAAGAGTTCCTATTCATAACTTAATAGAAATCGTAAACGAAAATTGTGTACAAACTCTCGGCCGTTCCTCGCTGCTCCGCCGGGGTCAGCGCACAATGTGGGCCGAACAAAGCGTGCAATTATCCTACACGCTACCTTCCACGCCACGGAGCCCGCGAACATTGGATCGAGCCCTTTCAAGCTTAATGATGTATTAATATAAATAATATTTCTCATAATGGTACCGTTTGTTGCCCGTCGACTATCGAGCTCGAGTATTTAATACGGCTGTTGGCACTAACCGCCGTCACTTAAAGTGGGTGACAGACGGGCGAGTAAGTTCGCGTACTTACGGCTCGACGGCTTTACTTTACTCTAAAAGTACGCGTACTTAGACTGACGCAGGCGAGTAAAGTCGTCTAGCCGTAAGTACGCGAACTTACTCGTGCGTCTGTCACCCACTTTAGGGTTTGTTATTGTTATATATTTGATGAGGTGTTAATTTGATTTTGGTTTTTCTTCCATGATGGTCTATGAGAGAAAAAACAGAATGTACCAGTTGCTTCTCTTTCCGCGCAGATGCTAAAAGCTCATTGAGGGAAAGGGCCAGAATCTTAGGAATCATGTTATTGGCGATGCCGCTAGCAACGAGAGCCATCAAAGATACTCGCATTAATCGCTCTGATCGAGAGACCAGTCCGAGGGCTGCGTGGTCAAACCCGACAAGTCGACTTAACATTCCACAGGAATTTTGAAATTATAGATACGTTAACATAGTGTTCTTTTTTCAACTGTCAATTATTTCGACTTATTGGGTTTGACCACGCAGCCTTCGACTGTCGTTCATTCATTCATTCTATTCTATCAGCGTCGCGAGTAATGGCTGGTGACATTTGGACATTCGCTTTAAAGTCGTTGACAAAACTTTGGAAACTACATTCTCACTGTTTGCTGCTCGTCGCTCATTTCTATTTGCTTCTCGCTAATAGTTTGCGGCGGGACAAGTTTCTAAAGAGAGCTACCATGCCTTTAAGAGTTATAATAGTAGTCTGTGACTGTATTATCCGTATTATCCGACCGATGACTGGAGAAGTGTGTGCGTTGAATGTCTGCGTTTCTGTGAGGCGATGGATGTACGTGTGTCGTCATGCATTTAATTAATTAATTAATTAATTAGTTATTATTGTAATTTTTTTATGTGTTTTAGTTTTATCTTTCTTTTCTTGTCTCTCTTACTCAATGCCTTAGCACCTCACTGTTATATTGTGTAAGATATTTTATAAATAAATAAAAAAAAAAATTATAATGAAGGGCATTAAAACATTAGTTTGGGTTTATGAAACGAAGCGAAGCTGAGTTTCATAATAAGATCAAAAAGAGTGTTTTAATGCCTAACTATTTACAGTAATACATAACTTTATTTACATTCATAGAATATCAGAAATATTCTACAATAAATATTTTCACCTCAAAATACGTAGGTAACATTATTTTCTGTTCTTCGAAAGTTCGAAACAGATGAAATTGACATTCATATTTTTACCTGCTATGGGTGGTGTAGGGGTATAGCACGCGTCACGGAATGACGAGGACCCGGGTTCGATTCCCGGCCATAGCTTTACTTTTCGGATTTTTCTATGTGTTCTAATTTTCACTGACATTTAGAAATTTAATTCTTGGGGCATCCTTGGGGAGAAAACTGCGCGCGAGCCGCTGCGCAAGCGCCCATTGGCTCCCCAGTCGCTCCCTGCTTTCCGCACCGATACGACGCCCCGCAAACCTCTTACGTACAGTCGAGTTAGTTTCGTTTGTTTAGTTTTTGTGACTAAATAATTCGTTTTTAGTTAAATATAGGTACCTAGAAAAAATATTGTTTTGAAAAGACAGACACGAACAATGATTTACGATGTACATTGTTTCTGTAAAAATATAAGTGGCGGTACGATTGAAGTTTCGAAACCAACTATGAGTGAGAGTCAATTTACAACAAAATGAACAGTGAAAATAGTAACATCATTTGTATTTATTTTTTAAAGCTGGCTCAAAAATAATTGAATATCGTAAATTTCGTAAAAACATACCTAATGATGCGCAGAATCCCCTCCACATTCAACGTCACTTTCGTGCCGGGGAGTGTACTCTAAAGTAAACATTATAAAACAAAGTCGCTTTCTCTGTGCCTCACTATGTATGCTTATATCTTCAAAACTACACCACGGATTTTAATGCGGTTTTTTTAATAGATAGAGTGATTCAAGAGGAATGTTTTTATGTATAATTCGACGCAGACGAAGTCGCGGGCAGAAGCTAGTAATACATACAAAGGTTTCTTAATGTAGGCCATTTGCTAATCGTTTCCGAACATAATTGTAGTGAAGTTATGATATGGATGTAGATAAAACACAATTTACGTCCCTAATTGTTAAAGGTTGGCTATTGGCTCCATTATTATGAACGATGACGAGCGGCGTGACTGATGTCGTGACACCCTTCCCGCGACGCCGTCGTGCGTCTTCCCGCGGTTTATCGATGGCGGCCATTCCGCGGGCGGCCAGCTGATGGCCGGCATTTATCGCAGCCTGTTGCTGTTCGTACCCAGCGCGCCATTTCTCAACTTCTCATGAAGTGTGGTGCTTTATAACTTGCGTTGTAAGACAGAGACGCAAGGTTTGAATCGTATGATTAGTTTTGAGACACAGTGTGTCTTCTAAGTAGTCAACAGGAACCACGTTTTCCGATAAAGCTGGCCAAGATTAACACGGAGCAGTAGTGGTAACCGCAAGTAGTCAGCCCCTCAATTAATTAGATAAAATAAGAATATCAATTTCTTACATGCTGGTCTGGGAGCAAAGAAAAAACATAGAATATGCGCGGGTAGACAAGCAACTGTGCTTGTCTACCCGCGCAAATGGTAAAAGCCCATCGAGGGAATGGACGAAAATAATGGCAATCGTGTTATAGGCGATGAGGCTAGCAACCCATCACTATTTTTATTCAATTTTCCACCTATGCGCCCACAATCTTGCTAAACGTCGCCTGTAACCTGTTATCTTAGGCTCTGTCTACGCCGTAAGGGATAAAGACGTGATTTGTGTATGTATGTATCTGAAAGCGAGCGAACCTAAACTGAGTCTTAATTGAATCGTATTCAGACGTCATGGTAACTCCCCTGACCGAAAAGGTGCGTAACAAACCCACAACTTTTCTCATTTAAGTTGACACACCTTAAAGTCTGAAAGTGTGAAATAAATAATGCGGTGAAGTTTTCACAGTCGCGGCGAGTCGCGGCACCTGAGGGACCGAGCGGCTACTACGACCTGAGAAGACTTGCTCGAATACTTCTGTCTTTCTCTGACTAGTTTGGTTTGAAAGGGACATGGTGAATGATACGGAGGGAAAAGTAAATCGTGCTGGTTGTCGTAGCAGTAATAAATAACGTGCTGTTTAATCTAAGGGCTCTCCTGACGGTCGCCGCTGGTAGGCCAGGCTCTCGCTGTACAAAGACTTATATCAGACTAGCTCGCAACATCGTCCTCAGTTTTTATCTCGGGCTTCTTGACTATTCCCGACACTTCCATCAATTGGCATTGTTCATTTTTTTTAGTATGCTCCAATTCGAAAACCATTTCGAGGAAAACCATCAATTATCCGATTTATCTTGTCCGATTTCAAAAATACTTTATGATTGCAGATATTTTTGTAAAAGTACTTTGAACCTTTGTTTGACCGAACGACCGGGTTTTTAGACAGAATCCAGCATCGAATGTTTGCCACAAAAATGAAAAAAAAAGTTTGGCTACGGCAACTGTCACGTGTCACTGTCAAATCTACAAAACCATAGACAAAGCCGTTTTTTTTATAGCCAGCCGAACGAAGGCGATTGGGATTCTGTCTAAATTCACGAATTATGAAACAGCGAAAAAATATTTATTATTAATTAACAAAGCTACGTAAAAGCATAATATTCAAATTAGTTGCTTGAAATAGTCCATTTTATCAAATAAAGGTGTTAAAAGCACAGCTTAAAAAAAATGAACAATGCCAATTGTTCAAGTAGTTTACACAAAACTTTGACAAATTATGATACTTCAACCTTTCTTGTGAAACACTCCTACTGGTGAAACATACAACATAAATGACGTCTTTATCCCTTAAGGGCTAGACAGAGACAAGATCTAAAGGACACCACTACTGGTGAAATCCCCATGAAAATCCGTGAACAGACACCCACAGACAGTCGCGGCAGCGAACTTTGTTTTACAACATGTGGCGATAACAACGTTAGTAAAAGCAATGATAATTTCAAAGTAGATCCAGTAAACTCGTGAAACTGGGTAGCAAAGAAGCGTATAACAGATTAAACAACAGACAATCTAATTTGATCACCTCACATTATGCCTAGTCAATTGAAGAATGGTTTAGTTTCCTCAAATGCCTTTAATGATGATGATGTTCGTAAGAAAAAACATTCAACTATACAATTACTCATTAAATTCCCGCCGCGGTCACCTTCTGACCCTCCTTAATTAAAAATACTAAGCATTTTTAAGTGTGATAAGGGAACGTGCTGGTGTGAAAGAGGATATAGTGACTAGGATAGAAAAAAGTATGCTTAGTTGGTTTGGGCATGTAGAGCGGATGGATGAAAGTAGACTAACTAAACAGATCTATATGGGGAGTGTGAATGGTTACGTTGGGAGGGGAAGGCCTAGACGGACGTTCCGAGACCAAATAGGAGACGTTTTGGGAAAAGGTCAGGTCAGGAGTACCCGAAACCGACGAGCATGTATGAAGAGATTGATGACTGTGGATGAAGCGAAAGAAATATGTCAGGATCGTAGCAAGTGGAATAAAGTAATCTCTGCCTACCCCTGTGGGAAAGAGGCATGACGGTATGTATGTATGTATGTAAGCATTTTTAGAAAAGGACAATATTATTTCTCAATTAAAATATTTAATAATATTCCAATTGGTTTCAAAAACGAATTAAAAGATAGTTGTTTCTATAATAAAATTTAAAAAAAAACGCTAATAGAGAAATGTTACTACTCCGTATCTGATTGTAATGTGTAAAATTGCCTATTACCTACCTGTTGGTTGTTATTGTACTACCTATTGTATTGCTATACCCCACCGGGTCTATGTGACACTTCTTTAGTATTAGTTACCAACATTGTAATACCACGGTTGTGATAATAAACAAATGAGTAAATGAGTAAATATGCAGTCGCCATACTAAAATATTTTAGAAACCTTGTAGCTAAAGGTTTTGTGCAGTCGAAACTCGGTCTACGAAAGAACTTGGCCGTAACGAGGAGCCGAAGGGAGACGTGCTTTATTAAAGATGCATAAAAATTATCCTTGGCGGCCCGCGGACTTGTTCAAAAGATAACACAAGCTGGCGAAACGTTCCGTAATCATGAGTTGAATGTTGATTGTGATTCAAAATTTGATGACATATAGATAGATAGAAACTTAATTCACAACAAACACATGCAAAGCTCAAATTACAAGGCAAGAAATATCACAAAAAATAACTTAAAACATGCGCCTTACGTATATATTTTGTTTTCTAAAGCGCGAGTCATGCGATGATGTCGGTAGGTGCTGACTCAGCATATCCTGCAGGATACTTACAGTGCTGGTGTTCTGCCAGAACCCTAAGGTGTTCGTTATACAAGCCAAAAATCTAATATTGCAGTAATATTGTTATTTAATTGCAAAATATTATTATTTAATGTTTTTTTAATTTAAATTTGAATTTGTTAAATTATAATTTAGGCGCTATTGCATTAGATTAACCTGTAATGATAGTTGCTTGTGTGAAATAAACAAATAAATAAACCGTTAGAAATTGGTAACATAATTTAACCGTCAACGAAACCCCTGGGTAACGATCCAAACGACTTACAACTTGTTAACTAAACTAGTAAACCTAAGTTTAAGCATAACCCCCAATCTGGATCGTTGTCTCACCAAAGCCCTTGAAACTAGCATAACTAAATCATAACGGCTTTGCAAGAATGCGTCTGAGTCGGGCCCGACGGCTCCCCAGCCGGTGGTGGCGGCTGTATGAATTCGTGATGAAGGTACTTCAAGGGGTTCACTTTAACCACATAGTTGCGTCACCGTCGCGTTGTGCTAGCCCTGGCATCAACTAAAATATACAGCCTCTTCACTAAATACACATCGGTTTTCTCGCTGCGTTTTTAAAGCGATATAAAGGAGAGACCACAGCGCTGCGTGTACGCAGTGACGTGTTGTAGGCGTCACGTTTCTCACCGTTTTTTACGTCTTTTACGCACCGGTGTGGTCGCACCTTAAATCGTAATCAATTGCCTTCATGCTAGTAACTTCACATGCAAGAAGCTATGGGCTAACAGTGTATATTAGGGGTTCCCGGCCGAAGTTTATTTGACAGTGGAGGCGTTTTACACTTCCACTGAACTTAAATTATTTTTATTGATTTTTTTTTCTTTCTTTGCATACTTTGTTTTACTTTGACTAGTAGAGACTTTATATATCTCTACTGTAGAGTAATATAATTTAAGGCTCGGAGACCGTATATATCTCTTTAATAACTCTTTAATAAAAGAATTTAAGTATTGTAACTGTGTTTTATTTTGAAAAAAATGTCTTTCTGCCAAGTTTCTCGCGGCACATTCTTCTTGGCAATGATGGTCTTTCCGAATGCGCTGGTAGTTTCAAAAAAGACACGTAAAAGAGCCTTTGGCGGCCAATTTGCGACAGTAAATTTTGAATTTTGTATTTAGATGGCAGAGCGCGAGCGAGGCCGCATATTTTGCGGCTAGCAACCTCTTTTCACCCTGTGGTATTATTACAGTGCTTCTCTCAAACGTAGGCAATGCAACAAAAAAAAAAGAGGAAAAAAAGTCCAAGCAATCTTATGAAAATCTAATATATCAGTTGCAAGGCATTTGATTAATAAACCTGTAGCCTTACCATGACGTCTTAATGCGGTTCAATTCCGACTCAGTTCAGGTTTTAGCTGTAATTTTTAGTATGGATGTGAGACCGAGCAAACCTAAACTGAATCGGAATTGAATCGCATTAAGACGTCATGGTAATTATTATGTAGGTACTTCAATTATAGTTAGCACGTAGGTTTGTAACTGTTCCTAAACTTTGGTATGTTAGCAAACAACAAAATGGTTTTCAAATTAGTTTGTTATCAAAATGTTTATTGATCAAATGGTGAACAGTAACTCGAAAATTCACCACTTCTTTGTATCAAACGGTAGACAATATAATCCTCAGGGTACTCAATTTTACTGTATCACTCAATATTTTAGTAGCCAATACCGTAATACCTTAACAGCATGTTTGCAAGATGTCGTACCATTTCGCGGAATCCCGTAGCTGTATAGCATTTAAAATGAGGCCAACGAGAAGATATAAGATTAAACTCAAAATTAAAAAAACTCCACGTATTTGTTGAGTCATAGATGTGTGCCAATAGACAAATTGACGTTCCAAATTAGAAAAATGACTTGAATCCCATACCAGTTCTGTACTAGTACATACAACAGGACATTGACTTAAGTTATTAATTTATAAATAAACAATTTTGTGCCAAAAATGCCTGACAACATTTTGAGAAAGAGCGATATTATTATTCTTAAAACTGCTGGACGGATTTTTGCCAAATAGCTAAAGGTCATCGCAAGTCAAGTAAGAAGCATCGAATGAAAAAAACAGCAACAAAGTCCATCCGCTTGAGAGCTGCGATACCACAGACTTGAAAACTTATACTTGAGGCTCAAGAAAGCAGCCAGTACCGCAGTTGCCAACATTTGAACTTCAACGTTGTAACATGGTAAGCCTCCGCGACGCGCCAAGCGCAAACTGGCCGTCTACAAATAAAAAATAAATTCAAAATTCCAAGTTTACGATTGGCTTTTGTTTTTTCCTCTCGCTCGACTATTTGGCAAGGCATAAGCCGCATTTTAGTATTATATTTGAAGTCTATTTTGTAAAACTGAAGATTGCTGCTTTAATCTACTTGTATATTTATATAAAGGGCTGCCATAATTGCAGGTACTTGTAAATATTAGCTTTACTGTTCCTAGTGTTTATTGTCTTGTATATATTTTGTGAAACCCTTTTTTTATGGTGTGAAAAATGCGACGGGGGGACGTTCTTCGTACGCACGCGTTAACAACGCGCTCCCAAGGGTTTCTGTTAGGATAAGTCGAAAAGTTACGGTTATGTAATATCGAAGCAAAGCACAATCCCCCCGAGACCGACTCTACTCTGATATGTCATCCCAATAGCGACATATTAAGATCACTGACGTACTCCCAAGTGTTCAACTTTTTGAGTACCTTTTGGCGAGTGCTTGTATCTTAAGAATTTCTTTTAGCTTGTCCGCCGTGCGTTGCCAAAGAGCAATACGTACATACATACATAAATCACGTCTTTATCCCTTACGGGGTAGACAAAGCCTAAGGTAACAAGACCAGACACGTTTAGCATGATTGTGGGCGTATAGGTGGAAAGGGGAATCAAAATAGTGATGGGTTATAACATGAATCCAAAAATTTTTGGCAATTCCCGGATATTTTATGTGTTGCTAATAATGATGTTGTCTCTGCCTGTTTCATAGTAAGACATAGAGAGGGAATCATAGATAACTGACAGTTAAGATACCAGGAACTTTACAGAGGGTGGTTAGACAGTCCCTCAATCAGTAAAGTCGATCTATGCTTAACTTGGAAGTTCACGTGAGCTACTGTTATAGGCTATCGTGAATCCGAATCGGGTGTTGTAATAATTGTGTGTCTGTGTTTATGTGTGTCTGTAGATATCTGTCGCGTTCTCCAGTTACAGTACTAATTTTTTAAATTATTTACTAGTACACACACACACAATTTACGTCTTTATCCCTTACGGGGTAGACAGAGCCTTAGGTAACAGATAACTACAGGCCACATTTAGCAAGATTGTGGGCGTATAGGTGAAAAATTAAATCAAAATAGTGATGGGTTGCTAGCCTCATCGCCTTTAACATGATTCCTATGATTTTCGCCCATTCCCTCGATGGCCTTTTACCATCTGCGCGGGTAGAGAAGCAACTGGTATATTCTATATTTTTTCTTTGCTCCCAGACCGGCATGGAAGAAACCTACATACATACATACATACATACCGTCACGCCTCTTTCCCACAGGGGTAGGCAGATACTACATTGTTCCACTTGCTACGATCCTGACATACTTCTTTCGCTTTATCCACATTCATCAATCTCTTCATACATGCTCGTCGGTTTCGGGTCCTGACCTGACCTTTTTCCAAAACGTCTTTTATTTGGTCTCGGAACGTCCGACTAGGCCTTCCCCCCAACGCCAACCATTCACACTCCCCATTTAGATCTGTTTAGTTAGTCTACTTTCATCCATCCGCTCTACGTGACCAAACCAACTAAGCATACTTTTTTCTATCCTAGTCACTATATCCTCTTTCACACCAGCACGTTCCCTTATCACACTATTCCTTATTCTATCCTTCAATGATACACCTTCCATACTTCTTAACGCTCTCAACATACACAAGACAAACAGAAATCACGTTTGTATACCTTAGGCCGAGCCTAAGGTAACAAGATCTAAAGACCATGTTTAGCATGATTGTGGGCGTATAGGTGGAAAGGGGAAAGTTAACACTCGAAATGTAGTCAGACTGTGTCGTGTGTCGCTTTCCTGTGGTGGCAGTAGTTTGGCAAGCAGCGTTTATGGCGGATACATGCAAATGCCGGCAACCAGGGTCATCCCACGAATTATGGGGCACTGCATTTAGCATAATCCCGTCTGCGCTCGTCCGCCGAATCCGCTTTGACATGCAAAGCGACGTATTGCGGGATCCGTGACGTCACGGTAATTACGGTAACCAAGTTAACTGCGGCTCGATGTGGTAGCGCGAACGCATGAAAAACCGGCGTGACGCGACTCAGCTCACTGAGAACTCCAGCCACTTAATTTTGATAAAAAACAGAGATATTTTTTTGTAGAGTGACTTTTGGGTTTTTTATTTTACGGTGTTGTGAGGACTGTCAATGGTACGTAAACCCCACAGTTTTGTAAAACACACAAGTGTATTTCCCTGCCAAACTGACTGTTTATCGAATATCGAAGTGAAAAACTTGGAAATCTATCAAAATTTGGGCTTTAAATCTAAACGGTCAAAAGCTTTGACGTCAACTGTCCTAGACTAATAAGTTCAGAATGGTTTATTATGTCCTGGATCGTTACAAACTTTTGCAGACGAGTTACGATCGCAGATAATATAGATTTTGTTAGTTGGAGCTCTCATAAATCTTAAATTTCTCTTTCTGCTTTAGTGTTCCGTACCTCAAAAGTATTGTTGTTTCTGTGGGTGCATCTAACAGTCAAGTATTGGCATTCACAAGTAAATCTAAGCTTATCGGTAAAGATGCCTTCGCCTTGAGCTTTGGGTTAAGTAGTGGTGGTAAGTTTGCACATGTATTCTACTACAAAGATGATGTAAATATGTTTACGTAATTTATCCTTATTCAAATAATAAACGGCATTTGTAGTTTCCGTTGATTGCTGAATCAATTAATTTGGAAAAAAGCAAGGTTACTGTAAGACGGTGTGGAATCCTACTATAGACTAATATCTTCTAGTTGGAATAATAAAAGTAGATTGACTTTCCTCACATCTACAATGTTGCAATCTATCTTCTTATCTGTTCAAAATGCTGTAAATAGTTGGCTTGTCGGACCAACTAAGACTAGTAGAGACTGTATACATCTCTAGTATAGACTAATATAATTTAATTAAGGCTCGGGGACCGGTACTGTACGTGACACACACATACACAGAGGTGGTGTTTTGCTGTACAGCAGACCACGGTGATTTGATTACTTTTAAGAATAGAATAGAATAGAATAGAATAAAATAGAATAGAATAGAATAGAATAGAATATTTATTTGCATTAAGTGTTGGTTACAATGGTCTTATAAATGGTTTTTTGAAAGTAAATTCCGTTAAAAAGTCAATCTTGTGCAATCAATTCTTTCACCCCGCCTTCCGTCGCAAGCTGTCAGTCCCAGAGTTCAACATCAGTCTAGAAGGCTAAGATAGAGTTAATTTCACAGGCAGTCTGGGAGCAGCCGGCAGAGTTCAACATCAGCCTAGAAGGCTAAGATAGAGTTAATTTCACAGGCAGTCTGGGAGCAGCCGGCAGAGTTCAACATCAGCCTAGAAGGCTAAGATAGAGTTAATTTCACAGGCAGTCTGAGAGCAGCCGGCAGAGTTCAATATCAGCCTAGAAGGCTAAGATAGAGTTAATTTCACAGGCAGTCTGAGAGCAGCCGGCAGAGTTCAACATCAGCCTAGAAGGCTAAGATAGAGTTAATTTCACAGGCAGTCTGAGAGCAGCCGGCAGAGTTCAACATCAGCCTAGAAGGCTAAGATAGAGTTAATTTCACAGGCAGTCTGAGAGCAGCCGGCAGAGTTCAACATCAGCCTAGAAGGCTAAGATAGAGTTAATTTCACAGGCAGTCTGAGAGCAGCCGGCAGAGTTCAACATCAGCCTAGAAGGCTAAGATAGAGTTAATTTCACAGGCAGTCTGAGAGCAGCCGGCAGAGTTCAACATCAGCCTAGAAGGCTAAGATAGAGTTAATTTCACAGGCAGTCTGAGAGCAGCCGGCAGAGTTCAACATCAGCCTAGAAGGCTAAGATAGAGTTAATTTCACAGGCAGTCTGAGAGCAGCCGGCAGAGTTCAATATCAGCCTAGAAGGCTAAGATAGAGTTAATTTCACAGGCAGTCTGAGAGCAGCCGGCAGAGTTCAACATCAGCCTAGAAGGCTAAGATAGAGTTAATTTCACAGGCAGTCTGAGAGCAGCCGGCAGAGTTCAACATCAGCCTAGAAGGCTAAGATAGAGTTAATTTCACAGGCAGTCTGAGAGCAGCCGGCAGAGTTCAACATCAGCCTAGAAGGCTAAGATAGAGTTAATTTCACAGGCAGTCTGAGAGCAGCCGGCAGAGTTCAACATCAGCCTAGAAGGCTAAGATAGAGTTAATTTCACAGGCAGTCTGAGAGCAGCCGGCAGAGTTCAACATCAGCCTAGAAGGCTAAGATAGAGTTAATTTCACAGGCAGTCTGAGAGCAGCCGGCAGAGTTCAACATCAGCCTAGAAGGCTAAGATAGAGTTAATTTCACAGGCAGTCTGAGAGCAGCCGGCAGAGTTCAACATCAGCCTAGAAGGCTAAGATAGAGTTAATTTCACAGGCAGTCTGAGAGCAGCCGGCAGAGTTCAATATCAGCCTAGAAGGCTAAGATAGAGTTAATTTCACAGGCAGTCTGAGAGCAGCCGGCAGAGTTCAACATCAGCCTAGAAGGCTAAGATAGAGTTAATTTCACAGGTAGTCTGAGAGCAGCCGGCAGAGTTCAACATCAGCCTAGAAGGCTAAGATAGAGTTAATTTCACAGGCAGTCTGAGAGCAGCCGGCAGAGTTCAACATCAGCCTAGAAGGCTAAGATAGAGTTAATTTCACAGGCAGTCTGAGAGCAGCCGGCAGAGTTCAACATCAGCCTAGAAGGTTAAGATAGAGTTAATTTCACAGGCAGTCTGAGAGCAGCCGGCAGAGTTCAACATCACCATATTGACCAAATTTTGCTTTTGCTTATTTAAATTTAAATAAATTTAAACTGTACTTAAATTTAAAACTTAAATTTATGTTTAATTTTAAACAAAACTTAAATTTGGTCTATCTGTAGGTAGCCATATATAATTTAAACTACTACTACCATAATTTGTGCTTATACTACCTATAGTGGTTTAAAGGCTAATTAATTTACTTTATTGACTTTGTATTGGCTGAACTTACAGATTTATTTGATAACTTTTGTTTTATAAAACTATAAAATAGTTTGAAGGTACTTCTGAATACTAATCTAACCTTTTAAAAATTTCAAGCTCATTGTTGTTTTGCTGTAATTAACAGTTGAAGGAGCCCTGTTTGTAGTACAGTTGCTCACAATATTTATTGAATTGGCATTATTAATTTCTTTCACATTCTTTTTTTACATTCCTTTTAGTGTGTGAATCCTTGCTTGTACAGCCGGCCACAATATTTGGTGACTTGGAAATATTATTTAATTTTTTTTTTTTTGCTCAACCTGCCTTGAATTAAATATTACATTGGAATTCAGTTTGGGACACTTGGTTCTTAACTTAGTACAGTCAAACATATATATTTTTTTGACAATATAGTAATAAATTTAAATTTACTTTTGGACAGTTACTTTATTAACATAATACAAGGAATCACATTATTTTCAGACAATAGTGGTTGAATTTAAATTCAGTTTTGGACATTTAATTTCTTAACTTAGTACAATCAGCCATATTTTTTTTGCTTTTGCCAACTACCTACAAATAATTTAGAGTACAGTTTTAATACTTAGTGCTTAAGTATTTCTACATTATTGGAGCTTAATTTTAACATTCCAGTTTAGGTACAGTCAGCCAAGTTTTTGTAAAACTTTATCTTTTAACTGTGAGTTACTTTATTTGGATTGATTAACTTAGTGTTTTAGTACTACTGGTGTGACTTAATGTCTTATTGTTTTTAGTACAGTCAGCCAAGATTGTTTCTGATCTGTGACTTTTTCAATTTAATGTGTTTCACTTAGTGTTTTGATATAATTGGTTTGGCTTAGCCATACTTTTTTTTAAGTACAGTCAGCCAAGTTTTTTTTTCAACTTTTGTTAACTTTCTATATTTAAGTAAGTAGCCACTTATACTAAACGATTATTAATATGGAGGAACGCCCCATTGCATTTAATTTGTTACATAAAGACGAATTGGAGTATGAGATTTTGTTAAGAAATGAAAAACCAGCAGGCGATGTTAATGCCATGCGAGTTCAAATTCGTAAGTTAAGTAAGGACATTCCTTCTGATGAAATTTTGTTTGCGGGCGATCACCAAAGGGAATTAATATGTATCTCTGGGAAGTTGGAAGAGCTGACGGAGTTGACTATTGCTGCCGCGAAACCATTAACCTTGAAAGTTTTAAATCGCGTTCAAGCCTTGGCTCACCACATATTTCACCGCCTAACCCGTTTTATGCCAGAGGAATCGGATGTTGCATTACATACTGAACTTACAGATAAACTTAACGTTATTTTAGCGAAGATGGACAAAATGTTTTCCTTGTTTAAGTCTAGTTCTAGCAAATGCGAGGTACCTGAGGATATTTGTTTAGAAAGTAACGTCTGTGTTACTCAGTCTAAATTTCAAACTGTTCATTCTTTGAACCTTAAATTTAATGGCAAATCTTGTGTCAAAGCTTTCTTGCAGCGCTTGGAGGAACTCCGTGAGTCACGTGGTATTCACACGGATCGTTTGTTCTCCTCCGCGGTTGAATTATTTGAAGGAGATGCTCTTTTGTGGTATCGTGGTATTAAAGATGATGTTTTTTCTTGGAACCAGTTGAAATCAGCCATGCTAGCTGAATACTTGCCTTTTGATTACGACCGACGTCTTTTAAAGGAAATTCGCAACAGGACGCAGGGACCTAACGAATCGATTTCCACCTATGTCAGCATTATGCTTAATTATTTTACTAGGTTGACGCAGCCACTTACCGAGAAAGAAAAGTTTGATATAGTGTACATTAATGTTCGTCCCGAATATTCGATCCCGTTAGCGCTGTATTCCGTCTCAACTCTGAAGGAGCTGAAACATCATTGCCGTGTTCTTGAGGAAAGCTGGCAGCGTGCTCATTCATTTGTGGAGCCGCCTAAACCTTCTTCTAATTCGCTTGCAGTAGATTTATGTTGCAAATCGTTTCCAAAACCGAAAGTAGATGTTGCTTCGCCTAAGCAGTTTTGTCCTCGTTGTAGGACTAGTGACCATTCCTTGCGTAACTGTCGTTCGCAAGCTATAATTTGTTTTAAATGCGGGAAAGAGGGAGTTAGGAGTACTTCTTGTCCCAATTGTTCTAAACCTTCGGGTTCGGGTTCTGATAAAAATAGTTCAAAAAACTAGCAAACCCGAACCGTCTGAATATTTCTTCGAGTACTTATGCTAATGAATCTAAGCACTCTTACAATAAAGTAGGTAGTTTTAATATCTCTTTTGATAAGCCGGGTAATTATAAAATACTCGAAGCTTTTGTTTCTCCTAGCGTTTCGGCGGTTCGGAACGTTATTGATCGTTTAGACGATCGTCCCCACATTTCGGTGGAAATTTATGAAAATCAATTTGTTGGATTGTTGGATTCTGGGTCCTCTATATCTATTGTAGGATCTGACTTATTTAATTTATTTTTGTCTTTGGGCGCTACCTTGGACGGCTGTGATGATTTTACTTACATCGCCACCGCCAATGATTCCCAGGCAAGAGTTTGTGGTTGTTTATTTTTACCAGTCAAGGTTCGTAACTTGACTCAGGTAATTAAGTTTTATGTTATACCGGATGTGACTACGCCTCTTATTTTTGGGGTTGATTTTTGGAAAGCTTTTAATATAGCTCCAAATCTATTTTCAGAATATGGTGGTCATCAGGACACTATCGCCGGGAACTATGTTTCCGAGGTTCGTTTACATTCCTTTGATCGGTTGGATCCCGACCAACGTGTACTTGCTGAAGATATTATTTCGAAGTTTCAGGATATTTCTTTTGAGTCTAAAGGATTAGGATGTACTGATTTACTTATGCACACTATTGATACTGGAGACTGTCCACCTATCAAGCAGCGCTATTATCCTATTTCACCTCACCGCTTAACTGAATTGAATAGGCAGCTAGACGAAATGCTAGAGCAAAATGTAGTCGAGCCTAGCACGAGTGCTTGGAATAACCCTACTTTATTTACTCCAAAATCTAACGGAGAATTGCGTTTTTGTATTGACAGTCGAAAGTTGAATGCTGTGAGTAAGCGCGACGCGTATCCGCTACCTTATATTTCTGGTATTCTGGATCAATTACGCGACGCAAGGTTTCTATCGTCGATTGATTTAAAAAGTGCATTTTGGCAAATTCCTTTAGATACTGCTTCTAAGGAGCGTACCGCGTTTACCGTACCTGGTCGCGGATTGTTTCAATTTAAAAGGATGTGTTTTGGATTGACAGGAGCACCTGCTACCCAACAAAGGTTAATGGACCAATTGTTTGGACCAGAATTTAGTGGACGACTTTTTGTCTATTTGGACGATATTATTATCGTTAGCAAGACTTTTGAGGATCATATCTCGTTACTTACGCGTGTTTTAGACCGTTTAAAATCGGCTAATTTAACTATCAACTTTTCTAAATCTCAATTTTTCCGAAATGAGTTGAAATACCTAGGTTATTTAGTTGACGAGCATGGTTTACGTACTGACCCCTCAAAGGTTCAGTCAATTGTTAATTATCCTACTCCGTCAAATCGGAAGGAGGTTAAAATGTTTTTAGGGACTGCCTCGTATTATCGTAGGTTTATTAAAAATTTTAGCGCTATAGCCGCTCCTCTTAATGCTTTGACGTCTACGCGTAAAAATGCACCTCCGTTCTCATGGACGAAGGAGGCTGATGATTCTTTTCGCGAATTAAAAACCGCATTAATTACTGCTCCAGTTTTGGCCTGTCCAGATTTTTCTAGACCGTTTTCTTTGCACTGCGACGCATCAGGATTTGGTATTGGTGGAACGCTGACTCAAATTTCAGGGGATGGCAGCGAACACCCGATTGCGTTTGCAAGTCGTTCTTTAAACCGGGCAGAGCGAAATTATTCGGCCACAGAAAGAGAAGCTTTGGCAGTCATTTTTTCAGTGGAACATTTTCGTCCATATTTGGAAGGCGGTCCACGTTTTAAAGTTATTACTGATCACTCTAGTTTGAAGTGGTTCTTTAATTTAACCAATCCTACTGGCAGATTAGCACGTTGGGTTAGGGATTGCAATCCCGCAGCTCATTCAATCCCGCGGGATTGACATGCGGGATTCAACAATCCCGCGGGATGCCGCGGGATCCCGCATATTTGAAATTCTTCACAATGATTTAACTTTTTATCACGTCTGTATATAAGATACAATACAATACAATACAATAACTCTTTATTGAACACCACATATAACAACCAAAACAGAAAAAAGGTATACAGAATATTACAAGGTAACAATAGGCGGCCTTATCGCTACAGAGCGATCTCTACCAGGCAACCATAATGGACTGGAGAATAGAACAGATCTGAGCAGGTGGTGCAATTTAGAATATATATTAATATACTAAGTACTGAAATACGTAATATATTATACATGAAACACACATTTACAATAAATGGAGATATAAATAGACACATACACACATACCATAAAAAATAAAACCAGCTACAAGATTCATGCACAAGATGACAGATAGTGCTCCTTCAACATAGATTTAAATATGGGTAACGATTTAGCGCGCCTTATGATTATAGGCAAGGAATTCCACAACCGTATAGCCTGAACAGTATAAGAATATACATAGAATTTGGAATTAGAAAGAGGCACAGTAAGGAGAAAATTTTGTGAACATCTTACAGAGGTAACGTAACTAAATCGCTCTTTGAGATAATGAGGAGTTGCAGGATTAAAAAGAATGCCGTAGAGAAGGATGAGGATGTGAGAATTTCGGCGAAAACGGATTGGGAGCCACTTGAGCTGTGATCGAAAGTGGGAGACGTGGTCGTATTTACGTAGTCCGAATATAAACCGAATGCATAGATTTTGAATTCGCTCAAGTTTATTCAGGTGCTCTTCCAAAAGGTCAGGATAACAAATGTCAGCATAGTCTAAAATTGGGTGTAATAATGTCTGGGCAAGCGCAACCTTAGTCGCAAACGGAAGGAAATTCTGCAGGCGTCTCAGGGATCCCATAGCGGCAAACACCTTCCTGCTAATCTCACACACATGAGGAGACCAGGAAAGAGTGCGATCAAAAATAACACCCAAGTTTTTGACTTGATGTGAGATCGGGATATGAACACCATTAAAATATATAGGTGGCAGATTTGCAAAGTCGACTCTCGGAATAAGTTTCGAGCTGCCAATGACAATTGTTTGGGTCTTTGTGGGATTAACTTTTAGACCATATCGTTGACTCCACTTTAGGATCCTTGTTAAATCCAGATTAGTGGACTCGATAACACTCGGAAGATTGCACAGGGCGCCTTGTGAATAAATTTGAAGATCATCGGCATAAAGGTGATATGAAGAATGAAGATTATTAGAAATTGAATCTATGAAAATAGAAAATAATAAAGGAGATAGAACACCACCTTGCGGGACACCGGCAAGTGTGTTGCACCAAGAAGACCGAGAATCTTCCACCTTTATTCTTTGCCGACGACCTACCAAGTAGCTATGAAACCATTCAATAGCCGCAGGAGATATGTTAAGAGAACGCAATATACCAAGCATAATGTCAAAATCAACGGTGCTAAAAGCATTGCTGAAGTCTAACAGGGTCAACACCGTTAGTTTCCTGTTGTCCATGCCCATTCGAATGTCATCCGTGATCTTGGCGAGTGCGGTAGCCGTACTATGACCGGGTCGGAAACCTGACATACTGTGTGTCTTGCAAAAAGGAATAAATGTCTTCTTTCTTTCTTTCTTTATGTTATAAAATCGAATTAAACCCGCTGGTTTATGTTTAAAAAATCATGTTTTATGAATGAAACAATAAACATGTCTTGCAATATCCAACAAAAAAAAATATTTTGTAACATTTTAGCGGCAAATTTAAATTTGCGGGATCCGCGGATCCGCGTTTTGAAGGGGCGGGAACCCGCGGATTAATAAGTGGTGCGGGATCCCGCGGGAATGCTGGATCCCGTTTTGCGGGATTGCAATCCCTAGTTGGGGTTGTCGATTATCACCTTACGATTTCGAAATTGTTCATCGCAAGGGTAAGGAGAATGTCGTTCCGGACGCTTTGTCGCGTACCGTTCCCGTGTTGGAAATTAATACATCTAATTGCGATTGGTATAATAAAGTATTCCGTAAATGTGAGAAATTTCCAACTTCTTGTCCAAATTATAATATTAAAGATAATAAATTATATCGTTATTCGAAAAATAAATTCCGATTTCCTAGTGATTTCGATTGGAAGGAGGTAATTCCGACTGATAAGCGGATTGAATTATTAAAACATTGTCATTGCAACGAAGTTTCACATTTAGGAGTTTTTAAAACTTATAAACATTTGTCATCTCATTATTATTGGCCGAACATGTACCAAGATGTGGTTAGTTATGTTCGTGATTGCGACGTGTGTTCTGCATATAAACATTCGCAGGCACCACCTTCAGGACTTATGGGGAATCCCAAAATTTGTACTCGTCCTTTTGAAGTTATAAGCATTGACTTGGTAGGTCCGTTGCCCCGTTCCCGGGCTGGATATACTTTTATTTTTTCTGTTGTTTGCTGCTTTTCTAAGTATGTACTTTTGTTTCCTCTGCGACGTGCTGTTGGCAAGACTATTTCACAGCGACTGGAGGATGAAGTCTTTCTCAAGCATGGTGTACCGCGTACAGTGATTGCGGATAATGGAACGCAATTCACTGGCAGTGAGCTGACCGGCCTGTTTCAGACCTATGATATTCCTCAAGTTCATTACACTCCTCGTTATTGTCCACAAGTTTCCACTGTCGAACGATATAATAGATCCGTTATGACAGCTGTGTCTATCTTAGTAAACGAAGATCATCGTTCATGGGATACAACCTTGTCAAAAGTACAGTTTTCGCTAAACACCACTGTTAATGAGTCAACTCGTTTTACCCCTTATTTCTTAGTTCACGGACGTGAAGCTATTCCAAATGGTAAACTTTATGGTAATCAGAAATCTTCTCTAGTAGATTTGACGTTTGGTTCGTGCGAAGATTACGCCACCAAATTGGGAGGATTATACGATGTTTTTCAGAGAGTTCAGGTTGCTTTGTCTAAAGCTCATGATAAGGGTGCTCGTCAGTATAACAAAGGTAGGCGACAAGTCGCTGAGCCTCAGGTAGGCGATGTTGTTTGGAAAAAGACGTTTCCGCAAAGTGATGCGAGTAAGTTTTTTATGGCGAAACTTGCGCCAAAGTTTGAGAAGTGTCGTGTTGTTTTTAAACATTCGCCTCTCGTGTATGAATTGGAGAGTGTAAGTAGTGGTAAGAACTTGGGATCTTGGCATATACAGAATCTCAAGGCTGATTAGGTTAAGATTTATTTTGCCCTTTGGGTGTAGTTTCTGTTGTGGTCCCTGGACGTGCAACCCGTTGTCGAGTTACAACTCGCTGCACCGCCAGAGTCCCAACGAGGAAGCGAAAGTTGGTATGTTTAGCTTCAAGCTTCATCTAGCATAGCTTGTCATTTTGCTTTGATATATGTAGCGTACAGTTTACTGTCGATTTAAGACGGCTGACTGATAATTCGCGTGGGTTCGGTTTGGTGTTGCGTATTATTTTGTTTGTAATTCTTAGTATGTAGAGTTATCTGCAACTTTGAACTTGCATTGTTGTTCTTAAAATTAATGCAATCCTTTGTGCTTTTGCATGTTTTTTCTTTTAGATATGGAGTTGTTGGTGTTGCTGTAGCTCTTGGACGTACAGCCAGCGCTGACCACGTTCCGCTGCCGCCAAGGTCTCGGTGTTTCCTTTGCGAGTTGTGAAGCTGGGGGCCAGCTTAAAATTTTGCTGACTCAAAATTTTTCTCGAGTGGGGAGGTACTGTTGCGTATAAAATTTCAACCCCCCTACCCCTTTTCACTTTTGTAAACAATTTCTGTAGTTTTTAAGATCAGTGGCAGTATGGAGCTGTGGCCTTTGACTTTTGTTGCGGTTGGGATTTAGAAGACGAAGTGGCGAGTGTTGCAAGTGTCAAATTGGTCGTTCGCATTTCCATTTCTTATTTCAGCTGGGATTGTTTCTAAAATTCAGTTCGTACCTGAATCGAATATCTAAAATTCGTAAGTACTATATTACAAAAATTGAGAGTAAGTGGTAGTCGTTTTCGAAACCGATTTGTTTATTATTTCGTTACCTGTCTTTGCTCTGGCAACCACGGTGACAGATTCGTTTATTTCATTTTCTGCATCCCGTCTCGTCTCGAGTAGACGATTCCTTTTTTTTATTCCCATTCCGGGATATGTAAGTTGTTTTTAATCCGAAATACGGTGCTTATGATCTTTGTGGAGCATTCCGTCATGTGTGGGATTGTTTTCAGATTGGGCTGAAAAGGTCGGCTGCCTCCACGTCATCGTGCGTGGCCATGTCGCCTTTCCCCTATTTTGATGCCTAGTAAGATCAGTTCATACTATTTTTATTCAGCATTTAGACTGATGTTTCTTTGTGCTAAACGTTGTCGATTATTTCAGGTGTACAGGCGTTTTAAAACCCCGATTGGTTGAGGAGCTCACTTTCCGCGGCCTGGTCATCCGTACGCAGGAGTTCTATTCCCAATTCGGTAAGCAAACTGCGATGGTTATTCCTTCCCTGGATGCGTGGAGCCCTAGCCTCCAAATTGACCTGTAACTGAAGTGCTTGTTTTCTTTGTTACAGGGGTTTTTTTTTTCCTATGGTATTTAATTTTTATTGACTCGACTGTACTCCTGGTCGGAGTCACGAGAGCACTCCGGGTTCCTGACGGCTGCAGCGGCGTGCATGGCGTCTTGCTTGCCTGCCCTATTCCGTTGCCTGCTCCGCTCGTACCCTTGGTGAATGCTTTCCATATTTTTTTGAACCGCGTTTCTTTTTCTTTTACTTTTTGAACGGTCGGCCTCCGTATGGCCGTGGCGCCCATCCGGCATATTTGCCCTCGTAAACCTATGCAATAAGCAAAAGCCACCCCCTCAGCTCTTCTGAATGCCCACCGCCCTGTAGATTCTTATTTTGTACCATTGAGTTAAGCCGTGGCATGTTTACTCTTGTGGGACTGAATAAATGCCCTGTATTTTGTAAACCTATTTTCATTTCCCTTCTTCTTTCTTTTTAAACGAGGTAGCGCTCTACCCGGACCCTCTCGGCCCGAGTAGAAACGCAACAGTTGCACCCTCCGAGGGGCTTATTTTCAAATCCAGAAAGTGTGTTGTGTCAGATTGCTATAGCACAGGGGTTGCTTTTGCTTTTGCTTTTGCTTATTTAAATTTAAATAAATTTAAACTGTACTTCAATTTAAAACTTAAATTTATGTTTAATTTTAAACAAAACTTAAATTTGGTCTATCTGTCGTAGGTAGCCATATAATTTAAACTATAACCATAATTTGTGCTTATACTACCTATAGTGGTTTAAAGGCTAATTAATTTACTTTATTGACTTTGTATTGGCTGAACTTACAGATTTATTTGATAACTTTTGTTTTATAAAACTATAAAATAGTTTGAAGGTACTTCTAAATACTAATCTAACCTTTTAAAATTTCAAGCTCATTGTTGTTCTGCTGTAATTAACAGTTGAAGGAGCCCTGTTTGTAGTACAGTTGCTCACAATATTTATTGAATTGGCATTATTAATTTCTTTCACATTCTTTTTTTACATTCCTTTTAGTGTGTGAATCCTTGCTTGTACAGCCGGCCACAATATTTGGTGACTTGGAAATATTATATAATTTTTTTTTTTGCTCAACCTGCCTTGAATTAAATATTACATTGGAATTCAGTTTTGGACACTTGGTTCTTAACTTAGTACAGTCAAGCATATATATATTTTTTGACAATATAGTAATAAATTTAAATTTACTTTTAGACAGTTACTTTATTAACATAATACAAGGAATCACATTATTTTCAGATAATAGCGGTTGAATTTAAATTCAGTTTTGGACATTTAATTTCTTAACTTAGTACAATCAGCCATATTTTTTTTTGCTTTTGCCAACTACCTACAAATAATTTAAGAGTACAGTTTTAATACTTAGTGCTTAAATATTTCTACATTATTGGAGCTTAATTTTAACATTCCAGTTTAGGTACAGTCAGCCAAGTTTTTGTAAAACTTTATCTTTTAACTGTGAGTTACTTTATTTGGATTGATTAACTTAGTGTTTTAGTACTACTGGTGTGACTTAATGTCTTATTGTTTTTAGTACAGTCAGCCAAGATTGTTTCTGATCTGTGACTTTTTCAATTTAATTTGGTTCAATTAGTGTTTTGATATATTTGGTTTGGCTTAGCCATACTTTTTTTAAGTACAGTCAGCCAAGTTTATTTTTCAACTTTTGTTAACTTTATATTTTTAAGTAAGTAGACACTTATACTAAACGATTATTACTATGGAGGAACGCCCTATTGCATTTAATTTGTTACATAAAGACGAATTGGAGTATGAGATTTTGTTAAGAAATGAAAAACCAGCAGGCGATGTTAATGCCATGCGAGTTCAAATACGTAAGTTAAGTAAGGATATTCCTTCTGATGAAATTTCGTTTGCGGGCGATCACCAAAGGGAATTAATATGTATCTCTGGGAAATTGGAAGAGCTGACCGAGTTGACTATTGCTGCCGCGAAACCATTAACTTTGAAAGTTTTAAATCGCGTTCAAGCCTTGGCTCACCACATATTTCACCGCCTAACCCGTTTTATGCCAGAGGAATCGGATGTTGCATTACATACTGAACTTACAGATAAACTTAACGTTATTTTAACGAAGTTGGATAAAATGTTTTCCTTGTTTAAGTCTAGTTCTAGCAAATGCGAGGTACCTGAGGATATTTGTTTAGAAAGTAACGTCTGTGTTACTCCGTCTAAATTTCAAACTGTTCATTCTTTGAACCTTAAATTTAATGGCAAATCTTGTGTCAAAGCTTTCTTGCAGCGCTTGGAGGAACTCCGTGAGTCACGTGGTATTTACACGGATCGTTTGTTCTCCTCCGCGGTTGAATTATTTGAAGGAGATGCTCTTTTGTGGTATCGTGGTATTAAAGATGATGTTTTTTCTTGGAACCAGTTGAAATCAGCCATGCTAGCTGAATACTTGCCTTTTGATTACGACCGACGTCTTTTAAAGGAAATTCGTAACAGGACGCAGGGACCTAACGAATCGATTTCCACCTATGTCAGCATTATGCTTAATTATTTTACTAGGTTGACGCAGCCACTTACCGAGAAAGAAAAGTTCGATATAGTGTACATTAATGTTCGTCCCGAATATTCGATCCCGTTAGCGCTTTATTCCGTCTCAACTCTGAAGGAGCTGAAACATCATTGCCGTGTTCTTGAAGAAAGCTGGCAGCGTGCTCATTCATTTGTGGAGCCGCCTAAACCATCTTCTAATTCGCTTGCAGTAGATTTATGTTGCAAATCGTTTCCAAAACTGAAAGTAGATGTTGCTTCGCCTAAGCAGTTTTGTCCTCGTTGTAGGACTAGTGACCATTCCTTGCGTAACTGTCGTTCGCAAGCTATAATTTGTTTTAAATGCGGGAAAGAGGGAGTTAGGAGTACTTCTTGTCCCAATTGTTCTAAACCTTCGGGTTCGGGTTCTGATAAAAATAGTTCAAAAAACTAGCAAACCCGAACCGTCTGAATATTTCTTCGAGTACTTATGCTAATGAATCTAAGCACTCTTTCAATAAAGTAGGTAGTTTTAATGTCTCTTTTGATAAGCCGGGTAATTCTAAAATACTCGAAGCTTTTGTTTCGCCTAGCGTTTCGGCGGTTCGGAACGTTATTGATTGTTTAGACGATCGTCCCCACATTTCGGTGGAAATTTATGAAAATCAATTTGTTGGATTGTTGGATTCTGGGTCCTCTATATCTATTGTAGGATCTGACTTATTTAATTTATTTTTGTCTTTGGGCGCTACCTTGGACGGCTGTGATGATTTTACTTACATCGCCACCGCCAATGATTCCCAGGCAAGAGTTTGTGGTTGTTTATTTTTACCAGTCAAGGTTCGTAACTTGACTCAGGTAATTAAGTTTTATGTTATACCGGATGTGACTACGCCTCTTATTTTTGGGGTTGATTTTTGGAAAGCTTTTAATATAGCTCCAAATCTATTTTCAGAATATGGTGGTCATCAGGACACTATCGCCGGGAACTATGTTTCCGAGGTTCGTTTACATTCCTTTGATCGGTTAGATTCCGACCAACGTATACTTGCTGAAGATATTATTTCGAAGTTTCAGGATGTTTCTTTTGAATCTAAAGGATTAGGATGTACTGATTTACTTATGCACACTATTGATACTGGAGACTGTCCACCTATCAAGCAGCGCTATTATCCTATTTCACCTCATCGTTTAACTGAATTGAATAGGCAGCTAGACGAAATGCTAGAGCAAAAAGTCGTCGAGCCTAGCACGAGTGCTTGGAATAATCCTACTTTATTTACTCCAAAATCTAACGGAGAATTGCGTTTTTGTATTGACAGTCGAAAGTTGAATGCTGTGAGTAAGCGTGACGCGTATCCGCTACCTTATATTTCTGGTATTCTGGATCAATTACGCGACGCAAGGTTTCTATCGTCAATTGATTTAAAAAGTGCATTTTGGCAAATTCCTTTAGATACTGCTTCTAAGGAGCGTACCGCGTTTACCGTACCTGGTCGCGGATTGTTTCAATTTAAAAGGATGTGTTTTGGATTGACAGGAGCACCTGCTACCCAACAAAGGTTAATGGACCAATTGTTTGGACCAGAATTTAGTGGACGACTTTTTGTCTATTTGGACGATATTATTATCGTTAGTAAGACTTTTGAGGATCATATCTCGTTACTTACGCGTGTTTTAGACCGTTTAAAATCGGCTAATTTAACTATCAACTTTTCTAAATCTCAATTTTTCCGAAATGAATTGAAATACCTAGGTTACTTAGTTGACGAACATGGTTTACGTACTGACCCCTCAAAGGTTCAGTCCATTGTTAATTATCCTACTCCGTCAAATCGGAAGGAAGTTAAAATGTTTTTAGGGACTGCCTCGTATTATCGTAGATTTATTAAAAATTTTAGCGCTATAGCCGCTCCTCTTAATGCTTTGACGTCTACGCGTAAAAATGCACCTCCGTTCTCATGGACGAAGGAGGCTGATGATTCTTTTCGCGAATTAAAGACCGCATTAATTACTGCTCCAGTTTTGGCCTGTCCAGATTTTTCTAGACCGTTTTCTTTGCACTGCGACGCATCAGGATTTGGTATTGGTGGAACGCTGACTCAAATTTCAGGGGATGGCAGCGAACACCCGATTGCGTTTGCAAGTCGTTCTCTAAACCGGGCAGAACGAAATTACTCGGCCACAGAAAGAGAAGCTTTGGCAGTCGTTTTTTCAGTGGAACATTTTCGTCCATATTTGGAAGGCGGTCCACGTTTTAAAGTTATTACTGATCACTCTAGTTTGAAGTGGTTCTTTAATTTAACCAATCCTACTGGCAGATTAGCACGTTGGGGTTGTCGATTATCACCTTACGATTTCGAAATTGCTCATCGCAAGGGTAAGGAGAATGTCGTTCCGGACGCTTTGTCGCGTACCGTTCCCGTGTTGGAAATTCATACATCTAATTGCGATTGGTATAATAAAGTATTCCGTAAATGTGAGAAATTTCCAACTTCTTGTCCAAATTTTAATATTAAAGATAATAAATTATATCGTTATTCGAAAAATTGGTATGATTTGAATATTTGTTTTCCCTTCTTCTTTCTTTTTTAAATAAGTTAGCGCTCTCTTCTGAATGCCCACTGCCCTGTAGATTCTTATTTTGTACCATTGAGTTAAGCCGTGGCATGTTTACTCTTGTGGGACTGAATAAATGCCCTGTATTTTGTAAACCTATTTTCATTTCCCTTCTTCTTTCTTTTTTAAATAAGTTAGCGCTCTACCTGGACCCTCTCGGCCCGAGTAGAAACGCAACAGTTGCACCCTCCGAGGGGCTTATTTTCAAACCCAGAAAGTGTGTTGTGTCAGATTGCTATAGCACAGGGGTTGCTTTTGCTTTTGCTTTTGCTTATTTAAATTTAAATACATTTAAACTGTGTTTCAATTTAAAACTTAAATTTATGTTTAATTTTAAACGAAACTTAAATTTGGTCTATCTGTCGCAGGTAGTCATATAATTTAAACTACTACTACCATAATTTGTACTTATACTACCTATAGTGGTTTAAAGGCTAATTAATTTACTTTATTTACCTTGTATTGGCTGAAATTACAGATTTATTTTGATAACTTTTGTTTTATAAAACTATAAAATAGTTTGAAGGTACTTCTGAATACTAATCTAACCTTTTAAAATTTCAAGCTCATTGTTGTTTTGCTGTAATTAACAGTTGAAGGAGCCCTGTTTGTAGTACAGTTGCTCACAATATTGATTGAATTGGCATTATTAATTTCTTTTACTTTCTTTTTTTACATACCTTTTAGTGTGTGAATCCTTGCTTGTACAGCCGGCCACAATATTTGGTGACTTGGAAATATTATATAATTTTTTTTTGCTCAACCTGCCTGGAATTAAATATTACATGAAATTCAGTTTTGTACACTTGGTTCTTAACTTAGTACAGTCAAACATGATAGTATTCTTTTTGACAATATAGTAATAAATTTAAATTTACTTTTAGACAGTTACTTTATTAACATAATAGCGGTTGAATTTAAATTCAGTTTTGAACATTTAATTTCTTAACTTAGTACAATCAGCCATATTTTATTTTTTTTTGCTTTTGCCAACTACCTACAAATAATTTAGAGTACAGTTTTAATACTTAGTGCTTAAGTATTTCTACATTATTGGAGCTTAATTTTAGCATTCCGGTTTAGGTACAGTCAGCCAAGTTTTTGTAAAACTTTATCTTTTAACTGTGTTACTTTATTTGGATTGATTAACTTAGTGTTTTAGTACTACTGGTTTGACTTAACGTCTTATTGTTTTAGTACAGTCAGCCGAGATTGTTTGTGATCTGTGACTTTTTCAATTTAATTTGGTTCACTTAGTGTTTTGATATAATTGGTTTGGCTTAGCCATACTTTTTTAAGTACAGTCAGCCAAGTTTTTTTCAACTTTTGTTAACTTTCTATTTTTAAGTAAGTAGTAGACATTTATACTAAACGATTATTACTATGGAGGAACGCCCTATTGCATTTAATTTGTTACATAAAGACGAATTGGAGTATGAGATTTTGTTAAGAAATGAAAAACCAGCAGGCGATGTTAATGCCATGCGAGTTCAAATTCGTAAGTTAAGTAAGGACATTCCTTCTGATGAAATTTTGTTTGCGGGCGATCACCAAAGGGAATTAATATGTATCTCTGGGAAGTTGGAAGAGCTGACGGAGTTGACTATTGCTGCCGCGAAACCATTAACTTTGAAAGTTTTAAATCGCGTTCAAGCCTTGGCTCACCACATATTTCACCGCCTAACCCGTTTTATGCCAGAGGAATCGGATGTTGCATTACATACTGAACTTACAGATAAACTTAACGTTATTTTAACGAAGTTGGATAAAATGTTTTCCTTGTTTAAGTCTAGTTCTAGCAAATGCGAGGTACCTGAGGATATTTGTTTAGAAAGTAACGTCTGTGTTACTCCGTCTAAATTTCAAACTGTTCATTCTTTGAACCTTAAATTTAATGGCAAATCTTGTGTCAAAGCTTTCTTGCAGCGCTTGGAGGAACTCCGTGAGTCACGTGGTATTTACACGGATCGTTTGTTCTCCTCCGCGGTTGAATTATTTGAAGGAGATGCTCTTTTGTGGTATCGTGGTATTAAAGATGATGTTTTTTCTTGGAACCAGTTGAAATCAGCCATGCTAGCTGAATACTTGCCTTTTGATTACGACCGACGTCTTTTAAAGGAAATTCGTAACAGGACGCAGGGACCTAACGAATCGATTTCCACCTATGTCAGCATTATGCTTAATTATTTTACTAGGTTGACGCAGCCACTTACCGAGAAAGAAAAGTTCGATATAGTGTACATTAATGTTCGTCCCGAATATTCGATCCCGTTAGCGCTTTATTCCGTCTCAACTCTGAAGGAGCTGAAACATCATTGCCGTGTTCTTGAAGAAAGCTGGCAGCGTGCTCATTCATTTGTGGAGCCGCCTAAACCATCTTCTAATTCGCTTGCAGTAGATTTATGTTGCAAATCGTTTCCAAAACTGAAAGTAGATGTTGCTTCGCCTAAGCAGTTTTGTCCTCGTTGTAGGACTAGTGACCATTCCTTGCGTAACTGTCGTTCGCAAGCTATAATTTGTTTTAAATGCGGGAAAGAGGGAGTTAGGAGTACTTCTTGTCCCAATTGTTCTAAACCTTCGGGTTCGGGTTCTGATAAAAATAGTTCAAAAAACTAGCAAACCCGAACCGTCTGAATATTTCTTCGAGTACTTATGCTAATGAATCTAAGCACTCTTTCAATAAAGTAGGTAGTTTTAATGTCTCTTTTGATAAGCCGGGTAATTCTAAAATACTCGAAGCTTTTGTTTCGCCTAGCGTTTCGGCGGTTCGGAACGTTATTGATTGTTTAGACGATCGTCCCCACATTTCGGTGGAAATTTATGAAAATCAATTTGTTGGATTGTTGGATTCTGGGTCCTCTATATCTATTGTAGGATCTGACTTATTTAATTTATTTTTGTCTTTGGGCGCTACCTTGGACGGCTGTGATGATTTTACTTACATCGCCACCGCCAATGATTCCCAGGCAAGAGTTTGTGGTTGTTTATTTTTACCAGTCAAGGTTCGTAACTTGACTCAGGTAATTAAGTTTTATGTTATACCGGATGTGACTACGCCTCTTATTTTTGGGGTTGATTTTTGGAAAGCTTTTAATATAGCTCCAAATCTATTTTCAGAATATGGTGGTCATCAGGACACTATCGCCGGGAACTATGTTTCCGAGGTTCGTTTACATTCCTTTGATCGGTTGGATCCCGACCAACGTGTACTTGCTGAAGATATTATTTCGAAGTTTCAGGATATTTCTTTTGAGTCTAAAGGATTAGGATGTACTGATTTACTTATGCACACTATTGATACTGGAGACTGTCCACCTATCAAGCAGCGCTATTATCCTATTTCACCTCACCGCTTAACTGAATTGAATAGGCAGCTAGACGAAATGCTAGAGCAAAATGTAGTCGAGCCTAGCACGAGTGCTTGGAATAACCCTACTTTATTTACTCCAAAATCTAACGGAGAATTGCGTTTTTGTATTGACAGTCGAAAGTTGAATGCTGTGAGTAAGCGCGACGCGTATCCGCTACCTTATATTTCTGGTATTCTGGATCAATTACGCGACGCAAGGTTTCTATCGTCGATTGATTTAAAAAGTGCATTTTGGCAAATTCCTTTAGATACTGCTTCTAAGGAGCGTACCGCGTTTACCGTACCTGGTCGCGGATTGTTTCAATTTAAAAGGATGTGTTTTGGATTGACAGGAGCACCTGCTACCCAACAAAGGTTAATGGACCAATTGTTTGGACCAGAATTTAGTGGACGACTTTTTGTCTATTTGGACGATATTATTATCGTTAGCAAGACTTTTGAGGATCATATCTCGTTACTTACGCGTGTTTTAGACCGTTTAAAATCGGCTAATTTAACTATCAACTTTTCTAAATCTCAATTTTTCCGAAATGAGTTGAAATACCTAGGTTATTTAGTTGACGAGCATGGTTTACGTACTGACCCCTCAAAGGTTCAGTCAATTGTTAATTATCCTACTCCGTCAAATCGGAAGGAGGTTAAAATGTTTTTAGGGACTGCCTCGTATTATCGTAGGTTTATTAAAAATTTTAGCGCTATAGCCGCTCCTCTTAATGCTTTGACGTCTACGCGTAAAAATGCACCTCCGTTCTCATGGACGAAGGAGGCTGATGATTCTTTTCGCGAATTAAAAACCGCATTAATTACTGCTCCAGTTTTGGCCTGTCCAGATTTTTCTAGACCGTTTTCTTTGCACTGCGACGCATCAGGATTTGGTATTGGTGGAACGCTGACTCAAATTTCAGGGGATGGCAGCGAACACCCGATTGCGTTTGCAAGTCGTTCTCTAAACCGGGCAGAGCGAAATTATTCGGCCACAGAAAGAGAAGCTTTGGCAGTCGTTTTTTCAGTGGAACATTTTCGTCCATATTTGGAAGGCGGTCCACGTTTTAAAGTTATTACTGATCACTCTAGTTTGAAGTGGTTCTTTAATTTAACCAATCCTACTGGCAGATTAGCACGTTGGGGTTGTCGATTATCACCTTACGATTTCGAAATTGTTCATCGCAAGGGTAAGGAGAATGTCGTTCCGGACGCTTTGTCGCGTACCGTTCCCGTGTTGGAAATTCATACATCTAATTGCGATTGGTATAATAAAGTCTTCCGTAAATGTGAGAAATTTCCAACTTCTTGTCCAAATTTTAATATTAAAAATAATAAATTATATCGTTATTCGAAAAATAAATTCCGATTTCCTAGTGATTTCGATTGGAAGGAGGTAATTCCGACTGATAAGCGGATTGAATTATTAAAACATTGTCATTGCAACGAAGTGTCACATTTAGGAGTTTTTAAAACTTATAAACATTTGTCATCTCATTATTATTGGCCGAACATGTACTATGATGTGGTTAGTTATGTTCGTGATTGCGACGTGTGTTCTGCATATAAACATTCGCAGGCACCACCTTCAGGACTTATGGGGAATCCCAAAATTTGTACCCGTCCTTTTGAAGTTATAAGTATCGACTTGGTAGGTCCGTTGCCCCGTTCCCGGGCTGGATATACTTTTATTTTTTCTGTTGTTTGCTGCTTTTCTAAGTATGTACTTTTGTTTCCTCTGCGACGTGCTGTTGGCAAGACTATTTCACAGCGACTGGAAGATGAAGTCTTTCTCAAGCATGGTGTACCGCGTACAGTGATTGCGGATAATGGAACGCAATTCACTGGCAGTGAGCTGACCGGCCTGTTTCAGACCTATGATATTCCTCAAGTTCATTACACTCCTCGTTATTGTCCACAAGTTTCCACTGTCGAACGATATAATAGAGCCGTTATGACAGCTGTGTCTATCTTAGTAAACGAAGATCATCGTTCATGGGATACAACCTTGTCGAAAGTACAGTTTTCGCTAAACACCACTGTTAATGAGTCAACTCGTTTTACCCCTTATTTCTTAGTTCACGGACGTGAAGCTATTCCAAATGGTAAACTTTATGGTGATCAGAAATCTTCTCTAGTAGATTTGACTTTTGGTTCGTGCGAAGATTACGCCACCAAATTGGGAGGATTATACGATGTTTTTCAGAGAGTTCAGGTTGCTTTGTCTAAAGCTCATGATAAGGGTGCTCGTCAGTATAACAAAGGTAGGCGACAAGTCGCTGAGCCTCAGGTAGGCGATGTTGTTTGGAAAAAGACGTTTCCGCAAAGTGATGCGAGTAAATTTTTTATGGCGAAACTTGCGCCAAAGTTTGAGAAGTGTCGTGTTGTTTTTAAACATTCGCCTCTCGTGTATGAATTGGAGAGTGTAAGTAGTGGTAAGAACTTGGGATCTTGGCATATACAGAATCTCAAGGCTGATTAGGTTAAGATTTATTTGGCCCTTTGGGTGTAGTTTCCGTTGTGGTCCCTGGACGTGCAACCCGTTGTCGAGTTACAACTCGCTGCACCGCCAGAGTCCCAACGAGGAAGCGAAGCTGGTATGTTTAGCTTCAAGCTTCATCTAGCATAGCTTGTCATTTTGCTTTGATATATATAGCGTACAGTCTACTGTCGATTTAAGACGACTGACTGATAATTCGCGTGGGTTCGGTTTGGTGTTGCGTATTATTTTGTTGTAATTCTTAGTAGGTAGAGTTATCTGCAACTTTGAACTTGCATTCTTGTTCTTAACTTTAATGCAATTCTTTGTGCTTTTGCATGTTTTTTCTTTTAGATATGGAGTTGTTGGTGTTGCTGTAGCTCTTGGACGTACAGCCAGCGCTGACCACGTTCCGCTGTGCCGCCAAGGTCTCGGTGTTTCCTTTGCGAGTTGTAAAGCTGGGGGCCAGCTTAAAATTTTGCTGACTCAAAATTTTCCTCGAGTGGGGAGGTACTGTTGCGTATAAAATTTCAACCCCCCTACCCCTTTCCACTTTTGTAAACAATTTCTGTAGTATTTAAGATCAGTGGCAGTATGGAGCTGTGGCCTTTGTCTTTTGTTGCGGTTGGGATTTGGAAGACGAAGTGGCGAGTGTTGCAAGTGTCAAATTGGTCGTTCGCATTTCCATTTCTTATTTCAGCTGGGATTGTTTCTAAAATTCAGTTCGTACCTGAATCGGATATCTAAAATTCGTAAGTACTATATTACAAAAATCGAGAGTAGTTGGTGGTCGTTTTCGAAACCGATTTGTTTATTATTTCGTTACCTGTCTTTGCTCTGGCAACCACGGTGACAGATTCGTTTATTTCATTTTCTGCATCCCGTCTCGTCTCGAGTAGACGATTCCTTTTTTTTATTCCCATTCCGGGATATGTAAGTTGTTTTTAATCCGAAATACGGTGCTTATGATCTTTGTGGAGCATTCCGTCATGTGTGGGATTGTTTTCAGATTGGGCTGAAAAGGTCGGCTGCCTCCACGTCATCGTGCGTGGCCATGTCGCCTTTCCCCTATTTTGATGCCTAGTAAGATCAGTTCATACTATTTTTATTCAGCATTTAGACTGATGTTTCTTTGTGCTAAACGTTGTCGATTATTTCAGGTGTACAGGCGTTTTAAAACCCCGATTGGTTGAGGAGCTCACTTTCTGCGGCCTGGTCATCCGTACGCAGGAGTTCTATTCCCAATTCGGTAAGCAAACTGCGATGGTTATTCCTTCCCTGGATGCGTGGAGCCCTAGCCTCCAATTGACCTGTAACTGAAGTGCTTGTTTTCTTTGTTACAGGGGTTTTTTTTTATACTTATGGTATTTAATTTTTATTGACTCGACTGTACTCCTGGTCGGAGTCACGAGAGCACTCCGGGTTCCTGACGGCTGCAGCGGCGTGCATGGCGTCTTGCTTGCCTGCCCTATTCCGTTGCCTGCTCCGCTCGTACCCTTGGTGAATGCTTTCCATATTTTTTTTGAACCGCGTTTCCTTTTCTTTTACTTTTTGAACGGTCGGCCTCCGTATGGTCGTGGCGCCCATCCGGCATATTTGCCCTCGTAAACCTATACAATAAGCAAAAGCCACCCCCTCAGCTCTTCTGAATGCCCACTGCCCTGTAGATTCTTATTTTGTACCATTGAGTTAAGCCGTGGCATGTTTACTCTTGTGGGACTGAATAAATGCCCTGTATTTTGTAAACCTATTTTCATTTCCCTTCTTCTTTCTTTTTAAACAAGTTAGCGCTCTACCTGGACCCTCTCGGCCCGAGTAGAAACGCAACAGTCTTATAATTTATATAAGAGAATTTATACCCCTCAAAAATTTTTTTATTTTAAATTTTTTTTAAATTTAACTCTAATAAAATATTTTTTATATTTATTTTAATTTTTAATACAAAAATTTTTTAATACAAAATTGTTTTTAAAATTCAGTTCGTACCTGAATCGAATATCTAAAATTCGTAAGTACTATATTACAAAAATTGAGAGTAGTTGGTGGTCGTTTTCGAAACCGATTTGTTTATTATTTCGTTACCTGCCTTTGCTCTGGCAACCACGGTGACAGATTCGTTTATTTCATTTTCTGCCTTCCGTCTCGTCTCGAGTAGACGATTCCTTTTTTTTATTCCCATTCCGGGATATGTAAGTTGTTTTTAATCCGAAATACGGTGCTTATGATCTTTGTGGAGCATTCCGTCATGTGTGGGATTGTTTTCAGATTGGGCTGAAAAGGTCGGCTGCCTCCACGTCATCGTGCGTGGCCATGTCGCCTTTCCCCTATTTTGATGCCTAGTAAGATCAGTTCATACTATTTTTATTCAGCATTTAGACTGATGTTTCTTTGTGCTAAACGTTGTCGATTATTTCAGGTGTACAGGCGTTTTAAAACCCCGATTGGTTGAGGAGCTCACTTTCTGCGGCCTGGTCATCCGTACGCAGGAGTTCTATTCCCAATTCGGTAAGCAAACCGCGATGGTTGTTCCTTCCCTGGATGCGTGGAGCCCTAGCCTCCAAATTGACCTGTAACTGAAGTGCTTATTTTCTTTGTTACAGGGGTTTTTTTTTATACTTATGGTATTTAATTTTTATTGACTCGACTGTACTCCTGGTCGGAGTCACGAGAGCACTCCGGGTTCCTGACGGCTGCAGCGGCGTGCATGGCGTCTTGCTTGCCTGCCCTATTCCGTTGCCTGCTCTGCTCGTACCCTTGGTGAATGCTTTCCATATTTTTTTGAACCGCGTTTCTTTTTCTTTTACTTTTTGAACGGTCGGCCTCCGTATGGTCGTGGCGCCCATCCGGCATATTTGCCCTCGTAAACCTATGCAATAAGCGAAAGCCACCCCCTCAGCTCTTCTGAATGCCCACCGCCCTGTAGATTCTTATTTTGTACCATTGAGTTAAGCCGTGGCATGTTTACTCTTGTGGGACTGAATAAATGCCCTGTATTTTGTAAACCTATTTTCATTTCCCTTCTTGTTTCTTTTTAAATAAGTTAGCGCTCTACCTGGACCCTCTCGGCCCGAGTAGAAACGCAACAGTAGGAGCTGAAACATCATTGCCGTGTTCTTGAGGAAAGCTGGCAGCGTGCTCATTCATTTGTGGAGCCGCCTAAACCTTCTTCTAATTCGCTTGCAGTAGATTTATGTTGCAAATCGTTTCCAAAACCGAAAGTAGATGTTGCTTCGCCTAAGCAGTTTTGTCCTCGTTGTAGGACTAGTGACCATTCCTTGCGTAACTGTCGTTCGCAAGCTATAATTTGTTTTAAATGCGGGAAAGAGGGAGTTAGGAGTACTTCTTGTCCCAATTGTTCTAAACCTTCGGGTTCGGGTTCTGATAAAAATAGTTCAAAAAACTAGCAAACCCGAACCGTCTGAATATTTCTTCGAGTACTTATGCTAATGAATCTAAGCACTCTTACAATAAAGTAGGTAGTTTTAATATCTCTTTTGATAAGCCGGGTAATTATAAAATACTCGAAGCTTTTGTTTCTCCTAGCGTTTCGGCGGTTCGGAACGTTATTGATCGTTTAGACGATCGTCCCCACATTTCGGTGGAAATTTATGAAAATCAATTTGTTGGATTGTTGGATTCTGGGTCCTCTATATCTATTGTAGGATCTGACTTATTTAATTTATTTTTGTCTTTGGGCGCTACCTTGGACGGCTGTGATGATTTTACTTACATCGCCACCGCCAATGATTCCCAGGCAAGAGTTTGTGGTTGTTTATTTTTACCAGTCAAGGTTCGTAACTTGACTCAGGTAATTAAGTTTTATGTTATACCGGATGTGACTACGCCTCTTATTTTTGGGGTTGATTTTTGGAAAGCTTTTAATATAGCTCCAAATCTATTTTCAGAATATGGTGGTCATCAGGACACTATCGCCGGGAACTATGTTTCCGAGGTTCGTTTACATTCCTTTGATCGGTTTGATTCCGACCAACGTGTACTTGCTGAAGATATTATTTCGAAGTTTCAGGATATTTCTTTTGAGTCTAAAGGATTAGGATGTACTGATTTACTTATGCACACTATTGATACTGGAGACTGTCCACCTATCAAGCAGCGCTATTATCCTATTTCACCTCATCGCTTAACTGAATTGAATAGGCAGCTAGACGAAATGCTAGAGCAAAATGTAGTCGAGCCTAGCACGAGTGCTTGGAATAACCCTACTTTTTTAAGTACAGTCAGCCAAGTTTTTTTCTACTTTTGTTAACTTTCTATTTTTAAGTAAGTAGACACTTATACTATACGATTATTAATATGGAGGAACGCCCTATTGCATTTAATTTGTTACATAAAGACGAATTGGAGTATGAGATTTTGTTAAGAAATGAAAAACCAGCAGGCGATGTTAATGCCATGCGAGTTCAAATTCGTAAGTTAAGTAAGGACATTCCTTCTGATGAAATTTTGTTTGCGGGCGATCACCAAAGGGAATTAATATGTATCTCTGGGAAGTTGGAAGAGCTGACGGAGTTGACTATTGCTACCGCGAAACCATTAACTTTGAAAGTTTTAAATCGCGTTCAAGCCTTGGCTCATCATATATTTCACCGCCTAACCCGTTTTATGCCAGAGGAATCGGATGTTGCATTACATACTGAACTTACAGATAAACTTAACGTTATTTTAGCGAAGATGGACAAAATGTTTTCCTTGTTTAAGTCTAGTTCTAGCAAATGCGAGGTACCTGAGGATATTTGTTTAGAAAGTAACGTCTGTGTTACTCCGTCTAAATTTCAAACTGTTCATTCTTTGAACCTTAAATTGAATGGCAAATCTTGTGTCAAAGCTTTCTTGCAGCGCTTGGAGGAACTCCGTGAGTCACGTGGTATTCACACGGATCGTTTGTTCTCCTCCGCGGTTGAATTATTTGAAGGAGATGCTCTTTTGTGGTATCGTGGTATTAAAGATGATGTTTTTTCTTGGAACCAGTTGAAATCAGCCATGCTAGCTGAATACTTGCCTTTTGATTACGACCGGCGTCTTTTAAAGGAAATTCGCAACAGGACGCAGGGACCTAACGAATCGATTTCCACCTATGTCAGCATTATGCTTAATTATTTTACTAGGTTGACGCAGCCACTTACCGAGAAAGAAAAGTTTGATATAGTGTACATTAATGTTCGTCCCGAATATTCGATCCCGTTAGCGCTGTATTCCGTCTCAACTCTGAAGGAGCTGAAACATCATTGCCGTGTTCTTGAGGAAAGCTGGCAGCGTGCTCATTCATTTGTGGAGCCGCCTAAACCTTCTTCTAATTCGCTTGCAGTAGATTTATGTTGTAAATCGTTTCCAAAACCGAAAGTAGATGTTGCTTCGCCTAAGCAGTTTTGTCCTCGTTGTAGGATTAGTGACCATTCCTTGCGTAACTGTCGTTCGCAAGCTATAATTTGTTTTAAATGCGGGAAAGAGGGAGTTAGGAGTACTTCTTGTCCCAATTGTTCTAAACCTTCGGGTTCGGGTTCTGATAAAAATAGTTCAAAAAACTAGCAAACCCGAACCGTCTGAATATTTCTTCGAGTACTTATGCTAATGAATCTAAGCACTCTTTTAATAAAGTAGGTAGATTTAATATCTCTTGTGATAAGCCGGGTAATTCTAAAATACTCGAAGCTTTTGTTTCGCCTAGCGTTTCGGCGGTTCGGAACGTTATTGATTGTTTAGACGATCGTCCCCACATTTCGGTGGAAATTTATGAAAATCAATTTATTGGATTGTTGGATTCTGGGTCCTCTATATCTATTATAGGATCTGACCTATTTAATTTATTTTTGTCTTTGGGCGCTACCTTGGACGGCTGCGATGATTTTACTTACATCGCCACCGCCAATGATTCCCAGGCAAGAGTTTGTGGTTGTTTATTTTTACCAGTCAAGGTTCGTAACTTGACTCAGGTAATTAAGTTTTATGTTATACCGGATGTGACTACGCCTCTTATTTTTGGGGTTGATTTTTGGAAAGCTTTTAATATAGCTCCAAATCTATTTTCAGAATATGGTGGTCATCAGGACACTATCGCCGGGAACTATGTTTCCGAGGTTCGTTTACATTCCTTTGATCGGTTAGATTCCGACCAACGTGTACTTGCTGAAGATATTATTTCGAAGTTTCAGGATATTTCTTTTGAATCTAAAGGATTAGGATGTACTGATTTACTTATGCACACTATTGATACTGGAGACTGTCCACCTATCAAGCAGCGCTATTATCCTATTTCACCTCATCGCTTAACTGAATTGAATAGGCAGCTAGACGAAATGCTAGAGCAAAATGTAGTCGAGCCTAGCACGAGTGCTTGGAATAACCCTACTTTATTTACTCCAAAATCTAACGGAGAATTGCGTTTTTGTATTGACAGTCGGAAGTTGAATGCTGTGAGTAAGCGCGACGCGTATCCGCTACCTTATATTTCTGGTATTCTGGATCAATTACGCGACGCAAGGTTTCTATCGTCAATTGATTTAAAAAGTGCATTTTGGCAAATTCCTTTAGATACTGCTTCTAAGGAGCGTACCGCGTTTACCGTACCTGGTCGCGGATTGTTTCAATTTAAAAGGATGTGTTTTGGATTGACAGGAGCACCTGCTACCCAACAAAGGTTAATGGACCAATTGTTTGGACCAGAATTTAGTGGACGACTTTTTGTCTGTTTGGACGATATTATTATCGTTAGCAAGACTTTTGAGGATCATATCTCGTTACTTACGCGTGTTTTAGACCGTTTAAAATCGGCTAATTTAACTATCAACTTTTCTAAATCTCAATTTTTCCGAAATGAGTTGAAATACCTAGGTTACTTAGTCGACGAGCATGGTTTACGTACTGACCCCTCAAAGGTTCAGTCAATTGTTAATTATCCTACTCCGTCAAATCGGAAGGAAGTTAAAATGTTTTTAGGGACTGCCTCGTATTATCGTAGGTTTATTAAAAATTTTAGCGCTATAGCCGCTCCTCTTAATGCTTTGACGTCTACGCGTAAAAATGCACCTCCGTTCTCATGGACGAAGGAGGCTGATGATTCCTTTCGCGAATTAAAGACCGCATTAATTACTGCTCCAGTTTTGGCCTGTCCAGATTTTACTAGACCGTTTTCTTTGCACTGCGACGCTTCAGGATTTGGTATTGGTGGAACGCTGACTCAAATTTCAGGGGATGGCAGCGAACACCCGATTGCGTTTGCAAGTCGTTCTCTAAACCGGGCAGAGCGAAATTATTCGGCCACAGAAAGAGAAGCTTTGGCAGTCGTTTTTTCAGTGGAACATTTTCGTCCATATTTGGAAGGCGGTCCACGTTTTAAAGTTATTACTGATCATTCTAGTTTGAAGTGGTTCTTTAATTTAACCAATCCTACTGGCAGATTAGCACGTTGGGGTTGTCGATTATCACCTTACGATTTCGAAATTGTTCATCGCAAGGGTAAGGAGAATGTCGTTCCGGACGCTTTGTCGCGTACCGTTCCCGTGTTGGAAATTCATACATCTAATTGCGACTGGTATAATAAAGTCTTCCGTAAATGCGAGAAATTTCCAACTTCTTGTCCAAATTATAATATTAAAGATAATAAATTATATCGTTATTCGAAAAATAAATTCCGATTTCCTAGTGATTTCGATTGGAAGGAAGTAATTCCGACTGATAAGCGGATAGAATTATTAAAACATTGTCATTGCAACGAAGTTTCACATTTAGGAGTTTTTAAAACTTATAAACATTTATCATCTCATTATTATTGGCCGAACATGTACCAAGATGTGGTTAGTTATGTTCGTGATTGCGACGTGTGTTCTGCATATAAACATTCGCAGGCACCACCTTCAGGACTTATGGGGAATCCCAAAATTTGTACTCGTCCTTTTGAAGTTATAAGTATCGACTTGGTAGGTCCGTTGCCCCGTTCCCGGGCTGGATATACTTTTATTTTTTCTGTTGTTTGCTGCTTTTCTAAGTATGTACTTTTGTTTCCTCTGCGACGTGCTGTTGGCAAGACTATTTCACAGCGACTGGAGGATGAAGTCTTTCTCAAGCATGGTGTACCGCGTACAGTGATTGCGGATAATGGAACGCAATTCACTGGCAGTGAGCTGACCGGCCTGTTTCAGACCTATGATATTCCTCAAGTTCATTACACTCCTCGTTATTGTCCACAAGTTTCCACTGTCGAACGATATAATAGATCCGTTATGACAGCTGTGTCTATCTTAGTAAACGAAGATCATCGTTCATGGGATACAACCTTGTCAAAAGTACAGTTTTCGCTAAACACCACTGTTAATGAGTCAACTCGTTTTACCCCTTATTTCTTAGTTCACGGACGTGAAGCTATTCCAAATGGTAAACTTTATGGTAATCAGAAATCTTCTCTAGTAGATTTGACGTTTGGTTCGTGCGAAGATTACGCCACCAAATTGGGAGGATTATACGATGTTTTTCAGAGAGTTCAGGTTGCTTTGTCTAAAGCTCATGATAAGGGTGCTCGTCAGTATAACAAAGGTAGGCGACAAGTCGCTGAACCTCAGGTAGGTGATGTTGTTTGGAAAAAGACTTTTCCGCAAAGTGATGCGAGTAAGTTTTTTATGGCGAAACTTGCGCCAAAGTTTGAGAAGTGTCGTGTTGTTTTTAAACATTCGCCTCTCGTGTATGAATTGGAGAGTGTAAGTAGTGGTAAGAACTTGGGATCTTGGCATATACAGAATCTCAAGGCTGATTAGGTTAAGATTTATTTTGCCCCTTGGGTGTAGTTTCCGTTGTGGTCCCTGGACGTGCAACCCGTTGTCGAGTTACAACTCGCTGCACCGCCAGAGTCCCGACGAGGAAGCGAAAGCTGGTATGTTTAGCTTCAAGCTTCATCTAGCATAGCTTGTCATCTTGCTTCCATATAGGTATATAGCGTACAGTCTACTGTCGATTTAAGACGACTGACTGATAATTCGCGTGGGTTCGGTTTGGTGTTGCGTATTATTTTGTTGTAATTCTTAGTAGGTAGAGTTAGTTATCTGCAACTTTGGACTTTCATTCTGTTCTTAACTTTAATGCAATTCTTTGTGCTTTTGCATGTTTTTTCTTTTAGATATGGAGTTGTTGGTGTTGCTGTAGCTCTTGGACGTACAGCCAGCGCTGACCACGTTCCGCTGTGCCGCCAAGGTCTCGGTGTTTCCTTTGCGAGTTGTGAAGCTGGGGGCCAGCTTAAAATTTTGCTGACTCAAAATTTTCCTCGAGTGGGGAGGTACTGTTGCGTATAAAATTTCAACCCCCTACCCCTTTTCACTTTAGTAAACAATTTCTTATTATTTACGTATTTTTTAAGATCAGTGGCAGTATGGAGCTGTGGCCTTTGTCTTTTGTTGCGGTTGGGATTTAGAAGACGAAGTGGCGAGTGTTGCAAGTGTCAAATTGGTCGTTCGCATTTCCATTTTATATTTCAGCAGGGATTGTTTTTAAAATTCAGTTCGTACCTGAATCGAATATCTAAAATTCGTAAGTACTATATTACAAAAATTGAGAGTAGTTGGTGGTCGTTTTCGAAACCGATTTGTTTATTATTTCGTTACCTGCCTTTGCTCTGGCAACCACGGTGACAGATTCGTTTATTTCATTTTCTGCCTTCCGTCTCGTCTCGAGTAGACGATTCCTTTTTTTTATTCCCATTCCGGGATATGTAAGTTGTTTTTAATCCGAAATACGGTGCTTATGATCTTTGTGGAGCATTCCGTCATGTGTGGGATTGTTTTCAGATTGGGCTGAAAAGGTCGGCTGCCTCCACGTCATCGTGCGTGGCCATGTCGCCTTTCCCCTATTTTGATGCCTAGTAAGATCAGTTCATACTATTTTTATTCAGCATCTAGACTGATGTTTCTTTGTGCTAAACGTTGTCGATTATTTCAGGTGTACAGGCGTTTTAAAACCCCGATTGGTTGAGGAGCTCACTTTCTGCGGCCTGGTCATCCGTACGCAGGAGTTCTATTCCCAATTCGGTAAGCAAACTGCGATGGTTGTTCCTTCCCTGGATGCGTGGAGCCCTAGCCTCCAAATTGACCTGTAACTGAAGTGCTTGTTTTCTTTGTTACAGGGGTTTTTTTTTTATACTTATGGTATTTAATTTTTATTGACTCGACTGTACTCCTGGTCGGAGTCACGAGAGCACTCCGGGTTCCTGACGGCTGCAGCGGCGTGCATGGCGTCTTGCTTGCCTGCCCTATTCCGTTGCCTGCTCCGCTCGTACCCTTGGTGAATGCTTTCCATATTTTTTTGAACCGCGTTTCTTTTTCTTTTACTTTTTGAACGGTCGGCCTCCGTATGGCCGTGGCGCCCATCCGGCATATTTGCCCTCGTAAACCTATGCAATAAGCAAAAGCCACCCCCTCAGCTCTTCTGAATGCCCACCGCCCTGTAGATTCTTATTTTGTACCATTGAGTTAAGCCGTGGCATGTTTACTCTTGTGGGACTGAATAAATGCCCTGTATTTTGTAAACCTATTTTCATTTCCCTTCTTCTTTCTTTTTAAATAAGTTAGCGCTCTACCTGGACCCTCTCGGCCCGAGTAGAAACGCAACAGTTAATAGTTTTTATTTAATTTGAATGGGGGAAAAATTAGTATAATTTTATAGTAATAAAAATAATTTTAAAAAAAATATTTAGGGGGGTTTAAGTATTTTTTAAAGAAAGAATTTTTTAATTTATAAAGAATTAGTATTGTGAAAGAATTTTGAAATAATTGAAAATAAATTTTATTTAAAGTAAATTTTGTTTATTGTATCTTGTGTATCAGAGTTTATTAATAATATATTTTAGTAAAAATTTTCTCGAATTTAAAAGAGTTAATTAATTAAAAAATTTATTGTGGCAAAAATATTTTTCATAATTAATTAGAAATGAAATGTTAATCGTTTTTAAATATATCTAGTTTTTTTAGAAAAAAATTTAATTTATAATTTAATTAAAAAAAAATATTAATTAAAAAATATTTTTTAATTAAAATTTAATATTTTAAGGGATAAGCTTTAATTTAAATTATTATAATTAATTTAATTTTTATTTTAAAATTTATAAAATTTATATTGTTTATAAATTATAATTTTTTACAAATAATTTTAATTAAAATAAAATTTAATGGAAAAATTTAATTTTTTATTTAAAAATAAAATTTAATTTGAAAATTTTAAATATAATGATAAAATTAGTATAAATATTAATAATATTTTTTGTTAAGTTTATTTTAATAATTAATAATGTAATTGTATTTGAAAAAGTATTTATAAGGAATTCGGCAAAATTTTATATTCACTTGTTTATCAAAAACATGTCTTTTTGATTAATAATTAAAAGTCTAATCTGCCCACTGATAATAATTAAAGGGCTGCAGTATTTTGACTGTACAAAGGTAGCATAATCATTAGTCTCTTAATTGGTGACTTGTATGAAAGATTGGATGAGATATAAGCTGTCTTATTTTTATTTATAAAATTTAATTTTTTAGTTAAAAAGCTAAAATAAATTTAAAAGACGAGAAGACCCTATAGAGTTTTATATAAAATAATAATTAAGAATTTTTTTTATTAAATTTAAATTAAATTTTATATTTTGTTGGGGTGATAGAAAAATAAAATAAACTTTTTTTATAATATATATATATATATATATATATACATATATAAATCACGTATAAGTGGGTAAATGATCCATAATTTTTGATTAAAAGATTAAATTACCTTAGGGATAACAGCGTAATTTTTTTTTTTAGTTCAAATAAAAAAAAAAGTTTGCGACCTCGATGTTGGATTAAGATAAAATTTAGACGCAAAAGTTTAAAATTTTGATCTGTTCGATCATTAAAATCTTACATGATCTGAGTTCAAACCGGTGTAAGCCAGGTTGGTTTCTATCTTTAAATGAAAAAAAATATTTTAGTACGAAAGGATTAAATATTTAAAATAATTTTATAATAATGAATATTAATAAATAATTTATATAAATTTATAATTAAACTATTTTGGCAGAAAAATGTAATGGTTTTAGAAGTCATAAATATATAAATTTAATTATATAGATAGTAAATGCTTATGAATGATTATATTTTAATTTTTATTGGATCGGTAATATTGATTTTAGGAGTTTTAATTGGGGTTGCTTTTTTAACATTGTTAGAACGTAAAGTTTTAGGTTATATTCAGATTCGTAAAGGTCCTAATAAAATAGGATTTTTAGGGATTTTGCAACCTTTTAGAGATGCTATTAAGTTATTCACTAAGGAGCAGACTTATCCTTTATTTTCTAATTATATAGCTTATTATTTTTCCCCTATTATAAGTTTTTTTTTATCTTTATTAATTTGAATAGTTATTCCTTATTATTTTAATATAATTAGTTTTAATTTAGGGTTTTTATTTTTTTTTTGTTGTACAAGATTGGGGGTTTATACTTTAATGATTGCTGGTTGATCTTCAAATTCAAATTATTCATTATTAGGGGGTCTACGAGCTGTAGCTCAAACTATTTCTTATGAAGTTAGATTAGCTTTAATTATATTATCTGTTATAATTATAATTATGGATTTTAATTTATTAAAGTTTAATTATTATCAATCTATAATTTGATTTATTTTTATTATAATACCTTTGTCATTATGTTGATTATCTTCAAGATTAGCTGAAACTAATCGTACTCCTTTTGATTTTGCAGAAGGTGAAAGAGAGTTAGTTTCAGGATTTAATATTGAATACAGAAGAGGTGGGTTTGCTTTAATTTTTTTAGCTGAGTATTCTAGAATTTTATTTATAAGTATATTATTTATTTTAATATATGTAGGGGGTTATAATTTGAGATTATTTTTTTATTTGAAATTAGTTTTTATTTCTTTTTTTTTTATTTGAGTTCGGGGAACATTACCTCGTTATCGTTATGATAAATTAATATATTTAGCTTGAAAAAGATATTTACCTCTTTCTTTAAATTTTTTAATATTGTTTATTGGAGTAAAAATTTTTTTTTTAAAAATTTTTTTAGTATAAATTAATAGAATATTATAGTTCTTTCTTAAGTTTTCAAAACAAATGCTTTATCAAGCTCATTAATTTAATTGAAAATTAATTTATCTCAATATTTATTTAGTAATGGGTTTAAAATGAAATATGAAAAGTATATAATTGTAAGAAGTTGTCCAGTGATAATATAAGGATCTTCAACTGGTCGAGCCCCAATTCAAGTTAAAAGAATAACCGTCGTTACTATAGATCAAAATAAAATTTGATTTAAGGGATAAAATTGAATACCTTGAATTTTTTTATTAAAAGTAATAGGTAAAATAATTAAAATTAAAATAGATATTACTAAAGCAATAACTCCCCCTAGTTTATTGGGAATTGACCGTAGAATTGCATAAGCAAATAAGAAATATCATTCTGGTTGAATATGAACAGGAGTCACTAAAGGATTTGCGGGAATAAAATTATCGGGATCTCCCAGTAAATTAGGGTTAATTATAATTAATATAATTAAAATAAATAGTATAATTAAGAATCCCACTAAGTCCTTAAATGAAAAAAATGGATGGAAGGGAATTTTATCTAAATTTCTATTAATTCCTAGGGGATTATTAGATCCTGTTTGATGTAAAAATAGTAAATGAATTATGGTTATTATTGCTAAAATAAAGGGTAAAAGAAAATGGAATGTATAAAATCGAGTTAAAGTCGCATTATCTACTGCAAATCCTCCTCAAATTCAATTTACTAGTATTCTACCTAAATAAGGGATTGCAGAAAGAAGATTAGTAATAACTGTAGCACCTCAAAAAGACATTTGTCCTCAAGGTAGCACATATCCTATGAAAGCAGTTCCTATTAATAAAAATAGTAAAATGACACCTACTATTCAAGTATATTTTAAATTAAAGGACTCATAATAAATTCCTCGACCAATATGTAAATATACACAAATAAAAAAAAATGATGCTCCATTAGCATGAAGAGTTCGAATTATTCAACCATAGTTTACATTTCGGCAAATATAGTTTACTCTATAAAAAGCTATTTCAATATTAGCTGTATAATATATAGTTAGGAATAACCCAGTAATAATTTGGATCATTAAACATAATCCTAATAAAGATCCAAAATTTCATCATGTTGAAATATTTGAAGGTGAAGGTAAGTCAATTAAAGATCCATTAATAATTTTAAAAACGGGATGAGTTTTTCGTAAAGGCTTATAATTATTTATCATTAGTTAATTAATTACATAGTTTGACGTAGAGGGCCATAAAAAATATTAGTAATTTTTACAACTGCCACTAAAGTAATGAATAAATAAATAATTAATATTATTATTATTAAAAATGTTTGGTTATTATATAATTTGGAAAGATTAATTTTATTTTCGTTATTAAAAAATAAATTATAATCAAAAAAATTTTCTATTTCGCTATTAAAAAATGAATTTAAAATATTTAAATTAAAAGATAAAAAAAAACTTATAAAAAAAATTAAAATAGTGCTAAAGATAATAATTTTTAACAAAAAAAAATTACTTTTAAATATTTCATTAGAGGCAATACTAGAGACATAAATAAATAAAACTAATAATCCTCCTAAAAATGTTAAAAATAAAATATAAGAAAATCAATAAGTATTAATTAATATTCCTGTTATTAAGCATATAAGAATAGTTTGAATTAAAATTATTAATCCTATTGATAAGGGGTGATGTAGAAAGAATATAATAATTGTGATTATTATTATTATTAATATTAAAAAAATTTTTATTTCAGAGAATAGTTTAATTAAAATAATAATTTTGGAGATTATTGATAAGGAAAATTCCTTTTCTTTGAAGTTTTTAAAGAAAAATCTTAATTTTGGTTTACAAGACCAATGTTTTTTTTAAACTATAAAAACTAATGAAAAGTTTTTATATTATATTAATAATTATTTTTATATTTATTATTGGTAATTTAATTTTTGTTTCTAAGCATAAACATTTATTGATTATTTTATTAAGATTAGAATTTATAGTATTAAGAATTTTTTTATTAATATTATTTATTATAAGTTACATAAATATAAATATATATATATTAATGGTTTTTTTAGTTTTTGCAGTGTGACATACCTTTTGGCGAGTGCTTGTATCTTAAGAATTTCTTTTAGCTTGTCCGCCGTGCGTTGCCAAAGAGCAATACGTACATACATACATAAATCACGTCTTTATCCCTTACGGGGTAGACAAAGCCTAAGGTAACAAGACCAGACACGTTTAGCATGATTGTGGGCGTATAGGTGGAAAGGGGAATCAAAATAGTGATGGGTTATAACATGAATCCAAAAATTTTTGGCAATTCCCGGATATTTTATGTGTTGCTAATAATGATGTTGTCTCTGCCTGTTTCATAGTAAGACATAGAGAGGGAATCATAGATAACTGACAGTTAAGATACCAGGAACTTTACAGAGGGTGGTTAGACAGTCCCTCAATCAGTAAAGTCGATCTATGCTTAACTTGGAAGTTCACGTGAGCTACTGTTATAGGCTATCGTGAATCCGAATCGGGTGTTGTAATAATTGTGTGTCTGTGTTTATGTGTGTCTGTAGATATCTGTCGCGTTCTCCAGTTACAGTACTAATTTTTTAAATTATTTACTAGTACACACACACACAATTTACGTCTTTATCCCTTACGGGGTAGACAGAGCCTTAGGTAACAGATAACTACAGGCCACATTTAGCAAGATTGTGGGCGTATAGGTGAAAAATTAAATCAAAATAGTGATGGGTTGCTAGCCTCATCGCCTTTAACATGATTCCTATGATTTTCGCCCATTCCCTCGATGGCCTTTTACCATCTGCGCGGGTAGAGAAGCAACTGGTATATTCTATATTTTTTCTTTGCTCCCAGACCGGCATGGAAGAAACCTACATACATACATACATACATACCGTCACGCCTCTTTCCCACAGGGGTAGGCAGATACTACATTGTTCCACTTGCTACGATCCTGACATACTTCTTTCGCTTTATCCACATTCATCAATCTCTTCATACATGCTCGTCGGTTTCGGGTCCTGACCTGACCTTTTTCCAAAACGTCTTTTATTTGGTCTCGGAACGTCCGACTAGGCCTTCCCCCCAACGCCAACCATTCACACTCCCCATTTAGATCTGTTTAGTTAGTCTACTTTCATCCATCCGCTCTACGTGACCAAACCAACTAAGCATACTTTTTTCTATCCTAGTCACTATATCCTCTTTCACACCAGCACGTTCCCTTATCACACTATTCCTTATTCTATCCTTCAATGATACACCTTCCATACTTCTTAACGCTCTCAACATACACAAGACAAACAGAAATCACGTTTGTATACCTTAGGCCGAGCCTAAGGTAACAAGATCTAAAGACCATGTTTAGCATGATTGTGGGCGTATAGGTGGAAAGGGGAAAGTTAACACTCGAAATGTAGTCAGACTGTGTCGTGTGTCGCTTTCCTGTGGTGGCAGTAGTTTGGCAAGCAGCGTTTATGGCGGATACATGCAAATGCCGGCAACCAGGGTCATCCCACGAATTATGGGGCACTGCATTTAGCATAATCCCGTCTGCGCTCGTCCGCCGAATCCGCTTTGACATGCAAAGCGACGTATTGCGGGATCCGTGACGTCACGGTAATTACGGTAACCAAGTTAACTGCGGCTCGATGTGGTAGCGCGAACGCATGAAAAACCGGCGTGACGCGACTCAGCTCACTGAGAACTCCAGCCACTTAATTTTGATAAAAAACAGAGATATTTTTTTGTAGAGTGACTTTTGGGTTTTTTATTTTACGGTGTTGTGAGGACTGTCAATGGTACGTAAACCCCACAGTTTTGTAAAACACACAAGTGTATTTCCCTGCCAAACTGACTGTTTATCGAATATCGAAGTGAAAAACTTGGAAATCTATCAAAATTTGGGCTTTAAATCTAAACGGTCAAAAGCTTTGACGTCAACTGTCCTAGACTAATAAGTTCAGAATGGTTTATTATGTCCTGGATCGTTACAAACTTTTGCAGACGAGTTACGATCGCAGATAATATAGATTTTGTTAGTTGGAGCTCTCATAAATCTTAAATTTCTCTTTCTGCTTTAGTGTTCCGTACCTCAAAAGTATTGTTGTTTCTGTGGGTGCATCTAACAGTCAAGTATTGGCATTCACAAGTAAATCTAAGCTTATCGGTAAAGATGCCTTCGCCTTGAGCTTTGGGTTAAGTAGTGGTGGTAAGTTTGCACATGTATTCTACTACAAAGATGATGTAAATATGTTTACGTAATTTATCCTTATTCAAATAATAAACGGCATTTGTAGTTTCCGTTGATTGCTGAATCAATTAATTTGGAAAAAAGCAAGGTTACTGTAAGACGGTGTGGAATCCTACTATAGACTAATATCTTCTAGTTGGAATAATAAAAGTAGATTGACTTTCCTCACATCTACAATGTTGCAATCTATCTTCTTATCTGTTCAAAATGCTGTAAATAGTTGGCTTGTCGGACCAACTAAGACTAGTAGAGACTGTATACATCTCTAGTATAGACTAATATAATTTAATTAAGGCTCGGGGACCGGTACTGTACGTGACACACACATACACAGAGGTGGTGTTTTGCTGTACAGCAGACCACGGTGATTTGATTACTTTTAAGAATAGAATAGAATAGAATAGAATAAAATAGAATAGAATAGAATAGAATAGAATATTTATTTGCATTAAGTGTTGGTTACAATGGTCTTATAAATGGTTTTTTGAAAGTAAATTCCGTTAAAAAGTCAATCTTGTGCAATCAATTCTTTCACCCCGCCTTCCGTCGCAAGCTGTCAGTCCCAGAGTTCAACATCAGTCTAGAAGGCTAAGATAGAGTTAATTTCACAGGCAGTCTGGGAGCAGCCGGCAGAGTTCAACATCAGCCTAGAAGGCTAAGATAGAGTTAATTTCACGGGCAGTCTGGGAGCAGCCGGCAGAGTTCAACATCAGCCTAGAAGGCTAAGATAGAGTTAATTTCACAGGCAGTCTGAGAGCAGCCGGCAGAGTTCAATATCAGCCTAGAAGGCTAAGATAGAGTTAATTTCACAGGCAGTCTGAGAGCAGCCGGCAGAGTTCAACATCAGCCTAGAAGGCTAAGATAGAGTTAATTTCACAGGCAGTCTGAGAGCAGCCGGCAGAGTTCAACATCAGCCTAGAAGGCTAAGATAGAGTTAATTTCACAGGCAGTCTGAGAGCAGCCGGCAGAGTTCAACATCAGCCTAGAAGGCTAAGATAGAGTTAATTTCACAGGCAGTCTGAGAGCAGCCGGCAGAGTTCAACATCAGCCTAGAAGGCTAAGATAGAGTTAATTTCACAGGCAGTCTGAGAGCAGCCGGCAGAGTTCAACATCAGCCTAGAAGGCTAAGATAGAGTTAATTTCACAGGCAGTCTGAGAGCAGCCGGCAGAGTTCAACATCAGCCTAGAAGGCTAAGATAGAGTTAATTTCACAGGCAGTCTGAGAGCAGCCGGCAGAGTTCAACATCAGCCTAGAAGGCTAAGATAGAGTTAATTTCACAGGCAGTCTGAGAGCAGCCGGCAGAGTTCAATATCAGCCTAGAAGGCTAAGATAGAGTTAATTTCACAGGCAGTCTGAGAGCAGCCGGCAGAGTTCAACATCAGCCTAGAAGGCTAAGATAGAGTTAATTTCACAGGCAGTCTGAGAGCAGCCGGCAGAGTTCAACATCAGCCTAGAAGGCTAAGATAGAGTTAATTTCACAGGCAGTCTGAGAGCAGCCGGCAGAGTTCAACATCAGCCTAGAAGGCTAAGATAGAGTTAATTTCACAGGCAGTCTGAGAGCAGCCGGCAGAGTTCAACATCAGCCTAGAAGGCTAAGATAGAGTTAATTTCACAGGCAGTCTGAGAGCAGCCGGCAGAGTTCAACATCAGCCTAGAAGGCTAAGATAGAGTTAATTTCACAGGCAGTCTGAGAGCAGCCGGCAGAGTTCAATATCAGCCTAGAAGGCTAAGATAGAGTTAATTTCACAGGCAGTCTGAGAGCAGCCGGCAGAGTTCAACATCAGCCTAGAAGGCTAAGATAGAGTTAATTTCACAGGTAGTCTGAGAGCAGCCGGCAGAGTTCAACATCAGCCTAGAAGGCTAAGATAGAGTTAATTTCACAGGCAGTCTGAGAGCAGCCGGCAGAGTTCAACATCAGCCTAGAAGGCTAAGATAGAGTTAATTTCACAGGCAGTCTGAGAGCAGCCGGCAGAGTTCAACATCAGCCTAGAAGGTTAAGATAGAGTTAATTTCACAGGCAGTCTGAGAGCAGCCGGCAGAGTTCAACATCAGCCTAGAAGGCTAAGATAGAGTTAATTTCACAGGTAGTCTGAGAGCAGCCGGCAGAGTTCAACATCAGCCTAGAAGGCTAAGATAGAGTTAATTTCACAGGCAGTCTGAGAGCAGCCGGCAGAGTTCAACATCAGCCTAGAAGGCTAAGATAGAGTTAATTTCACAGGCAGTCTGAGAGCAGCCGGCAGAGTTCAACATCAGCCTAGAAGGCTAAGATAGAGTTAATTTCACAGGCAGTCTGAGAGCAGCCGGCAGAGTTCAATATCAGCCTAGAAGGCTAAGATAGAGTTAATTTCACAGGCAGTCTGAGAGCAGCCGGCAGAGTTCAACATCAGCCTAGAAGGCTAAGATAGAGTTAATTTCACAGGCAGTCTGAGAGCAGCCGGCAGAGTTCAATATCAGCCTAGAAGGCTAAGATAGAGTTAATTTCACAGGCAGTCTGAGAGCAGCCGGCAGAGTTCAACATCAGCCTAGAAGGCTAAGATAGAGTTAATTTCACAGGTAGTCTGAGAGCAGCCGGCAGAGTTCAACATCAGCCTAGAAGGCTAAGATAGAGTTAATTTCACAGGCAGTCTGAGAGCAGCCGGCAGAGTTCAACATCAGCCTAGAAGGTTAAGATAGAGTTAATTTCACAGGCAGTCTGAGAGCAGCCGGCAGAGTTCAACATCAGCCTAGAAGGCTAAGATAGAGTTAATTTCACAGGCAGTCTGAGAGCAGCTGGCAGAGTTCAACATCAGCCTAGAAGGCTCAGATAGAGTTAATTTCACAGGCAGTCTGAGAGCAGCTGGCAGAGTTCAACATCAGCCTAGAAGGCTAAGATAGAGTTAATTTCACAGGCAGTCTGAGAGCAGCCGTCAGAGTTCAACATCAGCCTAGAAGGCTAAGATAGAGTTAATGTAACCGGCTGTCTTGCTTTGTAATCTGAAACACAGCATGTAGCGCAAGCACGCCTGTTTGGCAACAGAATTAGAGAATACAGTAATGAAGACTCAAACAAAAAATGATTCATTTTAGCGTGAATGACTATTGCTTTATCGGTAGGATGACTCCAATATTGTATTTCCTACCACCGAACACAGAACACAAACTGCCGCACTATCACACAATATCCAAATGCAATCTGCTTGTAATCAATTGGTGGGTAATGCAATGTTAACTGCGCCGGCCGGGACAATGCTCGCCTCGCATTCGATTGCGAAAGCCAGTCACGACGCAATTATCGCCGGAGCTTTCGAAAATAGCGTTATTCGACTACCTTTATAGTTGGGTTAACGTTCGGATTCGACGAACACATGATTAAAACACTTTTACCCCAAAGTCAATTAGAGTATGTAAATAACATAATTATTAGTGAACAAAAAACAATTACCTAACTACTTTGCTAGTCACGTGCAAGATAATCAAGCTTCCCTCCACTACTGCCACATAAAGCACATGTAAATCCCACAAACTTAATTATCCCTTACACCACACAAACACTGACGGGTTTCGATCGCTCTACGGGATCATTTTCAAAGTTTAGTGAGCTCAACTGTTACACATGCAAACCAACATCGTATATTTTTTGGTCATTAAAACGGACCTGCGCAAAGTAACGTCTGATTCAATAAAACATTATTCTTCATACCTTGAATTAGTCTCTACGTACCCTATAGGAAATAAGCGAGACGGTATGTTGTTAGCGAAGAAATCATTAAAATATTGAAATTGAAGTGGACACATGACTCATTTATATCCCTTACGGGGTGGATAGAGCCTATGGTGACCAGACCTAAAGCGCACGGTTAGCATGATTGCGGGCATATATGTGGAAAGGTGAATCTAAATAGTGGTGGGTTGCTAGCCGCATCGCCTATAACATGATTCCTAAGATTTTCGCCCAATTCCCTCGATGAGCATGCGTAAAATCGTGGTGCAAGCGGACCTAACATCGTGGTTCAAGCGTAAAATTGGTACAAGCGTAAAATCGTGGTGCAAGCGGACCTAACATCGTGGTTCGAGCGTAAAATTGGTACAAGCGTAAAATCGTGGTGCAAGCGGACCTAACATCGTGGTTCGAGCGTAAAATTGGTACAAGCGTAAAATCGTGGTGCAAGCGGACCTAACATCGTGGTTCGAGCGTAAAATTGGTACAAGCGTAAAATCGTGGTGCAAGCGGACCTAACATCGTGGTTCGAGCGTAAATTTGGTACAGGCGTAAAATTGTGGTACACGCGTAAAATTGTGGTACAAGCGTATAATTGGGGTGCAAGCGTCTCCTGGAGTGGGGACCATAAGTGCACTGGAATGGTGATGAAGAAGGTGGCACTCGAATCGGAGCGGTTACTTTAACATCCTATAGAGTACGTGTAAGAAGAGATTGGTGATGATGAATGTGGATGAAGCGAAGGCATGTCAGGATCGTAGCAAGTGGAAGAAGCTAGTCTCTGCCTACCCTGGGAAAAGGGGCATGACGGTATGTAGGTAAGTTATTGCGTGGCAGTAGTTTTACTATTGCCATGATGTGTAGCAGAAACCGTATATTTTTAAGTTAGTGACATCACTGTTTTGAAATTGACAATTTGGATTCGTACAATACAAGAAGAAACAAGCTCTTGCATTTTTATTTAAAATCATTTTAAATTACATTGTAAAGTGCACGATAGCAATATATATGTATAGAGCCAAAAGACCGGACCCTCAAATACGCTGTTGCGAGCAGGGCCGTCTTAAACTAGGCTGCCCCCCCCCCCCCCCTTTCGTCGGCTCCAATCCTCGGGATCACACGGCGCCTACCTTAACCCGGCGAGTGGACAATGCCGTAGTGTTTTTATTGGGTATGTTCCCCCCTCCCCTCTCCGCAGGGAGAGAGGACGGGGGAGAGAGCCCCACATAAACAAAAGTTTTGAGAATAAATGTGTGAGAGAAATTGTTGGTCCTTTGGGGCCCCCTGAGAATGGGGACGGGCCCCGTGTGCCTTATAGTGAAGACGGTATTGGTTGCAAGAGTTAAGCAACAGTGCTCAGCGACGGACTTTGATAAGTCTTATTCGTGTTCCAAGCATTGCTGTAGCAACGGTTTACTAAATAATTCGGCATCATCCGCTAATTCTGCCGGTGACTGGATACACTTGCCAATTTCCGAGGCGATATTGCCTCGTAAAAGATTTACCAGCATCCGTTGCCAACGTTCCGGATTATAATACTCTGAATTATACGCGTACTGTGTTACTGTATGGCGGACGTGATCGTAGAGAAGATTAATTTTGTTATGCAGATGGATAAAATATGTCAGTTATGATGTTAAAAAGAATTTTTTTTTTTGCAAATTGGCTGCCAAGGGCTCTTTTACATGTGTTTTTGAAACTAACAGCGCGTTCGGAAAGACCATCATTGCCAAGAAGAATGCACCGCAAGAGACTTGGCAGAAAGTCATTTTTTCAAAATAAAATACAGTAAGAATACTTAAAGTGTACTTAAATTATATATATTTATAAAAGGGATGTATAAGGTCCCCGAGCCTTAAATTAAATTAGTCTATAGTAGAGATGTATACAGTCTCTACTAGTCTTAGTTGGTCTGACAAGCCAACTATTCACAGCATTTTGAGCAGATAAGAAGATAGATTTAAGAAGCTAGATGTAAAGATGCAGTAACAGGAAAGTCAATCTAAATTTTATTATCCCAACTAGAAGTTTAAGTTTCTTTTCTTCCATGCTGGTTTGAGAGTAAAGAAAAATCATAGAATGTACCAGTTGCTTCTCTTCCCGCACAGATGGTAAAAGCCCATCGAGCGTATGGGCGAAAGTCTTAGGAATCATGTTATAGCTGATGCGGCTTGCAACCCGTCACTATTTTGATTCACTTTTCCACCTATACGACCAAAATTATGCTAAACGTGGCCTATAGATCTTGTTACCTTAGGCTCTGTCTACCTCGTAAAGGATAAATACGTGATTTATGTATGATTAGGTCCCGACTAGTTAAAATAATAAAATGAGTGCAAAGTGAAAGTTCATCGCCCTGTTTCACTACTTTTCGTTAAGATCCTGATAATTTAAGTGTTGTTTATGTGTTGTGTGTCTTTGTCTGTTTCATAGTAAGAAATAGAGAGGGAATGAAAATAACCAACACTTAAGATATCAGGAACTTTACAGAGAGTGGTGAGTGGTGGGTAGTAGCTTAGCCTATGTAAATTTCCAAGTTAACGATAAGTCCTTAATTTGGAAATTCACATGCGCTTCTGTGATAGGCTGTCGAGAAGTACCCCAGTGTATCTGTCTCACTCGACCGCAAAGTAGTATTTTTTTATCAGTTTAAATTTTACCTCAGGCTCTGTCTACCCCGTAAGGGATAAAGACGTGATGTGTGTATGTATGTATGTTAAATTATATTAGCAAGTATGTCACAGTACAAGTAACTAAATATTTTAATGAACAACATTTCAACGGATGAAAACGCGTAAATCGTAATTTAGTCACATACAAGTGGAAAAGTGAATAACTCAGACTTTTCAGCAAAACGACTTTAGTCCCTTTTACACCAGAAAAGAAAACAGTTGTTCATTTATTTCCAACTTCTTTCCCTTTTTCACTAGGACCCCTCTTTGGCATAGCTTTCAGGTAAAGCGTCAGTCCATTCGACCGTCACTGCCGCCAATATAAATAAACATCCGATACCCGCCGCCTACATGTTTAAAACTCTAACCGGAAGGTATTCTATCAAACGTAAATAAGTTAGCAGTTCGTATCCGAAACCCATCAATTGCCCGTCGCATGCGGATGGTACTCGTAACCCAATTTGTCGCGCGACACGGTCCGCCCGACCGCCCGACTGACCGCCCGACTGACCGCCCGACCGAGCGCCCGACCGACCGCCCGACCTCCACTCAGCATTTATTGAAAACAAAACCCGACTGTGACGCTAATCCCTTGTTAAACTTTAGTGCGTAACGAATTAATTTGTCAACAGGGTTAGGTGTCCTTAGTCGGCAAACACGGATTATTCGCGGACTAAACTTCAATTGGAAACTTGTCCCCACTGTTTTCGCTAATAAGCTTTAGAGTTTCCAATAAGTTGGGGGACGAGCAGAATTCTGCGTTTGATACCTGCTTATAAAAAGCAGATGCCTCGCGCAAATGGTAAAAGCCCATCGAGGGAATGGGCGAAAGTCTTAGGAATCATGTTATAGGCGATGCGGCTAGCAACCCATCACTATTATGATTTCCCTTTCCAGCTATACGCCGTTCATCATGTTAAACGTGGCCTTCAGATCTTGTTGCCTTAGGCTTTATCTAAGGGGATAATGGCGTGATGTATGTATGTTATAAAAAGCCGTGGTAGCGTAGTGGTTTGACCTGCGGTCTCTCAAGCAGAGGGTCGTGGGTTCGACCCCGGGCTCGGACCTCTGAGTTTTTCGGAATTTATGTGCGATTTTATATGTGAAATTTACACCTGGTGTGTTAAATTTCCAATCCGCAGTGGGCCCGCGTGGGAACTATAGCCCAAGCCCTCTCATGCTGAGAGAAGGCCTGTGCCCAGCAGTGGGACGTATGGACGCTGGAGATGATGATGGTCTGTTTCTTCCCAGTTTCCGTTTTATTCTAATTTTGTAAAAAATAATTTAATTTTGCCATCGAGGGAATGGGCGATTATAATAGGAATCCATGTTATAGGCGATGAGGCTAGCAACCCATCACTATTTTGATTCCTTTTTCCACCTTTACACCCGCAATCTTGCTAAATGTGGCCTGTTACCTTAGGCTCTGTCTACCCCGTAAGGGATGAAGACGTGATTTGTGTGTGTGTGTGTGTTCAGATTCAATGTTTCGTCCGACAGTGACATTAGTATTACTAAGATCGAGCAAAACCCGTAACTATACCTATTGCTTTTCTGAATCACCATTTAATATTTAACTTTAGTATGCTCTCCGAGGTAAAATAATCTGCAGAATTTTCTAGTGCCTGCTTACGAGTATCACGGTGGTAAAGAGCCTGTAGAAACTGCGGCAGCACTTTAGCAGATACGCCAATTTACTATCCACACATTTTGCCAAAATTTTAACACGTAAATTGGCATTGTTCATTTTTTTTAGTATGCTCCAATTCGAAAACCATTTCGAGGAAAACCATCAATTATCCGATTTATCTTGTCCGATTTCAAAAATACTTTATGATTGCAGATATTTTTGTAAAAGTACTTTGAACCTTTGTTTGACCGAACGACCGGATTTTTAGACAGAATCCAGCATCGAATGTTTGCCACAAAAATTAAAAAAAAAGTTTGGCTACGGCAACTGTCACGTGTCACTGTCAAATCTACAAAACCATAGACAAAGCCGTTTTTTTTATAGCCAGCCGAACGAAGGCGATTGGGATTCTGTCTAAATTCACGAATTATCAAACAGCGAAAAAATATTTATTATTAATTAACAAAGCTACGTAAAAGCATAATATTCAAATTAGTTGCTTGAAATAGTCCATTTTATCAAATAAAGGTGTTAAAAGCACAGCTTAAATAAAATGAACAATGCCAATTACCAGAGGCATACCATGACGTCTTAATGCGATTCAATTCCGAACCAAAGTTGGCTCGCTCACTGTCAGATACATACTAGAAGTGTCAAAAATGACAGGCACTTGGAACTACAGCAAAATCACAACCGCGCACTTGAAAATCGGGAAACTTATTTAGAAAATAATCTAAATTAACAAAAAATATAAAAAAATATTTACCTTGCTGCTCCGCTATTCTGCAAGCTAACCAAGCCCGTACGAAATATATATCGTCGTGGATAGTGCAATACCGCGTAACTAGCACTGATAAATACTGCGTATCTGCACAACACCCATAGGGAAAATCCGCGTAATTGGTTAATTAATATCGCGTATCTAACAGTTTAAATTTCTAAATGTTACTGAAAATTAGGACACAGAAAAATCCGAAAAGTAAAGCTATGGCCGGGAATCGAACCCGGATCCTCGTCATTCCGTGATGCGTGCTATACCCCTACACCACCCATAGCAGGTTAGTCTTCGAATTTTTCTACCTGTTACTAGCTGTCACGTGACCTTGTTACTATGCGAATTTTTGTCACATATAAAACACACATATAAGATACACAGATAAAATATACTACATAATCCATAAACTTTTACGTAAAGAATGCGATACATAGATAGAACCCGACTTATGTGTAACTTAAGAAATACATAAATTAATTAAATAGTTTACAATAAACAAAAAATAAAAAAGGAGGGAAAACTAAATTGTTCAAAAACAACGGGTTGGCATATTAAAGTACAAAGTGCTGGAGGACTATTGTAAGGATTTTTGGAGCGTCAATAAGTGATCCTTCAGCTTGCGCTTGAAGGTGTAACTACTTGACGCTCCTTGGATAGGGGGAGGAATATCATTCCAGCACTTGGACGCCGCAAACTTGAAACTGCCTCGAAATGCCGCAGTCCGATGCTTAGGTACGAGAACCATTGCGCTCCTGCGCTCACTCCTTGACCAAACCATCTTGTTAAAGAGGTATGATGGGGTCTCGTGACGTGTCACACCGAACAGCAAAGCAGAAGACAGGGGCTATGGCGCTCATTAGGGGAGGCCTATGTCTAGGAGTGGACTAATATAGGCTGATGATGATGATGATGATGATGTGGAACATCTACTGCTCGCCAGGGACGAGATAAAGCGTTTAAAATTTCTTGATTCATTTGATAGTAAATATTGTTTGTTCATTGAAATCCTCCGCAAAGTAACGCCTGAGTCAACAAAAAAATAGAAAATAATCTTTCTTAATTACACGCGAGCTTGAATACTCTGTACTTGTTAATACGCGACGTTTCAGCATCCATTCAGCGTGAGAGTGATTACGTGGAGAGGCCTTTCAGGAGCTTGCCCTCGTTCACCGCTTTTAAATCCTTCCCGGGATTGTTCGTGCCCTTAAGGCTGCGGCGGGCGCAAATGTGACGCCGCTGAGTGACGAGTGGTTTCATTCATTTGCAAAATGATCTCGGATTTCTGTTAAGTTTCAATAAAATAGTTGCCATAGTAACAAGTTTTGGGATTGCAGACGGTATTCTTACTATGAGGTAACCCAAGCGTATTTAATTAATATTGAACCCAACCAAATTTTTTTTCTAACTGTATTTTTTGTTGACTGTATTGCATTGGATTGTCATCCGTCGTACATATGAGGGAGAGAGAGGGGGAGGGAGAGAGAGATAGAGAGCGAGAGAGAGGGGGGAGAATGAGAGAGAAAGAGAGAAACATTTATTTACACACATTCGATACACGTAGATATATTATGTTAAGAAATACAATATACAATATGTTGTACAGACATATCATTAAAAACAGATGATGCTTAGCGACAAAAATTCGCATAGTAACAAGGTCACGTGACAGCTAGTGACATGTAGAAAATTCTAAGACTACCCACATGCTATGGGTGGTGTATTTCCGCGTCACGGAATGACGAGGATCCGGGTTCGATTCCCGGCCATAGCTTTACTTTTCGGATTTTTCTATGTATTCTAATTGTCAGTCACATTTAGAAATTTAAATACAATTTACTTGAGAATAATACCAATATCGTGTAAAATGGGCCCCTATATGAACCTTTCTAGTCAATCGGACCAACCGTTGAAGAGTTCCCTTCTGCGGTGACGGTCCTGGCTGGACCATCAGAATTCTACTACCAGATGAATGTATTGTCATCTGACTTACAGAAGTATGTAAAATTTCAGATCAATCGGTTGAAGATATCTGCTTCAAAATTGAGTTGCAAGGCACCCGGACAAACATACTTAGACGTACATATAGATTCATACATTGCAACACACACACACACAAATCACGTCTATATTCCCTTACAGGGTAGACAGAGCCTGAGGTAACAAGACCTGAAGGCCACGTTTAGCATGATTGTAGGCGTATAGGTGGAAAGGGGAATCAAAATAGTGATGGGTTGCTAGCCGCATCGCCTATAACATGATTCCTAAGACTCGCCCATTCCCTCGATGGGCTTTTACCATCTGCGCGGGACGAGAAGCAACTGGTACATTCTGTTTTTCCTTTGCTCCCAGACCAGCATGGAAGTACGTAATACCAGCAGCAAGTAATACCTAAAGCATGTAATTGTAATAAAAAAACTCAGCACTGCACAGCCATGTTGGTGACAAGCGACAATTCTGTTTACACCTGAATTACGTTAGCCGCTTCCGGAGGCTCGAAAAAAAAACCAAAAACTTTTATAAACTAATTTAATTAAAAATTACAAATGATAATTATAATCTAAGCGAGGTGCCTATTGCTCGAAGTATGAAACAAAAGTGTTTCCCTAATAAAATGAATGTATCGCGTAGCGCGGTGTCACGTTGTGCTGCGTCGGCGCCTCGTGTTGTCGCGGCGTGGTTGCCAGGCCGCGGGCTGCATGCTGACTTAGCGATCTTCCTTACGGCACAATGTGTAACTCCTCCATCCGCAGATCAGCAATTATTTTCTAACGTTGAGTGAAAAAATTGCTGGAATTCCTTGTTGAGGGTTAATTTCTTCTAATTTTCCTTGGTCGCCGGTTGAATCGTCGCCTGGGTTGAATTTTTGAATCTTATATCTTCTTATTATAACGAATATAACGAGTGCGGATGCACTTGATATTATAACATACAGTGGTATAGTTGTATGATATAATGCAGTTTGATTTGCATCGAGTTGTATGGGAGTTTCGACCATGAGTTGGCTTTGGATGTTGTGTAGTCCCCGTAGGTCAATGGATTTCAGGTTATATTTGGTGGATATGGTGGCTTTGTCCACAGCGTCGTCTGGAATTTGGGTGAGTTTCAAAGGGTGGCCTTGCACTTCATCCTTGTCGCTTGTAATGGTGAACTCTGTTGTGCGCAGGTAGCAGTTGACTGGTATTGTGACCAGGTAGCTTCCGTTTAGCGATTGATAATCTTCTGCTCCGCAGGCCAGTTGCACTTTAGTTGGTACTGGGAATGAAACCACGAAGTGTTTGTCATTTAATTTTTGCATAGCTGGTTTTGATAGCTGCACGGTGGTGATTTGGCACGATTCTTGAAGATCTTGCTTCATGATGAGCTGGTATACGCAGTCAGGCTTAGTACGGAGCTGGAGATTGGCTTCTTTCTTGCAGAGGTAACCGCGGCTGAACTTCGGGCATTCTGCCTCCATGTTGTAACGTTGTGTTTTACGGTTCGCCACTAGATATTACAAATTTGGAGTTTTTATTAAAGCCTCGAATAGCTCCTGTCAAATGGTGATATGACAGTCGAAAAGTAAACAAACGTCAAAAATTAGTGACAGCTTGACAGGTCGTATTAGGGTTACCATTGAGAGTATAATCGCCTGTTTGGTGGGAGATAAATGGTTTGAATTTCAGGAATAAGAATTACTGAAACTATAGATAGAAATATAAACCATTTTGGAAAAAGTAGAGATTTAATAATCGGATGGTCTGACATTTGTTCTTGAACTAAAAACAAGGGTTATTCTTTTTCATAACATAACCATGGTGGTTAGTTGCATCTTCTGATACTGGTATCACGGCTCAGGGCTTCAATTCCGCTGGTCATCGTAGCCCGTGGTACTCCCGAGCATCTTTTGGTTCGTCAATAAAAATGCTTGCGACTCGAAGAGACGGGGAGATTAGTTGTGGCTTTTGGAGCCGACTGTGGTGGCTCAACAAGTGGAAGGAGCAGAGGAGTTTCAGCGGGTTGCGTCGGCGAAAGAGTAAGTTTTCTGGTTAAATCTTTTAACCTAAAATATTTCGTTATTCCTTGAACTGTGCCTAGCACCTTGACAGTGTTCTGACTGCTTGATTTATTTCCAGTTTGGTCTGCTGAAGCATCCTTCGGTTGGGGTGGGTGCGTTGGCTGAAGTCCTGCGGTAGCCGCGGCTTTGCTGGTAAGAGAACAGATTCATTCCGATCCTCCTTGTATTCTGCCTTGCGAGACAAGACACTAATGATACCAATTTATTTCTTTACAGACGTTGGGTTTTTTTTTATTTGGTGTTTTTGCCTTTTTCCGTGTTCGCTTCGGCGCTATTTAATTTCTACAGTACCTCCTTCAAGTGTACTTAATTTTGCCCCTTCCACTTCATCTCTCCTGTTTGGGGAATTTAATAATAACCGAAGCTTCCAACTTCTCCAATTTTCATACTTTTAAAACTTCTAAGTTCCGACTTACAAAATTACATTCCCTCTAATTTCATTTATCTGCCTGTGTACACTTCGCCTGAGTTTTACTCATTGTCCCAACTACCTTATGTAGTTGAAACTGCATAGGATTATTTCTCTGTCCTTGGATTTGTTCTTTCCGTCATTTCAACCACCGGAAAGTTCCACGGACAACTGTGGCCTGATCGATCTGCATTCCGGGGTATTCCACCTGCTGTGCAGCCCGTGACACGTGGCAGGCTCCTGGCGCTCCAGCACCATCTCCCTGGAAGAACTTGGCGGTAAATGCGTTGGAGTGAAGGTCGGTCAAACTTTAGTTGTTTAACTTTATTAGGGAAGTAGGATTTAGGTCGCGTTGATACACCCTTGTATCAACGTTAGCAAGTAGTTTCAAGTATACCTTTAATGTTGGCACAATAAACCCTTAGGGACTAATATTTAGAGTAGCCTTGGTGAGGCACAAGTCACATAACAGAACTCCTGGTACGCCCAGTTCTAACGCTGAGCTTTGGTTGGAAATTTAACCAATAAGTATTTCTATGTTGATTTAAAACCTGAAATTGTGATCAAATTGTTTCACCAAATAACTGATGTTATCTTAGGAAATAAAAAACCAGTCTTAAGAAACTAACTCTTTCCTTTATCTCCTACATTTTGTTCCCTGGAATTGCAGACAAGCCTAGTTTTCATAGTCGGTTTGGCTAAGTTTATTGTCTTTTTTTTCTGACACCCCCGCCGGTTGTAAATTTAGTCGGGCCAATTAGGTGGGGTGTGACAATGTACACGAACGAGTCATCGTGAGTTGCTATGTATGGGTAGGGTGGAATAAGGACTTTATGATATTTATTAGGTACAACGGCTAATTTAAAAAGGTTGTAGGTATCTCTTGAGATTATGGGGAACTGTAATATGATCACTATTCTATGGTCTATATAATAAAACCCTGGTAAAATTATTTCGTAATATTCCCTTAATTCTAGGTCTAAAATGCTATCTTTCCCATATATATTACTAAGATTTCTTAACATATCTCTAAGAATATTTATATCTAACAAAGAATGATGAGTACTTGAAGCGCGAATAAAAGCTAGGCAATTTTCGATTCTTATAAGTTCTTGCCTTAAATTTTCTACATTTTCACTTAAAATTACGAATAGCTGAGCGATTTTCGTGTATTTAACTAAACTGTTTCTTCCATAACTACTAGTATTTAAAATCAATTCAAGGGTGGAATTTATCTTGCTTTGATTTTCCACCAAAGTGTCTAATATTGTACTATGGCGAGACAACCAGTCCTTGTTGAGACTCATGTGAGTGTTTAATTCTGAAACAATTTTGTCCTGGTTAAGCTGTAAATTTTTTATCAAATTATTGTAAGTAATAGCATCCGACTGATCAAGGTTACCAGTAATACTTTTGATAATTGAACCAAATCCGTCAACCAGTCCCCTTTTGGCTCTAGTGGGTTCTAAAGAATTTAATTGGGTTAAAGTTTTCTCTAGGTTTTCTAGTAAATAATCTATTTGACTTTCCAATAGAAGGTACGTTTCATTGGTCATTTGTGTTTTATATGTTCGTAGCTGAGAGGAAGTGTAGTCAATTTTGCTTCTGATAACGTCAAGGTCTATGTACTGTAGGTATGTGTGGTAATGGGTAGTGAGTCTCGTAGGTCCAAGGTTATATGGTAGTAATCCAGGTCCGTCTGTTAAGCTTTCAAGTCTTATCTCGTCGGCGAGCGTCAGCGGGATCGTCAACAACACAAGAGTCCTGTAACAATTGGGGTTCTTTAGGTACGCGTTTGAGTCGTGATTTAGCCACTGGACCGCGTTTTTTAGATGTGTATATATGTATAGGGAGGTCTGCTAAAACTATATCTTGGGTATAACGTGGGGCGGTTTTTTGGCGGTTAGCTAAAGGGTTTCTTATAAATACTTGTTGTTGGGGAGAGTATTCAACTTCTGGCTCGCGATGTTTATTTCTGGCTTCTATTAATGTTGTACGGTTAGCAAGAGATGTTTCGTTTATAATTTCATAGACTTTTGCCATTAATTCCTTATGATTTTGGACATATTGTTGCAATAAACGCTCCGTGATATCTGTATCAATCGGGTTTCGTGGATCAAAGTGTCCTGTCAGCAAGTCGAAGGGACGGCATTTTGTGAAACTATGAATGGAACTATTGTATGCTATAATTGCATAAGACATAAGGTCGACAATCGGTTCGTCTTTTTGCTGTAACTTGAGTATACGGAGATGTTCTAATATCGTAGAGTGAAAACGTTCAATAGCCCCATTATCATTAGGGGAGTGAGCTAAAATTTTATGATGATTTATCTTATGAAAACGTGTAAATTCAGCAAAGAGCTGGTTCGTAAATTCAGTGCCATTATCTGTGACTATCGTTAGTGGAACTCCGTGGTGAGTACAATATTTCAAGAGGGCTTGGAGGACGCTGACGGCGGTTCCGTCGCGCAGGTGATACGCCTGGCCGTATTTGGTAAAAACATCCATAAATGTGACATACTTTTCGTTGTGAACTGTGAACAAATCCATATGGATAATCTCGAATGGTTTGGTTGAGGGGGGCACTATATTAAATTTCGGTCTAATGGGTACTCTGTCATATTTAGCTTGACCACAGGTAGTACATGAATTTATGAATTTTGAAATGTGGTCCTTCATTTTAGGCCAATAGAATTTTTGTGAAAGGGCAAGATGGCATTCTGTGATACCACGGTGGTTTGTTTTACCCTCGTGATATTTGCTAATAATTTCCTGTTGTTTGAGATAGGTCGTCACATTTTCTAGATCAATTCTACTTAACATTAGGTTCATTGCGGAACTTTTGAATTTATCCTGAATGATGGGGATGATGTCGTACATAGCAAGATGGGGTTGAATGAGGATACCGGTCTTGACCTTCGGGTTCACGAATTGCTTTATAGCTTTAACTATGTCATCTTCTATGTTAGATTTAGAAATCTGGACGGTGATACGAGTGTGCGTATCAAACGGTTTTGTCACACTCGGTTTACGTTTTACATCATCTACCATAACGAAAATAATTTGTCTGTGAAATTTGTTAATGGGGTCGTTGGTAATAGGTACTTCTAGTATGGGGTGCTCTTGGCTCGTATGTGCGGTTAAGGTGGAACTATTATGTAAAGAGAGCGGTGCGTCATGTAAGGGTTGCTCGTTACAAGTACTGTGCGCGGTTATTGTGGAGGAATTGGCTAAAGATGGGGGATTAGGCATAATTGAACATAGTTCGTCGATAATATTTGATTCAACTTCCTCGTTGTGAATTTCAATTCTTGATAGCGCGTCTGCGTTGGTGTTCGATTTTCCCTTTTTGTAGATTACTGTAAAGTCGTACTCGCTTAGTCGAAGTCTCCATCTTGTCAGTCGAGAGTTAGGTTCCTTTAGATTTACCATCCATTGTAAGGGTTTATGGTCAGTTAAAATTTTGAATTTCCTTCCAAAGAGGTAAGGCCTGAAATATTTAGTTGCCCATACAATAGCTAGTAACTCTTTCTCGATTGTGCTGTAATTGATTTCGCTTTCATTAAGGGTGCGGGATGCAAAACATACGGGTTTGTCTGAACCTATGGTTCCTTGGGAAAGGACGGCGCCTAAGGCTACATTAGAGGCGTCAGTAGTCAGTATAAATTCTCTTGTAAAGTCGGGGTATTGTAGGACAGGATCGTTTGTAAGAAGGGTTTTGCATTTTTCGAAACAGTTTACATATTCAGGATTGAAATTTATCTTTTTACCTTTTTTCAGGCATTGCGTCATGGGTTTTGTCAATCGGGCAAAATCGGGGATGAATTTTCGGTAGTAACCGAGAAGTCCTAAAAACTGTTTAATTTCCTTAGGGGTTTTTGGAATAGGATATTTTTGTATTGCAGATATTTTTTCAGGGTTCGGTTTGACACCGTCTTTACTTATTATGTGGCCGAGATAAGCTGTTTCAAGCTTTAGAAATTCTGATTTATCCATTTGGATTTTAAAATTTGAGTCACGAAGTCTTTCGAAAACCTTTTCCAGGTTGGTGAGATGTTCCTGAAGGGATGTACTGAAAACTATAATATCATCTAAATAAACAAGGCAAATGTCGTTTTGGAGTCCTCTTAAAACGTTATCCATAACCCGTTGGAAAGTGGACGGGGAATTTTTGAGGCCCATAGGCATTCGCAAAAATTCGAAATGCCCATGTTCTACGCTAAAAGCGGTCTTGGAAATGTCTTGGGGATCCATTTCTACCTGGTAAAATCCGCTCGCTAAGTCGAGGGTGGTGAAGTACTGACACTTACCTAATTTATCAAGGACATCGGCAATATTTGGGATGGGGTATTTGTCGTCAATGGTCTTGTCATTTAATTTACGGAAGTCAACTACTAGTCGCCATTTTTGTCTACCAGAAGCATCCGCCTTCTTGGGTACGACCCAAATAGGAGAGCTCCATGCGGAGTCAGAAGGTCTTATTATTTCCTGTTCTAACATTTTTGTGATCTGATTTTTTACTTCTTGTCTATGAATAAAAGGATATCGGTAGCTTTTAGTATATACGGGGATTTCGTCATTCGTCCTGATTCGATGCTTAATTTTATTTGTAAAAGTCAGTGGTTCTCCGTCAATATAAAATACGTCAGCGAAGCGAGAACAGAGTAACTTTAAGTTAGCTCTCTCCTCTTCGTTTAAATGGTCGGTCCGTAGGCGAGATATCACGTCTTGTGCTCGTGTCAGCGGCTGTTTAGTGCGTATGCACTCTGTATTGAATAGGTCAGCTTGGGCTGGCTGGTCAAGTGTGAATATTACATCATTAGGACTGCAGTTTTCGACTTCTAAATATCCTCTATTATTTTTTACTACTGTAAGGCATTCGTGAATCATACAACTACTGATAATTTGATTTTTTACTAATACTTCTCCGTCAGGGGCGTCAATGGGTAATCTAATTATTTTGGATGTATTAGCTGGGATAATTTCTTCATAGTAATTTACATTGGCAGAGTTATACATTCGGATCGGGTTACATGAGGTTCGTGTTATCAGGGACTTATCTTTAAGATCAATCTTGGCTTCCCATTTAGTTAATAAATCTAATCCAATGAGGCCATCAAAATAATTATGGAAACGATAGACAAATAATTTCATTTCATTTACGTCATTGAATTCAGGAAAACTGGGCAAGGTCAATGAATAATCGTTTCTACTTACAGCATGAACGTTAGTTACTTCAAAAGGATCGTAGTTAAGGGGATGATTTGAAAAGTACCGTTCAACGGCCTCGGGGCTAATGAAGGATTGATTAGCGCCAGTATCTATCAAAAATTTTAATGGGGGATTGTTAATTTTAATGTATGGTAATTGTCTCTGAGATTGCAAATTTAATTCTATTTTGACTTTCGTGATTTCTGATTCAACTGAAAATCCTGCTCGTCCTTTTCATTAGACACATGTGCGTCGCTCGGTTGGCAATCGAAAGTAGGCTCTAAATACTGTTCGTCAGGGTCGTAGTCAGTTTGATTGTCATACGTCATATCGTAATAGTACTCTGGTTGCATATTGTAATCGTTGTAATAGGAATACTCCGTGTAGGGTGCGCATTCGTTCATGTTCATTTCACGGGGTTTAAAATTCGGTTGGTTAGTTTGAGGTAATAATTTAGGGGTAAAACTTTGAACTCCACTCATAGGCTTATGGCCTGAATAAAATTGGGGGTTATGTCTAGGGGGTAGTCTAAATGTATTACTCTGGGGGTTATAATTCGGGGGACGTGAGCTAAACATTTGTTGTGTTCTGCTGGGCATGCGATGTTGGGGTTGTGGCTGTATAGAATTGAATTTAAAAGGCTGTGGGGGTTGTTGAACTAAACGTTGTCCAGCGGGGGCTGGCCATGCCGGCGCCTGCAGTTGGTGCATTGGACGAGGGGGCAAAAATCCCATGTTCGGTGAGGGTGTGGTCACCTTAGCTGGTTGATGGGTTTTTGTTGGCTCGACTCGCTGTTGCAAGTAAATGACATTTAGTTCCTCTTGAACAAACTCAAGAGCTTTCTCTATGGATTCGGGTCGCATACATCTAATTCGCGACCCCAAGGGTTCCTTTAAGCCTCGTACAAAAGCTTGCATTGCCACTTTTTTATATAAGGATCGTTTAGCTTCTACGGTGGTGCTGATATTTTCATGGAGGGTCACATACGTCATAATTGTACTAAGTAATGTCTGGCAATGGTCGTAAAATTCCTGTGGGGTCTTGTTACCTTGATTTGCTAATGATAGGTCGTTATATAAAGCGGTTTCGTCGCGTTGGTCAGAAAAATTATTGATAAGGGCGGTCCTAATACCTACCCAACTGTCGGGGATGCCGTTACCATTAATGGTGCTGGCAGCGGATCCAGTAATTTTATTAAGGATTCCATTTAAAAGGCACAAGTTTGATAATTCATTTCCAGCTTCACTACTCATGTAAGCCTCAACAATTTGGTCACATATTTTAATAAACCGGGTTAACACGTTAGGGTTGCCATCAAAATCAGGAACCAGGCGTAAGGCCTTGTAAATGTCATCGGGGTTCCTGGCCATTATTTCGGATTCAATAAGATAATCTAAAGATGAATTTAAATTTGAAATATCTAAGTTTCTAAATAAATCTAATCTTTCCCGGCGGACCTGTCTCGATGCAGGTTCTCGGGAACCCGAATTTTTCGGATGAAAAATTTTGGAAGGGAATTAGGAACTAAGGAAGCAAGCAACACGAGATCGATTCAAGTGTACTTACAGGTGCTTCATTTCTGGTTTTCCTCGGGAATCAATTGCTGGATTCACCTCCTGGTCTGCTGCTCGTAGATTCTTTGTAGGATCTCGATGAGGGCGTTGAAAGCCGGACTGCTCGCGTTCGCACGCGCTCGATTGCGATAATTTCGGCGATAACGAATCGCGAACTAGCTTCGAGATATCCTACCGACTGCGCCAATTACGTTAGCCGCTTCCGGAGGCTCGAAAAAAAAACCAAAAACTTTTATAAACTAATTTAATTAAAAATTACAAATGATAATTATAATCTAAGCGAGGTGCCTATTGCTCGAAGTATGAAACAAAAGTGTTTCCCTAATAAAATGAATGTATCGCGTAGCGCGGTGTCACGTTGTGCTGCGTCGGCGCCTCGTGTTGTCGCGGCGTGGTTGCCAGGCCGCGGGCTGCATGCTGACTTAGCGATCTTCCTTACGGCACAATGTGTAACTCCTGTTTTTACCCTTGTTTATGCAAATAAATATTATTATTATTATTATTATTATTACATTAAAAACTCGTCATAATATTGACTACGCATCGCAATTCGGATTGTCACTTGTACCGACAATTGTCAAGGTGGTGAGACGGGGCCAGGTAGTTGTGTAACTTCTCGCCTGCCATTTCCATACAACAGCTACCATTTTCGTGCCACCGACATAGCTGGTATCTGGCGATCGAACTAGTGTTGTCGCTCAATAGTACTATCGATAGTGTTTCAATCGATATTTTAAAAAAAGACAGTAGTATTGATAGTTATGGATAGTATCGATATTCGTGCAATACTACCGGTAAACAACAATAACATCGAGAGTATCAATCGTATAGATATTATTTGACATTTGAAGACACTTCCACATTGGATATAACTCCAATTAATTGAGTTGACGGTGGATGCGTTTACACCTCCACTGAACTTAAATTATTTTTATTGTTTTCTCTTTTTTCTTGTTTTTGCATAACTACTTTGTTTTACTTTGACTAGTAGAGAATTTATACATCTCTACTATAGACTAATATAATTTAAGGCTCGGGGACCTTATACATCCCTTTTATAAATGTATTTAATTTAAGTAGAATTTAAGTATTCTTACTGTATTTTATTTATAAAAAATAACTTTCTAACTTCTTTACTTCTTTCTAACCACTAAGCTATCCGGTCGTCCAGTAGTTATTTTATTTGAGTTTACTGCTTACAATCGATGTCTACATCGATCGCCTTTACGTCTACATGCCGGACATTCACCGCATATGGACTATGTCAATTTTATAGCAATTTTAAAACGACCAAAGTAGCCCCAAAAGTCAAAGTCACCCCGGTTAACGGTACACCATAAACAGTATGAAGCGCCGAACTTTTTAGTCACTTTGGATGTTTGTTGACGCTGACTGTACCACAGAGCATCAATATTCTATCTTCGATTTTTATATTAGAACTATCGATAGGGAAGCTACCGATTTAGTCGCAACTCTATATCGAACTAGGCCGGAGTGCAGGTAATTGCAGGGCGCCGCCCTAGCCGTATCGCCTGTAATCGCGGCGGCTGCTAGGGCAACTTTGAGCGGCGGCCCGTTTGCACAGGGTACCAATTAACTAACTATACAAGTATGTACATAATTTGATATATATAAAGACTAGTTTTTGCCCGCGGCTTCGCACGCGTGAACCATGAGCATTTCAAAGAAGCTAGCAATCAAGCAAGCGAACACCCAAACTGTAACGCCCCCCCTCGTATTTTATTTATTAAAACTTATCTCTAGTCTTATACTAATCTTATATCTAAGGCCTTATATTTAATTTAAAACTAGGGCTTAAATTACACTTATAAATAGACTAGGCTATACTACAAGCAGCACCAAGACACCAAGCTAGACTACTATCTACAGCTAATTACCTACTCAAACTATGCAATTCCTAGTCTTAATTAATGAATACTATAAGAAGCTATTTGGATTGAATAGGACAGTATGAAGTATGGCCAACGTGATCGTCTATTCCCTATGTTGTGGTAGTAACTCAAACTCGTTTAGTGGAGGCAAGAGATGCTAATCCTATGAAGTAAACTAAGCCCTAACATTAACACTAAAATGCCCTATATCTATCTGAACCTTTCCGCTCACACAGAACTCAGTTCTGCAAATTACTGTTACCGAACACTAACGGGCAATGAAACGTTATAGTTAAATACTAATAACTAGGGGTTTATTTATATCTTGGAGTAGTTAAGTAATGGAGAACTAATATCCTGGTAATTTCAAATGCTTAGTCTGGAATTATAACAAGTATTTATGTAGGTAAAATGAGTAATTGTCTTTTGTGTTAAAGTCAGAGCCCCACCTTCGCTCTTGAGATTGTTCTCAACTGATCGTTGCCAGTAACCGTATTCCTCGTCCAGAGACCCTAAGGAACTCCGACACAAGACTTGTGAGTTTACTAGTCTTTAGTCAGTATGTCATGTTATTGTACCACAATGGGTAAGAGGATAAATTTAACTCTAATTATTCCTATACTATGCTGTCCAATCATTCTGGTACAGAAGGAAAACTACTTTATACATTGGGTGTTTTCTGTTATTTTGATATATATTTTTCAATCAAAAAGGTAAGTCAGATTCATTGATCTTAGTCATATCTAAAAGTAATTCAATCAATTACTTATTAGTTCAAAGCAAAAGGGGATCTAAGGAATTTTCCATCAAATAACACCCAGAAAGCTATGGAAATTAGCATATCAACTAAATACTACCAATCTTAAATATGTAGATCATAAAACAAAGCTTCATCGCTTCATCCTACTGTTAACTTAAAGGCGGAGGATTCTTAAGGAAGATTGAACTGTCACATTCTATCTTTCTAATAGTAAATGTTTATTTAATATAATTAATTAAAACACATAATTTTCCCTTGTTGTTACAAGGTAAAACAGATGTTGAGATAAAAGCCTAACATAAAATAAGCAAAACCTCCCTATTCATGCCTAAATTAATATTCCTATTCTAGTCAGCTGTGTGTTGAAACCTGGAGGAAAAACCTCACATTTACAATTAACCGTGTGATGTGTTATGCAGTTTCCGGGAGTGCAATGGAAACTTCTACACTATTCTAAAGAAGGGATTGGAGTGGCATCTCCGAGTGTATAAAGTCCTACGCCATGTGTACTGACATCGTCTACGGCCGAAGCCTAGGGTGCAGACGACAACCTAACTAGAGATATAGGTAGTAGTGTGAATATATAAATATTTAGATAAGAGACCAGCGAGACCAGTTCCCATGTTCCGACACAGCAGAACACGAAAGCCTGGGTACACGCTAGGAGGTAAGTTACCCTACCCAGATATTTCGCTGGGAGTCAGGTGCTGAGTCGAACCTCAACGCTTCAGCTCACACTGTAAACAATGTGTTGAAATTTCAAGCCCTTGTTATCACCGTTAGGTAGCCAGACTTGAAACCCGAAAACCGTGTTTCGTATAATCCCTACTTCAAGCACACAAAGTAATTAATCAAGCTAATTAGTATTCTATAATCGCAAATCCAGTATAGGCTCTAAGGAATGAGAAAAATGAGGGATGACGCCGGAGAGTAGCCCCGAGCCGCCAAGGTTGAGGATAGGAATATTTACTGGTATTCACGACCACAGAACACTATGTCACAAATCAATAATATCAGAACAATTAAATAATCAATTCAATCAATTAATGTAAAAACGTAAAACAGCCGCGACCCGATCTCGCGTATTTACTAAAGTCGAATTTGTGCTTGAAAGAACCGCGCTTACGAACCGATAGAAGAGAAAAGACCCTTTCCTAAAATCTACGCCCGTATTTATACTCTATTTCGGTGATTTCGGCGATCTTGGTGATATCGGCGATCTTGGCGATCTTGGTGATTTCGGCGATCTTGGCGATATCGGTGATCTTGGTGATTTCGGTGATTTCGGCGATTTCGGCGACTGTTCAGATGTTTACGCTATTTGCTATCCAGACATTATGAGGATAAGGTCCATTTTCCTGTGCTATGCTTTTTGGCAATTCCAAGAACGTAGACAGACCACCACAGATAACAAATACGGAACAGCAGGTTATTACTAATAAGCAAATATTTCTTTGATGGTTATGTGTAAACACTTTAATCCTTTCTTATTTATTGGTAGTGATTAAAGTTTGGCCATAATAGACTATTTTCAGCATTGGATGTAATGAAATACTATAGTTTTTAGTAGTCTGTACATGTGTGAGATCCGCACGTAATGTGACGTATTGCTTGTAGACAATCTGTTTTAAGGTGTGACATTTTGCTTAACGATAATGTATACTTTTGTCAATGAATTAATGTTGCTTGAAGCCCTTTTGTCCTTAAAAAGTATGAGTTAAGATGAATTATATTTTATTTAGACATAAGGTGCTCCTAAATCTCTATGAGAAATACACAACAAATCATTTGCATCGTATTATCTAAAACCGTAAGCATTCCCCATAACTTGACCAAGGTGGTTCATAATTAATATTCCTTCATGAAATTCAGTGTTCTTATTCCAATCTTATGTACTAAAATATTGGAATCCTTGAGACTATTTTGTCTATGGTGTCGGACAGTCTAAGGCACACTTTACAAGAGTCCAAATGTGTGTAAGCCGCTTTACTGATTTTGAGGGTGGCAACACAAGAGATATTCCTCTGACTTTACCTTGTTTGTCGGACATTCTTTGGCAAATAAGTTGACAAATATTGACAAATATTGCACAGAATTTATAGTGCTTGTACTTGATGTGATAATTAAATATGTCCCCTGTTTCATGGAACATTGTTTGAAATTAATACTATTTAATTTCGTATTAATTGATATATAAATGTGGAATATTATTCCATATGAGAGAGTATTAATATTTTATTTGTGAATTTTGACCGGAACGAGACCCTGTTTCGTCACAGCCTCTCCCCGAATATTTACGTAAGGACCAAAAATACCATTTGAACTGGAGGAAATATTCTAACCCTTCAATTTGTAATTCACAAATATCAATCTAAACATTGTTATATATATTAGTTTAATCTATTAGCATTTTTCCCGTGACTGAATGTGTGGTGTGGTTTGTTTTTAAACCAAAAATATACACCCAAAATAAAGAATGAAAAATTTTCAGACTTTGAACAACTTAAATATGAAAAGGTCATAAGACTTCGCAAATTGATCTAACTGGGATAAAGAAAGTGGTTGTGAATCACTCCGTCCTAGTGACCCTCGCCGACCCTTCAGTGCCCCGATCTTGCATTGCTTGGCGACCAATGGAAAGGAACTGTCGAACTGCCTCTCCCAACCAAATCAGGTTGATAGCTTGGAATCATAACCATCCATTATCAAATTGTCTCGTCTGAAACTCCCACTCAGTAAAATGAATAATATAAATTTGGAGCATGTGGAGTGTAAGTATGGTAATGCCTAGCCATTCGCGCTTCAGCTTTTTAGCTGCTTGTGGAGTAATAAAATCTCTTTCGCCGACTTTATAGTCGAATGTCAATCTGACCTGCCACATAATTAACCAAGACACATTTTGCATCAATTCAAAATGAGATTATAGGTAGAATATGAACTTATCCTTCCCGGTAGTATTAATTATGTTGAGGTATGTTTCCCTTTTATACCAAATTAACCATTGGTTAGTATTAATCTTGTTATAGTATTCTGTTCGTTCCAGATTAACCTTTTATAGGTATATTTATTCATAAGCAACCTTTTATTAGTATTGATTATGTTAAGGTATGTTTCCTTTATATAGTACAAAATTAAACTTTTGATAGTACTAATCTCGTTATAGTATTTTGTTTGTTCAAGATTATCCTTTAGATTAGTATTAATCTTGTTATAGTATTTTATTTGTTCAAGATTAATCTTTTATAGGTGTATTTATTCAAAATCAACCTTTTGTTTGTATTGATTATGTTAAGGTTTGTTTCCTTGTCATAGTACAAAATTAACCTTTTGATAGTATTAATTTTGGTACAGGTAATATGTTTCTCTTTTTTTTTTACAAAATCAACCTTTTGTTAGTATTGATTCCGTGAAGGTATGTTTCCTTTTTATATTACAAAATTAACCTTTTGTTAGTATTAATTTCGTAAAAGTATCTTTATCTCACAAAATTAACCTTTGGTTAGTATTAATCTTGTGACAGCATATATTTCGCACAAAATCAACCTTGGGCTAGGATTAACTTTGCTAAAATACATACCAATTTAATGATAGCTGCATTTTGGAAAGATATGTGTCTCACGCAAGTATGTGATACCCTAACTCCTTTCGCAAAAGAAAAATTATTTGATGTGTGCTGTTTCAGGGGATAGAATGCCAATAAACCGTCTTCATCTCTGTGAAATGCCATACCATCAAAGCCCTTTTACTCTTACCTAAAACTAACTTAATCCAGCTTACACTCCTAAAATTTCAAACAACAATACATTCTTTTTTTTTTTTTTTTTTTTTTTTCCACATACATCCTTCCTCAATCTCTTTTTCATTCTTACTTTGACATAATACAACAGATCACTTTCGAGATGAAATACGTACAACTAATAATATTATTTAACTATTTTACTTCCTCCAGTTAAAACATTTCTTTTTCTTCTTTTTGACTATTCTTATTTATTATGACACCTAAATTCTATATGTGTACCAAATTTCAAACGGATGCTGTTAACCGTTGAAGAGTTCCCTCCTGCGGAGACAACATCGGCTGAACCACCAGAACTTTACCATCGCATCAACGCTCTACCACCTGTCTAACCGTATACCAAATTTCAAGTCAATCCGACCACAGCTAAAATTAATTGTACTACTAGCGCCCTCTGTTGTCGAGTAGTTGAAGCTTATTTAGTGCCAGTACATAACCATCGACAAAACAGACTCCCCTAACAATCAATTGTACGAATATATGTCACACGTCAAACTTAAACCCACTTAACCTTACCTATCGTATTGATCCAGTAAAAAAATCGAATACATCCAGACCAGGCTCCGCGACAATAAGGCACGTTCGACGTTGAAAACGATTTTGATTATTAATAATGTTGGAATACCCATACTGGATACAACCTTCAGAAAACGGCAATTCTCAAATCGAAAAAGGTAATTAAGATTTCGCGTCCCTCATTGTTTATATTATTAACCGAATTAACTGACTTGTTTCATAACATGCGATACTATGCCATGCCTCCACCTTTTAGTTTTATGTCTAAAGATTTGTTCATGAATGCCTAAACTCAAAATTAATGTAACCATTAATATGCAGTGACCTCTGAACCATCAAATCCTTGAGCATTAACACCTGTATATAGTATGTGATTAAAACTATGAAAAATGACGCGCCCTCAGGCTGGTTCCGGACCAATCCTAATAACTAACAATTGGTATTTTAGTGGTATCCTGATTTCCTTAAGAACAAAACTTTCTATTACTATGCATACTAATTATCTTTCTTCAAAGCAAATAATCACCTATTGTGTGTCATAATTATGTATAACAGAGCTTACCTTAATTTCTATTTTCAGAACAGGCATCATATGCTCCCTCTGCGAGTGTGGCTTATCATATAATCACCCTTGGGACCGCCAAAACACAAAATCTCAATCTCTACCATCGTGGGGCATGTACTTTCATGGCGATGCATCAAGCAACATAACACCATTCATGGACCTGCATAGACTATTCTTACCCTGGCTGAGTATGTGTACCGCTTAACCGGGTTCTGAAGTCTTATTATCTTAAGGAATGAAAATTGACCATTTATGGTATGAGCCACAAAATATGGGACTATCACTATTACCCTAAATTATTTTCCACACTAATAAAGGTTTTTTTTTTGTTGTAATTTTATTTCCCCACCAATAATTTATTGAACTGCTTTAATAAATTCAACTTACTCTCAACCATTTACTACTATAACTGGCTCTGGGCCTCTATTCGGCGCTGTAACGGCGCACTTCGTCATAGGTACGGCATAGGATTGGCATCACATTGGCATTCATGCGTCGAAAACACAAAGCCTCTGTTCGACAAACGTTGCGCTGAAATTGCCAGCCGAATAAAATGTAATGCCCCTAAAATTGGCTAAGTAAAGTTTTTGGACGAGGTGCAAATTATATTTTTTTTCGACAGTCGACGTCTTAATAATCGAGGAACTGCAGCTCTTTTATTTTTATTCCCTATCATTAATTAGAAATAATTTTTTAAATGCTCGATATGACATTTGTGAGATTTAACGGCCGATAAGCTCTGTTGGCTAGAACTAGCTTGTAATAAAAAAAAAACTACGTCAACTGTTTGACATTGTCAAAAAATAATACCGCGGTTCTGTTTATTTGCGTTTGCGTGTAATCAGTGTTAGCAGTGTGTTTTTAATAATATTTCAACGACCTCAGCACAACCTCCGGCCTTTCGATATTGCCGCACTTCTCTTCGACCTTTGCACGATATTTTGGACTACGATTTCAGCTACTTTCCACGACTTAGGCACTGCTTCTTGGACTTTTGTACTTCCACACGAGTGTAATGGATTTGGACGATCCCCAAAGCACTGCAGAGGAAATTAAGTATTACAGGGATGTACTCCAATGCTTTGTACCGTCATATAAGAAGTATAGACGGGATTTTCCAAATATTTGAGCTTAACAAAGGCATTACAAGCGACTTGGTGCCAAGCTCTAGAAATGAACTGTCCGAAACGGAACTCATATAGTCGTATGTCTGTGAGGAACATATCAATGTGAGTATATTGCAGTTAATGTTGTTGTAAGAAATTAAGATTATTGAATCTAGTAAAATGCTTTTATTATATTTACAGATTGAGGAAGATTGATACCAAAGTAAATCTGGCTAATTACACCTAAAAAATACTGCAAACTTGATATTAACCAAAGCATACCATGAGATTGTAAGTGTCAGCTAGGTGTCTTATTTTATGATTTGTAATTTTTCTTCATTATATTAATTAACAAGGTTATTTAAATGTTCAATGTGTTATTATGAATGTAAACACAGGATATTTATCCCTTGCCATTATTGTACAGTTAACTACAAAAAGATGTGAACAATTTATTCACCTTAGTTCATTGCTACGCCTATTGTTTTCTTTGGTGAATCCTCTCCTGTCTTCTTAAGGCAAAAAATTAAGTGTAAATTGGACGCTGATATGTACTTCGTTATGTGCTTATTTTTAGGAAATGTTGAATGATGAAAGCAGCCTAACACAAAAGATCTGGCTCAAAGCAGTTACTGCAACATACCCCTACCCTGGGACCGTGCCAGATTCAGAGGTAAAATTATGTACCTGTATAAAAAGAAAAATTAAGTGACAGATTGAGTGATAACAATTTTTCTATGGTAGGAACCAAAAACCCAAAATAGTAAAAATTTTGACAAAATTGTTAGTGTAAAACAATATAATAGCTAGTAGTTATTATAAAGGACTGGTTTGTAAAATTAATTTGATTCTTTTTTTCCAGTGTGATTTTTCGACTCGGACCCAAATCATATATTCAAACAATGGCTTTGTTTGAATATATGATTTTGGTGAAACCATCAGTAAAATGTGTAGCCTGTTCAGCTAATATTACTGAAAAAATCATGCCAAGCAAGCTGTCATCTTCAACTGCAAGTCGTTCATCAACACCGACGTGATATGAACCCAGAGCCCCTCATCGTCAAGCTCAACAAAGGAGACAAAAGGAAGGGAATAATATGTCAGGACGTACACATATCTTAAGAATTATTAAGGAAACTTCAAAATGTATCTTGGTCTTCCTAAAACATATTTTTGGTTGATATGTGGACGAAGCAGTTATAATGTGCTTTAGTCAATTTGCAAGGTGACATAATAAAAATACAATAATTTTTGTTTGTTTTATTTTAAAATGTACAAATTAGTCCTTATTTTTATAAATATACACTTGTTAACAAAAATATTTCTGAAAGACCTATCCAACGATACCTGATGTGATAGATTATGAAAAAAATCACCATCACAAATTGGGTCACAGACACATTGCTTTTAAAATTTTCAAAACTGTGATTATTAGTTTTAGTTGTAAAATCAAGTATCATGTCAAATGTACACCATTTTGTTAAACCATTATCATGATCCGGTAAAAATGACAAAATCAAAGTCCCCAATTTTTCTTTTTTTACATTCTTCATAAAATGCATTGAGTTTCTCCGGATCTCTTGGTCCTAGTTCTATTCCTCTTTTCTTGGGTGGAAAAATATCCTTGGAGGATATTGGCTGTGTTCCCTCACTAGCTATGGTTCTGTAGATTTTTTTTGTAACCAATATAACACCACCAATGTGTGTTTACATCCACCTGAAAGTAAAACAAATCAATGAAAATATAATCTTCAATAACCATAAATATTTACTCTATAGTGTAAGTATTTACCAGCTGATGCAGGACAAACATCACATGTTGCATCAATTATATTACTATTCGCCTCTTCTAAATGAATAGTCACAAGATAATATTTCATCCTTATTTTGTGCTCCGGAACAACTTTGGCCCTGACAAAGCATTCAGTGTTCCCTCTTTTAATTTCCACATAACCTACTGCGTTATCAACATAACCACCTCTTGATGACCTAAAATGCAATGGAAAACATTATAACACAAGATCTTTCATCATCATCATCTGCCTATTTATGTCCCACTGCTGGGCACAGGCTTATTTGTAACCAAATTTAAATGATTTTGATTTAATTTGATGTACAACAATACACTATGTATGTATGTGTTAAATATTTGTAATCATGATTATTATATGCATCAGAATGTTTGTGAAATTCGTCAGTACGTACATGAGTGTCTTCACACCTCTTATTTCAGCAACATTGTGCTTATCGTTTGTGTAGAAATATTCCAATATCATGAACATATCCATGTGTGGCAAGTTTCTTGAATCCGCTCGTACAAATTCGCTCATTTTGTGATCAATAGCGAAGCCTCAGTATTAAAAAAATCAGTCCAACAGTCAAGGCGGGGGTCGCCGTAAAGCAGAAAAACGTTGTCCAAGAAGAAGTGCCTAAGTCGTCGATAGTAGCTGAAATCGTAGTCCAAATATCGTGCAAAGGTCGAAGAGAAGTGCGGCAATATCGAAAGGCAGGAGGTTGTGCTGAGGTCGTTGAAATATTATTAAAAACACACTGCTAACACTGATTACACGCAAATGCAAATAAACAGAACCGCGGTGTCCGCGGTATTATTTTTTGACAATGTCAAACGTGACAGTTGACGTAGTTTTTTTTTATTACAAGCTAGTTCTAGGCAACAGAGCTTATCGGCCGTTAAATCTCACAAATGTCATATCGAGCATTTAAAAAATTATTTCTAATTAATGATAGGAAATAAAAATAAAAGAGTTGCAGTTCCTCGATTATTAAGACGTCGACTGTCGAAAAAAAATATAATTTGCACCTCTTCCAAAAACTTTACTTAGCCAATCAACCGTTTGAACTGTCACGCACGATCACTCTACTTGTCAACGCTATTTTATTTAAGACAACGCTAAAACATGTCATAAAATGTTTCTACCGCCTTTGATGATTATAAAATTCATTTAATTATCCTACGACTTTACTGTATGGGCACAAACCCCTTTGCTTTTCTAACTGACTAGCTGTCATAATTTAAAAAAAGTTTCTAATCTTAGCGTATCTGTCTGTCATCTTCTGTCTATGACATTCCGTGCATTATGGTATAGGTACGTTATTGATTGATAAATATTTCGTTCGAACAAAGCCAATATGAGAATGTATTCATTAATATGCTATTATATATCTCATATTCAATCAAAATGTTTTATGAATCATTGTCGGCATCATGAACTAAATCAACAACTATCCTTTGTTGTATTACAGGTTAGTACCGGCTATTCATCTATTTTATTATTTATTTTCTAAACATACTTTTTGGTAAGGAACTTAATTTCGTTTCGAAAAGGACTAAATTTAACTACTGGTGTCCCTGTGACTTATCAATCAATAATTGTACGTTTCTATTTCCAGATTGCAATCAAGGTACTAAATGTGCCAAAGTGAATTATTACATGAATAACAAGGATGCAACTGTCCTTCACACATCTTGAACCGTGTCACATTATGTTAAAATAATACGGATCTTAGGTTGACAGCCGAACTTAAATGAAACCTGTAGACCAATCTACTGAACACCTAAAAAAGTAAGTTACCTTAACCAATAATTTATTTTTATTATTGATAGTCATATAATATATTTTCTGTAACATGGTAAAGTATGTCAGACATGTACAAAAGTAGTTTCTGTTTACCCCTACGGAAATTTAGGTGTGATGGTATGTACATAAGTTAAAGAACTACTAGTCGCTGATTGTTCATTATATTTATGACTCTGTCCAAGTTGAAATTTAGCACTTATAATACCATGCAGGTTTAATTTAAATAGACTAAACTTTTATGCCAGGAACTTACATACTCATAAATAAGAATGACAACCAATTTGTATGCTGACAATGTTGCATGTTAACACTAGTATTTCAATACATCCCACTTGCAATATATATATAATCACTTAAATCATTTCTATTCATTGTTGTTTGTTACTATTTCATTGATTATCTTGTCAGACTTCAATGGTAGTTAAATATGTATAACTAGCTTCTGCCTACGACTTTGTCTGTGTGGAATCAAATATAGCCTATGTTTTAACAGGGATAATGTAGGATTCTAATGGTGAAAGAATTATTCAAATTGGTCCAGTACTGGATCAATACCAGGTCCAGTTTCGGAGTCTATTCAATGTAAACAAACAAACAATACTTTCCTCTGTATAAATTTGTAAAACCAATGTGTTGCTAGCCTATTCACTCTAAGAATTTTCATGAACAATTATCTAGGCTGTAATTTCCTTCATGTAATAATCTCACTATAACCTGAATTTGTTTTCTGTACATCGTCTGTCTGTTGTATATAAACAAAATGAACATTTATTTTGTTTACAGATACTCCAACTGTCTGGAAGTTCGAACAGTATTGTCGGGTTTTAAATTCAATCATTGAAGCATGCCTGGATGCTAAATGCACAGACGGAGTGGCGAAAAGTTACGACCATATACACATGAAGTTCTCAAGATCTGTACTGTCACCGCTTTCCCAATGTTGTCTGCCTGCGGCCTTTATGCAACTATCTTATTTCAAAATAAAATTAATATTTTGGCTTGCTAGTATGCGAACTAATGTAATTAACAATCATTACTATAACTAATAAAACTTATTTGTGAGTTATTTCCTGTTACCTCCTATTACATTAAACTTATTATACTTAACCTACTGAATCTGTCTACTTATCTTGTCTGTGTTATTATTCTTTATAACTTTATTATGATAAATTAATGATATCAAACAATTATGTTACACTTAAATGCCTTTCTTTTCTAGTTTTTTTTTAAATATTTGAATTAAAACATCTTGCCAAGACAAAATGACTGCTGACAGACTTTTATTAACATTTTCTATGTCTGCTTGTTCATGCTTAGAGAATGCCATTCCAAAAAGCTAAACCGATTTTTGATATAGTTTGCCCTTTATCTCTTGTTTTGATATTCATGAAAATACTTTACTTATTTGCGCTTGAATGCATAGTTTGACTTTCTAAAACTCGAATCATCTGATTAACCATTTTGCCTGTTTACTATCACACGTTTTGAAGTTTAAAGTTGTATATACCCGTGAAGTTCTCAAGATCTGTACTGTCACCGCTTTCCCTATGTTGTCTGCCTGCGGCCTTTATGCAACTATCTTGTTTCAAAATAAAATTAATATTTTGGCATGCTCTCCATTATACATTAAGTATGCGAATTATCAATCATTACTATAGCTAATAAAAGTTCTTTGAGAGTTATTTCCTGTTACCTCCTATTACATTAAACTAACATTTGAAAACACTAAAAATAGCTAATGAATTTGCCACCTAACTGGGCTATTCTTACTTAGAAATGTATCAGTATTACAGACGGTACTGGGGCCACAATGGCCCTGCGTGGGACTCCATCCTTCCCCTATTCCCACCCTTACGCCACCAGCTAACAAAATAATCCTTCATGAAGAATCATGTTGCTGAAAAACTATGCACTAAAAATGGTGCTAATTAAAGATCTATAATACCGACACAGTTTCTACTCTACTGAACTCTCCTTTCAATAACTATTTGATTTATTATCCTTTATGGAAATGATGACTATTAATTCTATAAATCAGACCTTCAATATGTTGAGTTGATGAGAATTTTATTAATTATAAGCTAAACTTTTGGAAAATTAACATATATCCTTTATTAAATCGGAATGCAGTGTTTTTTTTTGTATGTACTTTAATAAATCCTATCAAAACAATATGATCTATGTACATATGTGGGGAGTGTGAATGGTAAAGTTGGGAGGGGAAGGCCTAGACGGACGTTTCGAGACCAAATAGGAGACGTGTTTTTTCCTTTGCTTTGAGGGACGAACTGATAAAAAAACTTAAAAATGGTGACCGATCTTAACACCTCATGAATAGTAGTTCAATGACCTCATCATGTTTTTATTTCACAAATTACGTAGCAATTTTAATTTTCCACATTCATGGTCTCGATTCAAAATCGCTATTTTTTTATGCTTTTTAATTGGGGATAGGTTTCGATAGAATTATTGAAAACAAATTAATTGCCCTGAGATCGCGGATTCACCTCACCTTGCACAGACCGTTTTTATTTACCGAATTACACAACAATCTGAGTTTTCCAGATATATTTCCTCGATTCAAAATCGATATTTTTTTACGCTTAATAATTTGGGATAGCTTTCGATCGAATTAATAAAAAAATGATGTTTGCCGTGAGTAAGCCGCACGTAAAATTGGAACCTTTTTCATCCACCTTTGCTTTCGCATCAGTGAGGCATACAGTGGGCGATTTGACACATTGAATTCCAAAATTGACAGCTAGCCTGACCATGCGTTGTGCGATCTGCGATTATGTTGCAAAGGCTCGGATTACTTGGGGATTCGGGGGTTTTAGTTTTTCTTAATTATGGCTTAAATTTTGATCAATTTGATGTGATCGCACTGTATAGATAATTATTAGATAACTCGTTATAGATTTGATAGGATATGCGGTCAGAACTCCTCTTTTTTCTGACACACTTTGACAGCTGTTGAAAATCCCCAACAAAAATGACGAGGCGCCCCGAATAGCTTACTAAAAACGCATTGCTTTCTCTTCGGATTGTGTTCGGCAAACTGACATTTGGGCGACCCCGAATAGCAAATTAAACGTTAGGCACTGCAAATGGTTGGTCATAGCTTGGGCGTGTCAGCGCCGAATAGAGGCCCTGGAGAGATTATCTCATAGCACGCCAAGGCTGGATTAATTGTATGGACGACTTGGAATGTTCATAAGCGTGAAGTCCTAGAATTAAAAACCCCGTTCCACTTTCTTATTTTTTTTATTATTGTTATTTTTGTCCCTTTCAACACAATATTGTCAAGTGTGGCCTGTAGGCATCTGTAACCCCCGTCTCCGTCCTTCCCGCAAGGGAACAAGACGCGATCTGTGCATGTGTATGTATGTTTTTCCCTCTTACATTTATTTGCGCTTTCATAGCCCAGTTTATCATAAAATACTAGCTTTTGAGTTTACTTGATAAATTTTTGGTGATAGCAACATTGAAAATATGTATACAATTTTGGTACCCTTAAGGTTTCATCTTTCAAATCTTTTTCTCAATGTTCCTTCTAAGCTGTTTTTTTTCTTTCAATATGGATAAGTTTGAGCAGTTCTTGCTAAACTACCCTTGTCTCTGGGACAAGGATAATTTAAACTTTAGAGATCATAAAGTAAAGGCGAAGTGTCGCGAGCAACTATTAATCGAACTTAACACCCTAAGTGACGTATTAATCACCATGACTGATCTCAAACGCAAAATAAAGACCAGGCTAGCTCTCCTATCTAGGAAGAGACGACGTGACGCTAATTCTGAGGTAAGTGGCGTTTTCTCCCTTTTTTTTCTTTTAAATAATTATTTATTTATAATTATAACTAATTACGTTTGTTGCTCCAATTCTCAATTTTTCTTTTCAGAAACCCCAAGACGTTACTTCAAGTGACCAGCCTGTTAAATTGTCAAGGGTAAAACTAGTCTTTATTTTTATTCTGTTATAAATTTCCTCTCAACTTTTCTTATTTTGGTAAATTTAAATCAATTTAGTAAGTAAGTAACTGCTCCGTTATACAATTACAAAGAAACAGATACAATTCCCAAAAAAAAATAGAAACAACATTAATATATGCACAAAGGCGAACCCATCCCCACAAGGGATCTCTACCAGTTAACCCTTAATTGGGCGTGGCGTGAGAATGGATATTAGGATGTTGGAAAGGTATGCATATTTTTTATGTGGGTAAAGCACTAAAACTCCATACTTAGATTTTATATATATTTTTTTTTTTATATAAAAAAAAATCATGTGGGAAATTATGACCTTCAGATCGATATGGGTAACTGCCTTCAACACATTAAACTTTTTTCACTCTCCTATGGGGCCATATGTCCTCAAGTAAAACCTTTCAAAACATGGGGAACCGCACAAGGGCATACTTATTTGTATTTAATGCAATCATTTCCAGAATTGAGTCAGGGAACATGTAATAATTAGACATAAACGGATAACTCACGTATAAAAAATCGAGTGATGCTCGACATATCAGGGAACATGTCTATAAAATAATCTTTTGGAGTATTCCTATTATTGTACTCTTTGTTTACTTGAAGTGGCAGGTCAAACGAGGGAGTATGCCAATTTTCAACCATTGTACTCCATATTCACCGTCTATTTTGTACTGAAGAATAACAGGGTCTCTAGTTGAAGTGGATGGCTGGACTGTTATTACTGTGGTTAAATTATCTGACAGCTGCTGCTGAACTGGCTGATCATTTGATGTATCCATTTGATCAATATTAGATAATTCTATTGCTGCAGCAGGGCTAGGTACCTGCTCTTCAGCAGGGCTTGGTACCCGCTCTTCCAAATTTACCTCTATCTCTTCAGCAGGGGAAGGTGTCACCGTAGACTCTGTTATAGGCTTTGGGGTACCCCATCCATTTATATATCAGTTAAAATAACAGATGCTCAGGCATACATTATTTTAATTGTTATAATTACAGCTAATTATCCTTACATTGAATAAAGATATAAATCACTTGATTTATATAATCAAGCAAGCCATACTAACTAGAAGTTCATTTCCAGGAAATGTTTCTGGTGCTTCAGTGTTAATTCTTTCATGATGGTATGAATTATTTGGTAAATCACCAAATAAAATATGGTCATTTTATTTCTATTACATTGGTATTTTGAATTTGATCCAACTTTGCGTTCATCCAGGTGTCTTCAGGCCAATCATTGTCATATTCAAATCTATCCTCCGATTCCTCATCCTAAATCTATATCCCTGCTTCTCGTGAAGTGAAGAGTGTTCTTGTGCTGTGACAAAATAAAATGAATGATATAAAATTATGCTTCAAGTATACAAAAAAAGGTACTTCAACGGTCAGTAGTATCATATTTCCCACATGCTACAAAATAAGGTTCCCAAGTGGTCAGAAGTATAATATTTCCCACAACTTTCAACCTTCCAAAAAACATTGAAATACTAAAGTAATCACGAAAATATCATTTGTATACATATAACAACGCAAAATCGATGTATTAAACTTATTCAAAAGTACTTACCGGATTTTGCCGCAACATTGTAATTTTTTTTTTTAAACTTATTTTACACAAACAAACCGTGTTTTGGCAAAAAATCAACTGACGTCGTCACTTTGACACTTCAAAAAAAAAGAAATACGTTCCGTTTCACGTTTCTAGTTTTGGGCATAGATACGTTACTGTTATTTTTATATTTGACACAAAGTGGGTTCCAGGTACCTTCAGAGCGATTAGAGCACCGTAACTTATGGGTGGGAAATATACACCTTCTATCCAATTAAGGGTTAAAACTTTCTTACTGGTCAAGCCTATGAACTACAACTTCCATATTCTTATTTTTCTAACCTCATACAAAAATATCTATTTTTTTTTCGACTTAAAATTATGTTGTCCCCTTTTTTTTTTTTCAGATTCCTTCCACTAGTGAATTACAGCCTTTGGATACATGCCCTTCCATACCCTCTCTACTTTCTTGCGTATGTATTAACTAACATCAATTATCGTAGAATAATATTAGTGTTAAATGACTCATCGGTAAAATCTTTTTTTTTTTTTTTTATTATTATTATTATTATTATTATTATTTTTTTTTTTTTTTTTTAGGCTACCCTTTCACCGACCCCCAGCTTCATTGAACCTGAAGATTTCATCTCTCAATTATTTCTGGAAGACCCCATAAAGTAAAAAAAAAATAAAGGCTTTTCTTATATAAGATTTATTTTATTCTTCCATTGTAACACAATTAGGGCGGCGTCTGATGCCATGGATATAAATTAACTTTTGATATCAGGTAAGTTTGTAGCAGGTAACCAATCGTAGGCATTAGCAAAATCTCAAAATCTAAAATTAAGTTGATCTTGTATGCTTATAAGAGAATCTCCTTTTATTTAAAGCCTTACATAATTAATGAATACCCAGATATTAATAAATGATAGTAATTGATGTGTACATATATACCTATCCCTAAAAGGACCGCCACCTCCCCTCCTTCTAAGATTATAATTGCCCTCTTCTTTGTGTTTTGTTTGTCATCACACTTTTGTGGATCGTTTACCAAATGCATTTATAATTTTAGAAGTGCCCTTCCCGGACCCGCTGATTCTATATAACCCAAGCTTTTCTAATTTCCCTTTTTTTTCTTATTATTTCTATATAAATCAATCTTAATTCTTTATTGAACTTGTTAATTTTATGTAAATCTTTATTGAACTTTTATTTCTATGTCAATCAACTTAATTCTACATTGAACTTATTATTTCTATGTAAATCAAACTTAATTCTACTTTGAACTTATTATTTCTATGTAATCAACTTAATTCTACATTGAACTTATTACTTCTATGTAATCAAACTTATTAAACTTATTATTTCTAGGTGATCATCTTAATTCTACATTATTTCTATAAAATAAAAAAAATTGGTTAAATTCGTCCATTAGCTAATCCTGTCCCCCGAATCAGCCTCACCTATAGTATCTGGATAAATGAATCGTGTTATATTTTCCTCTAATTTTACTTGTCTTGGGGTCTATTAAAATATATACGTTCTTATATGGACAGGCTCCTATCACGTACGGTCCTTCGTATAATGGCTCGAATTTTTTTGTTATTTTTTTACTCGCCTTTGATTTGTTTACCCTGCAGATTTTTACCAAATCTCCTATTTGAAACTCTATTAATCGAAAGTTTTTATTGAATCTTAATCGACGCTTCTTCCCCGCGCTCTGTAAATTCTCTTGTGCTTTCTTCCTTATCCAGTCTATATTTAGGTTATAACGCTCAATCTTTAATTCTTTATCAAAAGTTAATAGAGTTGGGCTCCCATACATGATTTCACAAGGAGTGAACCCAGTACTATTATGGAACGTGTTATTGTATAGTAGTTCTAATTTTGGTAGTACAGAAACCCATCCTCTATGATTATTCCTGCAGTAAGTTCGAAATAGACGACCCAATTCTTTGTTAACTCGCTCGGTTGAATTAGGACGAGGGTTTCTTACTGTTGTATAAATTACATTAATATTCCACCTTTTCATATTTTCCCGCCAGATTTTGCTTGCAAATTGGGACCCATTGTCGGACATAATTGCTTTCGGCTGAATGATTTTTATGAATTGTTTGACTTTACCTATAACTGAACTAGCTGTGGCTTTTCTTAATTCGTAAAACTTCACGAATTTGCTAAAGGAATCCTGAATTACTAGTATGTAACTCATTCCGAATTTCCCTGCTGGCAATGGCCCATACAAGTCTATCATCACAATCTCTCCTATGTCTCTTGTAACGATTGAACGACAAGACCCTACATAATTTACTGTGTTACTTTTTGTGATCTGACAGTCATGACAAGCTTTGAGTATTTGCTTCACATCTCTTGTTATACCTCTCCAATAAAATCTGTCTCGAATATATTTTATTACCTTAAAAGCCCCTTGATGCCCCATTTCTATGTGTACCTGCTTTATTACCTCTTCCCTTAAAACCTTCGGTAAAAAGATGACCATGCTTCCTGTTTGTTCAGGCTTAAAATACAATATCTCGTCTTTTATAACACATCTTTTGGTAATGCTGTCTATTTTGTCCGGTCGGTTTTGGTCTGGTTTAATTTTCTGCATTATTTCTTTAATTTCGAAATCATCTTTTTGTAGCTGCTTAATGTCTTTCAACTTTCTAATTAATTCTTTGTTTATGCTTGTTTCGGTGTAGTGTATTTCAGGCAGTCTTACTTTGTCCTCCTGTAATAATTCTCCATCGGGTGGGTATCTAGACAAAATGTCTGCAACTAAATTATCCCGTCCCCTAATGTGTTTTACTTCATATTGAAAATTTTCTAAGTAATTGATCCACCGTGTCACTCTTGCATTATAAAGGTTCCAATTCTTGACAAATATTAAGGCTTTGTGATCTGTTTGGATGATTACTTTTGAACCTCTCAAGTAAGTTTCAAATTTTTCTAAGCAGCAAATTACTGAATAAAATTCTTGTTCAGTAACAGTCCAGTTTAATTGAGCTCCCTTTAGTGCTTTACTGTGAAACCCTAAAATTTTCATTTCCCCACTATCATCTAGTTGATACAAAACTCCTGCCATACCTATGCCTGAACTATCAGTCTGCAGATAGTATGGTTTATTAAAATCTGGATGATGTAATTGGATCGTATTTATAAATAAAGCCTTAACCTTATCAAATGCTTGTTGTTCTAACTTTCCCCAATGCCAGGGTATTCCCTTTTTCAGTAAATTACACAACGGCTGGATATGTATACTATATTCCGTAATAAATCTCCTATAGAAATTACATAAACCCAGGAAAGCCCGGAGCTGTTTTATCTTTTTAGGCTCTGGAAATTTCTGTATCGCCTTTATCTTTTCGGGGTCTGTTTGTATTCCTTCAGTCGATATAATATAACCAAGCATTTTCACTTGTTTACAAAGAAACTCACATTTATTTATATTGCAAGTTAAGCCTGCCCCTTTTAATTTACCCAAGACTACATCGATATGCTCCAAATGCTGTTCTAGAGTTCCGGTTGTTATTATTGCCAAATCGTCCAAATAATTAACACAGTACTCCCGTACTTCAAAACCCAAAATGGTATCTATTGCCCTGCTAAAACTCCCCACTGATGTTTTTAACCCTTGAGGTAACACATTATAGACATACGATTTTCCATTAAAGGAAAACCCTGTGTACTTTTTACTCTCTTCGGAAATGGGAATCTGGAAATAAGCGTTGTTCATATCGATGGTACTTATAAATTTTGCCCCATGAAAAGAATTCAATACATCCAACTGCACTGGGGGTTTTTCTGTTTCTGGGACCATGTACTTATTAATTTCTCTCGCGTCAAGTAATACCCGAATAGTTCCGTCCTTTTTTTGCGTAAAAGTTAGTGGGCTGCAGTAAGGAGTAGACGACCTACTTATTATTCCTTGACTCTCCATTTCCCTTAACTTTTCTTCCATTCTTTCGCGATATGCGTAAGGCACTGGGTATGTTCTTTTTATTACAGGTACTTCTGTTTCCATTTTTATAACATGCTCGTAACAGTTTGCTTTTCCTAACTTGGATGTAAACAAGTCCTTATACTTTGATATAATTTTATCGAATTTGTGTCTGTCCTCTACCTGTAAAACCATTCCAGTCGTTATCTCCTGTAGACCTTTAATACTTTGATCATTATCTTTAATATTATTCATTGGATGGTTTTCCTCGTAATCTGAATTGTTTTGATTGAAAAACCTTACTAATTCTGTTTTATCCCCTTGTTTCAGTATAATTCCTCTTTTAGCTTTATCTAACGTAATTTCTATTTCACATGTCTTCATCCAATCAAACCCCAGAATCAACGGCCTTGACAGACCCGGCACTACTAAAAAGCTCACATCTCTCTGATATTGTCCGATTTTTAGTGGTAATAACACTAAGTGCCTTATGTCAGTACTTTTATGTCCTACAGCAGTCTTAATCTGGAATGGTTTTACTGGCATTAGGGGTATCAGAGGGCTAAATTCTTTCAGTACCTTCCAAAACTCGTCAGATATACACGTTATATCGCTACCTGTATCAACGAGCCCTATGACTTCAAAATCAAGTATTTGCACTAATACTTCCGACCTACATTCCGCCTCTTTAACCTTGTTAAATTCTTCTTCTTCAAATACTGAAAACACTGTCATATTTTTGTTATTTACGGACTGCTCTATTTTAAGTTTCAGAACATCTATTATTTGTTTATCTAGCTCAACTTCTTGAACCTTGTATGTATCACCATAACCTAACCCTACTCTATCACTATACTTTGTCTCTTTAATTGATATTGGCATCCTTAACCCATGCCCATTTATCCCCAAGGTTTGTCCCGGTTTCCATCCCCATTTCATCATGATCCTAACTATTTTATCCCCTATAGATGAAGCTGATTCGGGGACAGGTATATCAGCTTCTTTTAGTTTAAATCTGGAATTTCTTGCGCCGAATTCACCGCCACAGGTTGTTTTGGACGTGCTTCAGGTTTCTGCCACTGATTGTGGTTATTTTGATAATCCCTCTTCTTCTTTTCAAAATTTTTGGTTTGTCCTGCTGTTGAAGGAGCTTGATACACATGCGGTTGTTGTTTATTTATATTATCCGCATTCCTTAGAAATTCAGCTGTTTCAATAATGGTGCTAATTCCGGTAGTCGAAAACATGTGTTGGGTATTTTTAGGATACTGCCTGATAATATCGGTAACTAGCTGTTTTTCAGTCATGGTATATGTTAACATCCGCGCCTTTCCTGTTAATTGGAGAAAATGGCTAAGCATCGATGGTGTTTTGTTGCGATCCCAACTTCCTTGCGCTATGCTTCTTCTCAGTTCGTTTTGTTCGTTTTCACCCCAGTACGTTGCCAAGAAATCCTCTTTGAAGTCTTCTATCTTTGTCCACCTGTCCTTGTAAATCCTAGCCCAATCCCTAGCATCACCAGTCAGACAATCTTGCACCATATCCAAATCTCTTCCTTCCTTAAATGCCCTTTTTAGGTAATTCTCTAGGTCTTCCAAAAAGGTTACCGGATGTGTGCTGTTATTCCCGAACTTAGGTTTGTCTAGGGTGGAATTTCTAATATTGTAAATGACGTTCCCACTCCCACCTGGTAGCGGCACAGGAATTTCATCTGATGTTTGGTTTGGTACATTTGTATTGTCCTTGATTTGCGACTCTGCCGCTCCAGCCGGGTTTTCTTGTGACTGGTCCGTATCAACGTCTCCAGGTCTATTTTGATTTTCTTTGTCCCTTTTTATTTCTGTGCTTAACTCGTTTATTTTTGCGCTTAATGAATTTGCTGTCTTCATAAACAATTTGTAGAGCCCTGCGTTGGATGACCCGCGAACTGGTGGTTTAACTATTCTCCGGCGTTTTTCAGGCGGCGGTCTATTAGGTTGTTCAGGTCTAGCATGAGACTCTCCTTCTGGTACGCCATTTGTATCATCCATTTGCTCTGCTAGTCTTTGGACGTGTTGCCTTTTTCTATTACTCCTCCTATTCATCTTGGTTTAAATCACTTTTTCAGTTTGTTATCACTTCTCTTTTTATTTTTATTTTATTTTTATTCCTTTCTATGGAACAAAATAAGGCAATCCAATGTTTAAACACTGATTTGCTCTTATCTTATTTTTCTGAATCCTGTAATTTATGTAATTTGATATATCATAACTACCTATTTAAATGAGCAATTAAATGTGTCTTGAATACTCCTAACCTTGAATAGATGTCAACTAGTTAGCCTGAATAAATTTGTAGTAGCTATTACTCAAAAAAAATCACCTAACATAGATCCTACATGTTTTTTTTTTTTCAAATGACAATGTTGGTTGCGTGGACAATTTCCCTTTTCCTACCGTCTTATGTGACAGATGCGAATTTAAAAAAACGAACTGACTCATATCGATTGCTTTTTCATAGATCGCCTACAAGAAATTTTAATTGGTGATTTAATAGCATTTCAGCACGTTTTAGCATGTTAATCGCATTCAAACAAACTTCGAGTGTCAAAGGACTATTTCCTGCAGCAGAACTCGATCCGATCGCATTTTAATTTCATTCAACCCACGCAGGTAATGAAACCGACTATTTGTTTACTATCAATTACTATCTACTACTTAATTATAATAAAATCTTCTTACTGGCGTAAATAACTAACAATTACGTATTCAATCTGTCACTTCAAACCTACTTAAAGCACGATACTTTATGTTTCAGGTGTCGAACAAAACACGACTACTACGTTTCAAATGAAAACCTGACAACAATCATTTGTTCAACTGGTTTTATGTTAAATGTACTAAATTTGGCATGAAGGAACTAACCAATTAACTCATACAGGTAATATACGTCGCTTCCTACCCATTGTTTACTATATTAACCTATAATTTTCTACATACTTAGGAATAGGTTCTCTTTGTTGTCCCAGCACTTAAATAGAAGTGGACCACATACCTATACTTATCAAATTACAGAACTAGTGCAACTTTTGTTATTTTAAGTGACATAACCGTTTTATTTTCAGATATCAAAATAAGCCGAGAAGCTTAGCAAGATTTTCACTTATCAAGTTCAAATACTTGAACACTGCATGGCCGGAACGATGGAATGGATAACTTTGAAATCAATCATCAATCAATCAAAATATCTTTATTCAGTTTAGGCTGTACAAGCACTTATGAATGTCAACAAAAAAATCTACCACCGCTTCGGAAAACCCCTGCTGAGAAGAATCCGGCGAGAAACTCAATAACTTTCGTTAAAGACTTACATCCAAAGTATTTAACACAACTAGATTTTTTTTTTTTTTTTTTACACCATAGATATGCTATTTGATTTGCAGGGATCACCAATGCGGAGCGGGATTATTTCCAAGCATCCCTGTCCATGATATAATCACTAATTTTATAATACGCCTTAGATACGAATGTCTTCTTGACAATTGATTTAAATTTTGTATCTGTTAACTCAGTGATATTTTTTGGAATTTTGTTATAAAAACGTATGCAATCTCTCAGAAACGACTTTTTGGTTTTTACCAGTCTGTAAGATGAGACTCTAAGCTTTTCTTTGCTTCTAGTGGCCCTTGGCCTATCAATGTTAGTTGGAAAACAGCATATATTCCTTCTTACATACATGATTATTTCAAATACATAAAGCGATGGCAGGGTTAGAATACCTATTTCTTTAAAAAAAAATCTTAATGATTCACGTGTCCCCAAGTTGAACCTCTCAAGTGTGGAGCTTACTAAAACTTAATGCCTATTTCTGGATATTGTCTAAACAATACTTCACCTGATCTTCCTGCGCTTTTGGTTTGTAATAGCAATTTTCATTTTGTAATCAAACTATTTTATTTTGAAGTAATTTAAGCATTCTTTTGTTATGTCCCGTATAAATTTACTGTTTATGTAAATAATTTATTGATTGAGTTCTAATAAAACCCTAGTTTCCCTCTTTTATTTCCTAACCCCGCTCGATGCTATATTATTTTGAGTGTCATAATTTTGAAAATTAGTCTCGGTAAATACATACATACTTGTACCTAGTTCAAACTTAGCTTATATAATTATATTTTTTTTTATGAGCAATAAGGCTTATCTTAATCATTCTGAAGTTCTAAATTAATTCTCATACTTACATACTACTTTTTCCTAGTATGACTTAGTCGCAGATATGCCTTTTCCTAAATGTTTTTTCTGTTATCATTTTACTAGTTATTTACTTTTACTATAATAAAGTAAAGCTACTTTTACTGCTCTTACTGCATCTCAACTCTTACTAACCCGATTTTGATGACTTATTGCGAGTTGTACCTTTTTCATATACCCGCAAATGCTTCGACTGGTCATTTTATATATATTTTATCTGCTGCATCTTAAAATTTACTAAACCGATTTAGATGCTTCCTTCGTTCCTACAAATACTTTGACAGATATCACTATCAATGAACTGATCATTATTATGATTATGTATTGGCTCGATTTGAGATGTAAAAGCCTGTCTAACCTATCTCAACATACATTCATACCTTAAAATATAGATCGAACTGGTCTGTGTTCCTAGATCCATACTTTGTTTCTAATAAATGATTGAACTCATTTGGGTAATAAAACCTCTCCCCCGCGTCAAGACCTGAACCTGGTAAGTACTTAGCTCATAGCTTGGCTAGCCTATTTGATATCTAGACTATGTCTCTCCCCCAACTAAATGCTCTTTGCATTGTTCTGCACAGTTCGGGAATCGAACCCGGCACTGTAAATCATGCCTATATTTTTATTATTATGTAATCAAATAATACTTTGCATTATCTCCCCAGACTATTATATTTTATAAGAACGTCTTGCTTGACTGTATAGAAATTACTTTCGTTCCTCATTTTTGACCGAGATTAAAATAAAAATAGTAATCTTTACCACCAAAGATTATCTGTCTTAAAAGTCTATGGTCTGTGAATTATCTGTTACGCTGACAATTGAAGTTATGGTTTTGTTTTGTTAATTGCATTTATCTTGTTTTGTTATCTTCATTTGTAATTTATAGTTCGTACGATCGTCGTTGTGGTTTAAAGGACTGAGCAGGCCAATTTAAATGTGAAAGGACATAACCTGTGATGTGGGCCGAACACGCTAGGCTAGATGTATAAACTGATTTATTTTTCCCGAGCGAATCAACTCTTCTGCTGATTAAATGATCGTGAATTCGTAACAAGATCTGAAGTGAAGTGAAAGCTAAACGATTTAGTTATAATTAGTAAATAAGTAAAACAATGTTACTCTTTATAGTAAAATTGTGCAAACATTTTGTGAAATAATTTCTCTCTCTTATCTAACCTAATAGGTCTCTAATTTCAAACATAGAACTATCTCTTACCCCACTTTTCCGTTTCACAGCAACAAATTGACCTTTCGGTCGTTAAACTAATTCATTTATCACACTTGTCCAAATTCAATCCGATAAATAACTTCCCAAGTATCTTAATTCTAACTTAAGATCTAAATCTAGACTAAAATATTACTAAACAAACCACAAGGATGGAAATCCTGGTCAACGGCCTCCACATTGTAACGCCCCCCCTCGTATTTTATTTATTAAAACTTATCTCTAGTCTTATACTAATCTTATATCTAAGGCCTTATATTTAATTTAAAACTAGGGCTTAAATTACACTTATAAATAGACTAGGCTATACTACAAGCAGCACCAAGACACCAAGCTAGACTACTATCTACAGCTAATTACCTACTCAAACTATGCAATTCCTAGTCTTAATTAATGAATACTATAAGAAGCTATTTGGATTGAATAGGACAGTATGAAGTATGGCCAACGTGATCGTCTATTCCCTATGTTGTGGTAGTAACTCAAACTCGTTTAGTGGAGGCAAGAGATGCTAATCCTATGAAGTAAACTAAGCCCTAACATTAACACTAAAATGCCCTATATCTATCTGAACCTTTCCGCTCACACAGAACTCAGTTCTGCAAATTACTGTTACCGAACACTAACGGGCAATGAAACGTTATAGTTAAATACTAATAACTAGGGGTTTATTTATATCTTGGAGTAGTTAAGTAATGGAGAACTAATATCCTGGTAATTTCAAATGCTTAGTCTGGAATTATAACAAGTATTTATGTAGGTAAAATGAGTAATTGTCTTTTGTGTTAAAGTCAGAGCCCCACCTTCGCTCTTGAGATTGTTCTCAACTGATCGTTGCCAGTAACCGTATTCCTCGTCCAGAGACCCTAAGGAACTCCGACACAAGACTTGTGAGTTTACTAGTCTTTAGTCAGTATGTCATGTTATTGTACCACAATGGGTAAGAGGATAAATTTAACTCTAATTATTCCTATACTATGCTGTCCAATCATTCTGGTACAGAAGGAAAACTACTTTATACATTGGGTGTTTTCTGTTATTTTGATATATATTTTTCAATCAAAAAGGTAAGTCAGATTCATTGATCTTAGTCATATCTAAAAGTAATTCAATCAATTACTTATTAGTTCAAAGCAAAAGGGGATCTAAGGAATTTTCCATCAAATAACACCCAGAAAGCTATGGAAATTAGCATATCAACTAAATACTACCAATCTTAAATATGTAGATCATAAAACAAAGCTTCATCGCTTCATCCTACTGTTAACTTAAAGGCGGAGGATTCTTAAGGAAGATTGAACTGTCACATTCTATCTTTCTAATAGTAAATGTTTATTTAATATAATTAATTAAAACACATAATTTTCCCTTGTTGTTACAAGGTAAAACAGATGTTGAGATAAAAGCCTAACATAAAATAAGCAAAACCTCCCTATTCATGCCTAAATTAATATTCCTATTCTAGTCAGCTGTGTGTTGAAACCTGGAGGAAAAACCTCACATTTACAATTAACCGTGTGATGTGTTATGCAGTTTCCGGGAGTGCAATGGAAACTTCTACACTATTCTAAAGAAGGGATTGGAGTGGCATCTCCGAGTGTATAAAGTCCTACGCCATGTGTACTGACATCGTCTACGGCCGAAGCCTAGGGCGCAGACGACAACCTAACTAGAGATATAGGTAGTAGTGTGAATATATAAATATTTAGATAAGAGACCAGCGAGACCAGTTCCCATGTTCCGACACAGCAGAACACGAAAGCCTGGGTACACGCTAGGAGGTAAGTTACCCTACCCAGATATTTCGCTGGGAGTCAGGTGCTGAGTCGAACCTCAACGCTTCAGCTCACACTGTAAACAATGTGTTGAAATTTCAAGCCCTTGTTATCACCGTTAGGTAGCCAGACTTGAAACCCGAAAACCGTGTTTCGTATAATCCCTACTTCAAGCACACAAAGTAATTAATCAAGCTAATTAGTATTCTATAATCGCAAATCCAGTATAGGCTCTAAGGAATGAGAAAAATGAGGGATGACGCCGGAGAGTAGCCCCGAGCCGCCAAGGTTGAGGATAGGAATATTTACTGGTATTCACGACCACAGAACACTATGTCACAAATCAATAATATCAGAACAATTAAATAATCAATTCAATCAATTAATGTAAAAACGTAAAACAGCCGCGACCCGATCTCGCGTATTTACTAAAGTCGAATTTGTGCTTGAAAGAACCGCGCTTACGAACCGATAGAAGAGAAAAGACCCTTTCCTAAAATCTACGCCCGTATTTATACTCTATTTCGGTGATTTCGGCGATCTTGGTGATATCGGCGATCTTGGCGATCTTGGTGATTTCGGCGATCTTGGCGATATCGGTGATCTTGGTGATTTCGGTGATTTCGGCGATTTCGGCGACTGTTCAGATGTTTACGCTATTTGCTATCCAGACATTATGAGGATAAGGTCCATTTTCCTGTGCTATGCTTTTTGGCAATTCCAAGAACGTAGACAGACCACCACAGATAACAAATACGGAACAGCAGGTTATTACTAATAAGCAAATATTTCTTTGATGGTTATGTGTAAACACTTTAATCCTTTCTTATTTATTGGTAGTGATTAAAGTTTGGCCATAATAGACTATTTTCAGCATTGGATGTAATGAAATACTATAGTTTTTAGTAGTCTGTACATGTGTGAGATCCGCACGTAATGTGACGTATTGCTTGTAGACAATCTGTTTTAAGGTGTGACATTTTGCTTAACGATAATGTATACTTTTGTCAATGAATTAATGTTGCTTGAAGCCCTTTTGTCCTTAAAAAGTATGAGTTAAGATGAATTATATTTTATTTAGACATAAGGTGCTCCTAAATCTCTATGAGAAATACACAACAAATCATTTGCATCGTATTATCTAAAACCGTAAGCATTCCCCATAACTTGACCAAGGTGGTTCATAATTAATATTCCTTCATGAAATTCAGTGTTCTTATTCCAATCTTATGTACTAAAATATTGGAATCCTTGAGACTATTTTGTCTATGGTGTCGGACAGTCTAAGGCACACTTTACAAGAGTCCAAATGTGTGTAAGCCGCTTTACTGATTTTGAGGGTGGCAACACAAGAGATATTCCTCTGACTTTACCTTGTTTGTCGGACATTCTTTGGCAAATAAGTTGACAAATATTGACAAATATTGCACAGAATTTATAGTGCTTGTACTTGATGTGATAATTAAATATGTCCCCTGTTTCATGGAACATTGTTTGAAATTAATACTATTTAATTTCGTATTAATTGATATATAAATGTGGAATATTATTCCATATGAGAGAGTATTAATATTTTATTTGTGAATTTTGACCGGAACGAGACCCTGTTTCGTCACAAAACCCATGCAAGCAGTCAAGCAAGCATGCAAGCAAGCATGCATGCAAGTAAGCACGCAAGCATGCATGCATGCAAGCAAGCATGCATGAAAGCAAGTATGCAATCAAGCATGCAAAGCAAGGACTCAAGCAAGCATGCAAGCAAGCGTGCAAGCAAGCATGCATGCAAGTAAGCATGCATGCATGCAAGCATGCATGAAAGCAAGTATGCAATCAAGCATGCAAAGCAAGGACTCAAGCAAGCATGCAAGCAAGCCCCCGCATTGCCCCGCTGCCTTAATTTTTCTGAAACTGTAAATATTACAGGATTTTTATAAAACAAACCTAACCTAACCTAAAGGGCTGTCCTAAAATATACCTACCCCAAATAGCTTTTGTAATATAGTTTGAAATAAAACCTTGGTCGTTATTAATGGAGGTTTATTTATTGTCCTCACACTTAATGGTAATGTACAATCTTAGTATCTTAATAATCTTAATATTTGTTGTGCACGTCATTGCAACAGAAGCAGAACCGGAAAAGGAGGGGCGCCATGTTCACGTTTACTTTTAATATGTCATGTCAGCCCGATGACAGATGACAGGAAGTTTACAAAGTTAGATATAATACATCTCCCCCTTTTCCAAAAAAAAAAAAAAATATATATATATATATAATTTTTTTTTTTTTTTTTTTTTTTTTTTTTTTTCATGTTATGCAAACAAGATTATTAACGTAAAAATATTCTCCTTTTAAAGTTACACCTTTACTTCTTAAAGTTACACAAGTAAGTATTACTAATTTAAGAAATGTAATTGAGATCACAAAAGTATTGCAACTAATACTGATAATTTTACTTATACAGCTACTGTACCGACTTAACTACAATCTATTTTTATTCTCCCGCTTTTAACGCAAACTTAACATTACGTGAAAGCCACCTGGAACCACACATTCTCTCCTCAGAAGGCAGCACCGGATTAATGAGAACGAACATGGTATGACGTTCGTGTGTAAGTACACCCATTGACATCCTTAATATCGTATGATCTAAAACTGTTATTGTTTACAATTTTACCCGACATCCACTTATTCACTTTTGGATCCTTTTTGAACCAAACATTTTGTCCTAACTGAAAACTATCCTTAGGCCTTGTATTTCTATTATAATAAAATATATTTCTATTCCTAACTTTATTAAATTCTTGCTTGACATCAGAATTCAACTTTGGCTTTAAATATTCATAAGTTACAGGTAACTTTGTTTTTAAATTCCTATTCATCATTAACTGAGATGGAGTGAGATTAGTACCCGACACGGGCGATGCTCTGTACTGAAGCAAAGCAATTCTAAAATCTGATTTATCTTCTGCACTCTTAATTAACATTCTCTTCGCAATCTGTACACCTTTTTCCGCCATTCCATTTGACTGAGGGTACCTGGGACTTGAGTATGTGAATTTAAATCCCCATTGAAGGGCAAACTTCTTACATTCCGCCGAGTCAAATGGAACGTGGTCCGCCACAACCTCAGCTGGTATACCAAGGCAAGAAAATACATCAATTAATGAGTTAATTATGCTCTGTGCAGACTTACTCGGTATTAATTTGATGTCAAGCCATTTAGACATATAATCATAAATTACTAAGTAACTCTTTCGTTTAAGATCCATTATGTCTATTCCTATTTTTAAAAACGGCAAAGTTGGTACCGTGTGAGGCAGCAAAGGTTCTTTAATGTTTTCATTGCGATAGGTCTGACAAACCACACATTTGCTGACAAAGTTTTCAATGTGAGAGTCAATCTGTGGCCAATAATATAAATTTCTGGCAGTTTGTTTCATTTTAGTAATGCCCATGTGACCTTCATGTAATTTATTTAACATTATTAATCTCAAAGATTTTGGAATTACAAGTCTGTGATTAAAGAATATTAATTGTTGATCCAATGTTAAATCCTGTCTGAATTTATAATAATATTTCAAGTTATCCTGTACCATTTTAATATTATCTGGCCAACCATTTTTAATAAGGTCAGTTAATGAACTCAGATCATCATCATCAGCAGTATTTGATATTAATTCCTGTTTTTGTTCATCTGTACATTGCAAGTGTGACGCCAGACCTATGCAGTGAACAACTTCATACATGTAATTTTGATCCTCATTAGTTTCTTTTAAATATGCACGGGATAACAAATCCGCAATATGCATCAAGCGGCCTTTTAAGTACTGAAAGTTAATTTCATACTTTAATAGTTTTAATTTGAGTCGTTGCAATCGAGCAGAGGGTATTTCATGTACTCCCTTTTTTAACAAGCTTTCCAAGGGTTTATGATCATTTAAGATGGTACATTTTTTCCCATATATGTAGTAATGAAATTTCTTTGTTGACCATACTACACTTAATAATTCTTTCTCTATTTGTGAAAAGTTTTTCTCAGCATTAGTTAGGCTTCTTGATGCATAGCTTACTGGCTTGCCGTCCTGCATCAAGCAACAACCCAGTCCGTCCTTACTCGCATCACATTGAATTGTCACAGGTAATTTACTATTAAAATTCTGCAGGACCGGGGTGTTACTTATATATTTTTTAATATTAATAAAAGCCTCTTCATGAACTTGAGTCCAAAGCCAAGTAATATCTTTTTTTAACAAAGTTTGTAAAGGCGCTACTAAGTCAGCCAATTTATTAACAAATTTTCTCAAATAGTTTACCATGCCCAGAAACATTTGCAGTTCCTTTTTATTGGTTGGGCTATTAATATTTAAAATCGCCTTAATCCGATCCGAGTCAATTTTCATGCCCTCCTCAGAAAATATTATGTGTCCGAAATATTTTACCTCTTTTAATTTGTATTGAAACTTTGTTTTATTAAATCTTACATTACAGGCTTTGGCTCTCTCAAACACCTGATTTAATATTTTGTCATGTTCTTCATCATTGTCAGCACAAATCAACAGGTCATCACAGTATATTACAACACCCGGTATGTCACCAAAAGTTTTTTGACTGTATTTTTGAAATATTTCAGGGGCTACTGAGAGGCCAAATGGCAATCTAAGAAACTTATAACACCCAAAAGGGGTACTGAAAGTACATAGATCTGTTGAATTATCTGACAATTTAATGTTATAGAACCCATCTGATAAATCAACAACAGAGAACACAGATTTATTACACAGTTTAATAGTTATTTCCTCAATAGTGGGGATGAGATGGTACTCTCTTATTAACACATTATTTAGTTCTCTAGGATCCAAACATAACCTCAAATTTCCGTCACTTTTTTCAATAATGACAAGATTACTTACAAACGATTTTGGGTGTTCAACTTTCTCAATAATCCGGTGCTCCTCGAGGCTGCTTAGTTTATCCGCAAGGCGATCCATGAGCGCGTGAGGGACTCGCCGGGGAGGCCTCACTACTGGCTGAGCACCCGGTTGAATGTGTAGTTCCAGTGGGGTTTCAAATTCCCCAATCCCCTGAAAAAGTTCAACATGATCATTAATAAATGAGTCTTTCACATTAATGCTGTTAATAGTGCTGTTAATAGTACTGTTATTAAGTAATTTTAATTCTATTAATGAGTGAAGGCCCAGAATTGGCCGACAATTTTCTTTAATAATAATGAATTCAGTGTCGATAGATTCATCATTTTGAGCGGTCACTTTTAATATTCGCTTGCCCAGTGGCTTAATTTTGGTCCCCCCAAATGCCTCCAAAAGAACTGTTGTCTCAGACCAATTAGGATTCTCATCATTGACAACTTTTCTCAAATCATTTAATGCGAGTACATTTACTTGAGCCCCCGTGTCACATTTAAAATCTACTTTTTTATTTTCTACCCTTGCCAAGATGGACCACTCATTCTGTTTAGAATTCTTAATGTTATTGCGGACTGAATGACAAACTTTAACTAGTCATAAGTCATGCACATAATTCTTGTTAGCTTCTTCAGGAGAAGCAGGTGAGGTTTCCTCAATGTTGAGTACTTTTTTATTTTTGCAACCCAGTGCAAAGTGATGTAATTTCTGACAATTAGTACATATTTTGCCAAAAGCGGGGCATTGCCGAGGGCCGTGCTCCCGTCCACATTTAAGACAGTGATAAAAATTTCTTGAGTAACTGGTCTTATTTTTAGAGTTATTACTATTAACACTGTTGCTATTATAGCTGTACTTAGCTTGCGGGTTCTTCTGAAGGACATCAATCGATGCCACAGGCTCGGATTGCTGCTGGATGACTCTGGCATGCTCCTTGGCCAGCTCCGCTGCTCTGCATACGCCTACCGTCTTGTCGAGGGTTAGGTCATTGGTCTCCAGTAACTTCTGTTGTAGCTTCCGATCCCTTACTCCCATTACTATGCGGTCCCTCAGCATCCTGTCTTCCAGATCTCCGAAGTTACAGTTTCTTATTAATTTTCTTATTTGAGAGTAGTAGCTGTCGAAAGTTTCACCTTCTTCTTGATTTCTCTTGTGGAAATTGTATGTGTTAATTAATTCATTTTGCTTCGGCTCGAAGTATTCATCAAATAATTTTATTATCTCGTCGTATTTGGGCGTGCTTTCCGTCTTCTTAAGAACATTGAAATATAAGTCTTGTGCTTCCTGACCTATACAGTTTAGTAAAATGGCGGATTTTCTTGCTTCAGCATGTCTTTCGAAACCGGCAGCCGCAAGAAAAACTTGGAATTGTTGTTTAAAGTTTTTCCATCTGGGCAAAAGGTCCTCCACTGTATCCAATACCAGCGCCGCCGGCATCCTAAATTCGTAATTAGCCATGTTTTCTGTTCGGTCGCTTTCGTTAAGGTTAATTTCTTCTTTAATTTTTTCTTGTTCGTCGGCCATGTGCCACGTGTTTTCTTACCGAGAAAATGAAGAGCTTGATTCGTATAAAGACTGCGCCATGTAATATAGTTTGAAATAAAACCTTGGTCGTTATTAATGGAGGTTTATTTATTGTCCTCACACTTAATGGTAATGTACAATCTTAGTATCTTAATAATCTTAATATTTGTTGTGCACGTCATTGCAACAGAAGCAGAACCGGAAAAGGAGGGGCGCCATGTTCACGTTTACTTTTAATATGTCATGTCAGCCCGATGACAGATGACAGGAAGTTTACAAAGTTAGATATAATACAGCTTTTGCCCGCGACTTCGTACGCGCTAAGATGTAAAACGAAAAAATAAGTTTTTTCCCGTTCCCGTGAAAATTTTGGGGAGTGCTTTCGGAGTACACTTAAAGCCTTTAAAGAAACACACGTTATAAATTTTAAGTCTCTTTCTTCCGTTGTTTCGTCTGGAAACGTAAAATCCCGGTTTTTCCCGTTCCTGTAAAAATGTTAGGAAATCCTTTGTTAATGCTTCCTTACACTTCCTAAGGAAGCTAAATGCTAAATGCTAAATTTCATCTTTCTACAACCAGTAAAACGAAAAACCCCGTTTTTCCTGTTCTCGTGGGAATTTCTGGAAACCCTTTCTTAGTGCTCCCATACACTCATCAAGGAAGGTTCTTACCAATTTCTACGACCAGTAAAACAAAAAATCCCGTTTTTTCCCTATCCCGTGGGAATTTCGAAAAATACCTTCTTAGTGCACCTCTAGGATACTCAAGGTATATGTGTGCCAAATTTCAATTTTCTAGCCATATTATGCCCACCGCAGTATTTCTTTGTAAACAAATATTTTTCCCGTTCCCGTAAAAATGTTACGAAATCCTTTGTTAATGCTCCCTTACTCTCCCTAAGGAAGCTAAATGCTAAATTTCATCTTTCTACGACCAGTAAACGAAAAACCCCGTTTTTCCTGTTCTCGTGGGAATTTCTGGAAATCCTTTCTTAGTGCTCCCATACACTCATCAAGGAAGGCTCTTACCAAATTACAGCTTTCTACGACCAGTATAACAAAAAATCCCGTTTTTTCCCTATCCCGTGGGAATTTCGAAAAATACCTTCTTAGTGCACCTCTAGGATACTCAAGGTATATGTGTGCCAAATTTCAAGTTTCTAGCCATATTATGCCTACCGCAGTATTTCTTTGTAAACAAATATTTTTCCCGTTCCCGTGGGAATTTGGGAAAGTACTCTCTTAATGCTCCTCTGCACTCCAGAAGCAACCTACATGCCGAATTTCAGCTTTCTGCAACCAGTAAAACAAAAAGTCCCGTTTTTCCGGTTCCCGTGCGAATTTCGGGAAATCCTTTTTTTATTGTTTACACTCCCCAAGGGAACTTGAAGGCCAAATTTCAGTGTTATACGACCAGTAAAAAGAAAAATCGATCCCGTAGAATTGAAAATATAAATCCCGTTTTTTTCCTTATCCCGTGGGAATTTCCAAAAATCATTTAGACATTATTTTACTATTATAATCACCTACTTCTATGCCAAATTTGAACAGTCTAGTAATTATAGTTCATAGGATTTCATTTAACTGAATATATAAATCCCGTTTTTTTCCTTATCCCGTGGGAATTTCCAAAAATCCTGAAATTAGTTTCTTTGTTTTGTAATCACCTACTTTTGTATCAAATTTGAAGAGTCTAGTTATTATAGTTACTGAGATATCGTCACTCGGAGTCGAATATATAATTCCCGTTTTTTCCTTATCCCGTGGGAATTTCCAAAAATCCTTCCTTAGTGGATGCCTACATTGTATAAGGTATCTATGTGCAAACTTTCAAGTCTCTAAGTCCAGTGGTTTGGGCTGTGCGTTGATATATAGTTAAGTCAGTCAGTCAGTCAGTCAGGACTTTGAATTTTATATGTATAAATAAGATTGATAAAACGTTTATTTGGTAACTAGCTGTTGCTCGAGACTCCGTCCGCGCTGAATTCGCTTATTTCGCGGGAACTATGCTGTTTTCTGGGATAAAAACTATCCTAAGTCCGTCCCTGGGACTGAAATTAACTGTATACCAAATTTCAACTAATTATAAATATGTTTAATGTAACCGCAGCAATATAAGGTGTCAGCACGCTAATTTTTACTTAATTTGATGCTAAAGTTGTAATAAGTTATTACAGTTTTTGAACTATCCCACGGGAACTTTAATTTTCTGGGATTAAAAGTATCTAAAATATTGACCAGGGATATAAGGTACCACCACGCAACATTTCATTTCAATCAGTTCAACAGTTTTGGAGATTAGCGAACACAGACATAGGTAAAAGAACACATCCATACATACAGACAGACAAAATTTATAAAATCTACTTTTTTGTGTTTCGTTACTCTAACTATTACCTAAAGGTTCCTGGTTGATAGTTCTATATTATCTCAATAAAAACTGTTGTCTTTATTTAAATTATGAATTTTATTTTTTCCACACACAGTTTGTTACAATAATCAGTTTAAAAATAGTACAGTGTTGCCAGAGCAAGAGTGCAACTGACAGTTGTCATATCTACAGCAGGTTTAAGTATCTCTCAAACAATTTAAATATTTGCAGACTCTTCCCTAATCGTTAGCACTCGATTTTTGATGAATTTATTTAAAGTACAGACACGAACTTTCTACTGATTTATTTTATGTATAGATACCAACACACATAATCAAGATTACTTAAAATATAAACATATCAAGCCAAAACTTAAAAAACATTTTCTTTGTCTGTGTGCGTTACAGTAGCGCACACAGACAAAGGCCGTGGCTCAGTGGTCAACTATTATGTACAGTCGGAGTCATAAATAGGGCTGCATCATGTCAAATATAATGTGTCACCAACCTTATTGTTTGTGGCATATAGGTGTATAGCCCTTGACTGTACTCAGTGAATTAATTTAAATATTTGATAGACTATTTTGCTTGAAGAGTTTTCAATAGCTTCTTTTCGTCTCATTGAACTACATCCTGTTCATTCAAATAAAAAACGATTAAATTAAAATATTATAAAGACTTAGGTAGGTACTTATTTAGCTTTACTTTTCGGATTTTTCTGTGTTCTATTTTTCAGTATCGTTTAGAAATTATAAAGTCTATTTTAACATCCATCCTGGTCTGGGAGCCAACAAAAACGCAAAATGTACATGTTGCTTCTATCACGCGCAAAAAAGCCCATCGAGGAAATGGGTGAAAATGTTAGGAACCATTATAGGCGATGCGGCTAGCAACCCAACGCCAATTTTGATTCCTCTTTCCACCTACACGCCTACAATCATGCTAAACATGGCTTTTGAATGTTGTTACCCTAGGCTCTGTCTACCCCGTAAGAACGTGATTTATGTATGTGTGTATGTTCATCAAACTTAATTATGTTATTTCTTTAATTACATATATCCTCGTTATCGTACTAAACTTCGCTTCGCTCAAAAACATTTGCAGTACGATTCTAGTGATTTCCGAACGATCCGCGTGTTATTTTTCAATCGCAAACGAACGAAGCCCTCGATAATGAAGCACGATCTCATCTCGCCCTCAATGGGCATTGTACATCGTGATTTACTCGCGGTCGCGTGCGGGCCGCGGGCCGCGCGTGAGAGCCGCTGCCGGCCTCGCAACCGCCGCCAATTTCCCGAACCACTTCAATTATTTGATTCATAAAGCTTCCGACTAGTTTAGTTAGCTGCTTGCAGGAAAGCACTGGTTTCTTCAGTAATATTGATTAAACTGCTATTGTACGCTGCGAGTGCTGGAAATTTATTTTCTCAAACATTGTCGTAAATGTCGTCATTGTATTCTAAGTAACAGAACACGAAGGGCCTTGTTGACGGCCGAATTACATTGCAGGCGCGATTTTCTGACCATAAATCGGATTGCTGGACTGTTTTTCATTTGTTTTTAACTTTTTAAAAAGTCAAAGAGACTATGGAATAATGAACAACAATGTCATACCGAGGAGTGCGCGTTTTGTTCGAGTCTAACGTTTTTATCAATGTCTCAAATAGCTTACAGTGACAGATGACATAAAAAAACATAAGAAAAAAAGTTGGAACGTGAAAACCACGTAAGTTGCGAGGAAGTTTAGTACAAAATTTATTTTCATTTCCTCTCAATGTTTGAGAAAAACATTATATCTGCCTCAGCTGGAAGATCAATTGCTGGATTCGTAACTTTAAAAAACACTCACCTACGTTTCGTGTTTTTAAACGAGCTACTCATCCAGCAATTGGCTATATCCCAGGCCAGGCATTAATCTACTATTCTATTTTAACCCGTGATTTGTGTTTAGTTGGTTTAGATGAAATGTTGCTAGTCTTTCACCCTTTTCCCGTGATCCGGTTGACATGAAATTTGCTATACGTAATGTAGACTCGTCAGCGTAAAATTAGACTTAAGAACTGACATTGAGAGCAGTTGGTAGTATATTCTCCAATAATTATTAACATATATCAGCTATCGTGGCTCTGTGAACGTTAGCTCAACCTTGAAATGTCACAACTCACATTCATGTATCATAAGTAGGAATGGTAACATGAAGCTTCTGGAAATCTCCCCGCTATTTTGGTGAAGCTTTGTTATTGATACCGCGCGCGGTAATGAGAGGTGGCGCAGTTCACATCAATAAATATCTACATCGTGCTACCCACGCCCAAAGCCTCCTAACTCATTCAATAGAATGAAGCAAAAGTAACCGTGTGGTGCGCTAGTGAGGTTTGAATTTATCTCAGACATTCTCGGAAAATTTCTCTTTCCGTTAGAAAATGGGACACGCGAAGTGCCTCAGTTTTGGTTTTCGATATAAAAAACGAAACTTCCCTACCTAGGAGTAAATGAAATATACTAAAATCAATTTTTCCCGCGTCGTTAACTTTTTAAAACGAGGTGACGATAGAATAATTTCATACAGCCAGGCCAGCCGCTCGGTTTTAATCGCAGGGCGTGTGTAAGTTATTTTTTTATTTCTGTTTATAATGTTTATGATTTGAAAAAAGTTTTTAGAAGGCGGTAAATAATTAAACTACTTACTTATTTACTGTAAACTTAAGCATTTCGTGCAATTTCTATTAAATGGTACTTGTTTTTTTCCTGATGTTTTTTTTTGTTTCCTTGTAATTGTTTGAGAAAAGCAAACATGAATTGCCTGATTCGTCTCTTCACAAGCCTCGCGTTGCAAACCGCCTTATCAGGAAATTCCCAAGTTTCCAGACCTCATCAGTAATGTACTGTTACGTAGCTGGTCCGTCCCCGAAGACCTGTAAAGAGCGCCTCGCACCTATATACACAGCGATTGAGTGTGTAATACAGTTTACGGGTAGGTAGATGCTCAATTTAATTTATGAAATCCAGCAAATACATAAAGACAATTGTGTAAGAAACCAAAGACCAAAGGCCGATGAGTTGTAATTTTTTTTTTTAATTTCTGCCATATTTTGATGCCTTTTTCTTTGCACGCCATACAAAGTGTGTGGAAAATTATAGCAAAATAATAAAAAATCGGTGGGACTTTTTTTGTTTCATCAGGATTGGGAGAGCTTGAGATTCCGTTACTTATATATTTTCTAAAGCATTGACTGCATGAATAGAACAGCTTGTTCCCTGTACATAACCAAGTTACATAACCGGCACTGATAAAACCAATGTAGGATGAACTATAGCAAAATAATAAAAAATCTTTAGGACTTTTTTTGTCCCATCAGGATTGAGAGAGCTTGAGTTTCAGTTACTTTCTGTTGATTTATTACATTTTCTTTAGAATGCTTTAGCATTGACTGTATGAATAGAAAATATTCAGCCTGTTCCCCGAACATAACCAAGTTACATAACCGACACAGTTTAAATCAATGTACTCGTAGGATGATTAATTTGGACTAATTTTAGGTTTAGGTGCAGCGGAGTTGCCTTTGGGCCAGCCCTAAGCCGCGAACATGTTTGTTTTAACTACGAAATAGTCTTTATTTCACCTTAGAATGTTCTGGTAATGTAATATAGTTATGTACAGGGAACAAGCGAAATATTCAATGGGAGTGTGGCTGTCTTGCTTGTCTTGACTTAGAAAGGTATAGTGATATAGCGGAGTAGCAAAGCAAAGACTACCATTTATTTCATTCTGAGTTAATAAATGTGCTTAACCACGTTTTTTATTAAAATCACCGATTGCTGCTACTTGCACAAATATTTGATGAACGCCAGTCTTCGCGGGGTGGAGCGTCTCGCTGTCATGATTGACAGGAAGCCCTATTACAACACACTTTCTTTCCCGACAATTCAGGAGCGCTGCGCCGGGGTAATTGACTAACGTAATGGAGCGCTGGCCCGAGTAAGGGGATTACGGCTTGAAAAAGATTTACGGAAGTGACGTCCGCTCCGTAGCAACTTTGTTTCTTAGGGGCCATTCAAGTATTACGTAAGCATTTTTTTTACAGTTATTTACCCCCCCTACCCTTGTCAGCAAAAGTAAGCAAACCTCTTACCCCCCTGCCATGCTTACGTAATCATTGGTACCCATATGCAATTTTCTTTTAATGGATTCTGTTTTTTACTGATTCGTGAGCAGCAGCTCGGATCGAAACTGCTGACGTAAACACCATATCGACCCCCCCGCCCACCATGTCATCAAAAATAAGCAAAGCAAAGAACCCCCACCCCCTCAAGCGCTTACGTAATACTTGAACGCCCCTTAGCTGATTGTGCGTATTGTAATTCCTGAGCCTCTGGTGTACATTTTTGACAGATCACACGTACTCAGTTCTTACTGGCAAGTTAGCAGCGATCCTAGTGGTGGGTATTGTTAACAAACTTCTCGTGATCAAAGATACTGTTGGCGACTGGCTGGGTTGGAGCCTCCTTTTAGTTCATAGTTTGTACATTAACTACTTCAGTATTGTATATTCCAATTTTGAGATACCTTTCTTTTGTGTTGACATCAACTTCGAAGTTGCTCTGTCAGGTTGCTAGCATAAACAGCTGTTCCTGATTTAGGCTTCTAGTTAATCTGTTTGTGCGTCAACAGATACTATCAACACGAAGTGATAAAGGCTGCATTTATAAGCTGGAGATTCACTAAGCCACGCTTCGGGCATCAGTTGTCAGGATATTATGCAGGTCGTACCTACAGCTAAAGAATGTTTGACGATTCTAAACACGTCTGTGAAGTCGTCGTTGCGCTGGAGCTGTTCTCCGAGCTTTTTTTATAACCCCCATGCAATAAGGGATGTTATAAGTTTCACGTCACTGTCTGCGTGTGTGTCTGTGTGTGGCAGTAGTTAGTTCGGAGGGACCGATTACGATGAGGTTTTTTCATTTGAAAGCCAGTTTTCTTGCAATGGTTCTTAGCCATAGGCATGTTTGGTATAAACAGGGTCAGCAGTTTGAAGGGTAGATAGATAGATAGATAGATAAATCGTTTATTTGATACACACAATCAAGATAAAAATAACAATAAAAAAAAGAAAAACAAGAAATTACACATTAGACCTAACTTACAAGTATTTTGTTGTGTGCGTTGCAGCAGTGCAAAAGGGCTATGGCTCAGTGGTCAACATTGCTCGTGGGAGCAAAACACTGATATTCTGCCACAACCCAAGGACCGAAAACGAAATAAATTAATCTGCAAATATTATAAATTCCAAAATAAAGCAAACAGTGCCAAAATCATTAGAGTTTAGTGTAATGAAACTGTAGCTGTGCGTGTGCGTGTGTGTGTGTGTGTGTGTGTGTGTGTGTGTGTGTGTGCGTGCGTGTGTGTGTGTGTGAGCAAATTGTATAGGTACGGTGATTCTTGACACTTCAAAGCAACAACTCACAACAACCCTACTATTTGAGTTCGAAACAAAAGCATGTAACTACCCCATTCCCTAATCTACACTTTAAAATTACACTCAAAGTTGAGTACCGAGCAACCATCTTGCTTCTGCAAAAGTATTAATCAAGGGTATCAGCAAACAAGTATAATTTCCAAAATGTGTCAGGCATGTTTGGCATACAATTGAATTAAGGTGCGACCACACCGATGCGTAAAGGACGTTGGCAAAATGTATGAAAAAACGGCGAGTCACTGAGTATACGCGGTGGTGTGATCGCTCCTTTAGTTTTTAAGTAAGGTAATCGATTAATGCGTGAGGGTTTTAATTTTATATTTTTTAATGTAATGTCGCTTGTGGCTTGCGCCGGCGCTCTCACGCGTGACACGGCACACACCGGGATCCATCACCGCGACACGAAATATCGGGTTATATCGGGTTATCCGGCATTGGCGTAATCGCGCGAGTGCGAGCATTAGCGATATTGATTCACTGCCAACCGGCCTGGCCTCTCACCGGCACCACACACCACGGCAGCAGAGCTCAACCCAGCTGGGAGCACGGCAAAAGAGATGGATTTGATGAATAATAACTTTGGATTCGATTGCGTGGAGTGTGACGATTTGGAATGCTTTTTCAGCGGCGTGATTACTATTTCATAGCATAGATTACGCCTGTACGAGTAACGAGGGTATCAATAAATAATTATTGAAGGCAAAAACCAGAGCTTTTTGGTTTGATAATACACACACATGCACTAATCACGTCTCCATCCCATACGGGGTAGACAGAGCCTTCTTTTTCTTTAACGGAGAGGAAATCTTTATGGATGCCCTAGTCACGGGGATGCCAAGGGTTATGTGGGGCTCCCCCCCCCGAAGGGGTATACCCGAACTAAAAACTCTCTGGCGTTGCCTCAATCCGGTGTGATGGGGACGCAGTGGGATGCCACTAGGGTGGTGGGGGCCACAAACGCCCCTCCGGTGGCCGCGGCGACGCCCGGACCGCGCCAAGAAGGGGAGGGCCCGTACGGTGGGCCCGTCTTCCCTTAGACAATGAGACCGTGCAATGCAGGTAGGTAATGGACGGGGTAGACAGAGCCACATATAGCAAGATTGTGGGCATATAGATGGAAAATGGAATCAAAATATTTTCGCCCAATCCTTCGATGGGCTTATACCATCTGCGCGGGAAGAGAAGCAACCGGTACATTCTAGGTTTTTTCTTTGACCAGCATGGAAGTACTGGTACTGGTAGTAGTGGTATAATACCAGGAGAACTCTCCACACATAGCTTTGAATTGATTTACGAGTTTTAAGACTTTGGAATAACTCAGTTTTAAATTGAAGTCCTTGTTGGAAGACTTCGAAGCGTGACTTGGGTTTTAGCCGCGTAATTTTTCCTGGAAGAGAAGTTTGACCGATCGATTGGCATGCTCAAAGGTCATGAAGCCAAGATGGCAAGAATGGGATCCTTATAGTGTTGTTTCGTCCGACAGTCTATCCATACCTCGGAATAGTTTCCGTTCGAAACATGTTTTTTTGCCGAAGCCGAAAACGAATGTTCGGTTAGATCGTAGTTTTGGCCGAAACTGAAACCGAATCTTTTATAAATGTGATTAAAACGTTGAAAAAAATGTCAGTGAGCCGTTCTTTCCAGATATATGAGTAACTAGCTGTTGCCCGCAACTTCGTCTGCATAGAATTCGTTTATCGCTATCCCGTACATACATACATAAATATATAAATCACGTATTTATCCCTTACGGGGTACACAGGGCCTACCCACTAGAAACCATACGGATTCTCTGTTCGGTCGTATGTGAGGCGTTACGGGAGTACTCGGTGTCACCGCGACGCCCCACGACTATCCCGGGATGAGTTTCCCTCTTCGTGGCACCTGAGCAATGCAGGTTTGGGTATCCCCCCCCCCCCCGCTGGTGCCGCTTGAATTGGATTGGATTGGAAGGGGAATCAAAATAGCGATGAGTTGCTAGCCGCATCGCCAACATGATTCCTAAGATTTTCGCCCATTCCCTCAATGGATTTACCATCTGCGCGGAAAGAGAAGCACATGGTGCGTTCTATGTTTTTTCTTTACTCCCAGACCAGAGTGGAAGACGCCGTACAGTTTGAGCATTGGTCAATGGAAATATTCGTCAACCACAATGAAAAAATCCTGAAAAATATTTAGGGGGGTTTTCAGTCAATCTAAATCAACCACCTGCTGACTCATCCCGGATAAAGAAGATATGTACTATCATGGGCTATGAGATCACATGACTGAGGGTTAAGTGGCAGTGGGCAGGATTACATGGATCATGGACGATGGTTCTTGGGGGAACAAGGTACTGGACTGACCGCGTACCGGAAGGCTTATTGTTGATAGGCTTCCCACACCGACGGATCCGGCAAAGGTTTGTGGGAAGCCATTAACTGCAGGCAGCAAATCCGATCGTAGTGGAGGTCCCCGGGGAAGACATCCGCCTAATATATTGATCACAGCTAGCGTGCAATCTGTAAGTGGATGACAAGACAAGCGTCATAATTCGATATGATACACTTAAGTGAAATTATCTACATTGCTATCTACAGTGATACTGGTATGTCAAAGACAAGAAGAGTTCCCTCCTGCGGAGACGGTCCTGGCCGGGCCACCAGAATTCTACCACCAGATTGTATTGTCATTCGACTTCCACAAGATGACAAATGATGATGATGATGATGAGACAAGTTGAAGATTATCTGCTTTAAAATTAAGTTGCAATATTCTATCCGGACAAACATACTTACATACATACATACGTTGCAAGTTAGTAAAAAGCTTGTAAAATGATTGAAATTCCACCAAGCTACGTAGACGACATTATTTTCTGGTCAAATCTTTCAAAATAATAAACGCTTGTGTTGGCGTTGTAAATAGCTATTTTATATTTCTTATATTGTCTGTTATTCTATTATTTGAAGTTGCTTTTTTATACGTGCTTCTTAAGTCACCCTATGTTTGTTTGTCTCATTATAATTGCAATGTCAGCTGCTGCTTTGATTTTTACTTCTCCCCCACTTTCCTGCTAAACTTTTCCCCCACTTTTCTGCTAAATAGTTATCGAATCCGCTTCATATTTTATTTAGCGTACTACCTGACTCTGAATGATTCCAGTTTACGATGGAATATTATCGTTTAACCATCAAATACACGCATGATCATTTCGCAATTACGTCCCACGTCCCACTATATACCTTTTAATACATATTATATATGCGTTATGTTCCTTCATTAAACTACGGTCTAGCTTAATAGTAATGCAGTAGCTCGTTTATTAACCCATAAAGAGCAAGTAATTACTCTGAGCCTTATTCCGCTCATAATAGTCATGGAGGGACCATAAACCGAGCACCAGGCCTTGTTCCAAAATTCGAAGTTCGTGTCGTCCGTCCTTCTCGTGCTAATATAAAAACAGTATAGTGAGAGCGAGATGATACTCGAATTTCTAATTTGAGAGCAGGCTTCACTGGTTGCACCGCTGTATTAATATGTGGCCGTAAAATGTTTACAGCACATCCCCAGTTTGATATTATTGATATTGTTCGAGTGGTTTGCTATTCGGTGCCGGTGGGTGACAAAGCCGCGTCGGCACACGTTAGTTAAAATAATGTTTTACGATAAAAAACCACCTGCTAATTGTGCTTTTTGTTGACCAACCTAGTGGTCCGGGCTTGATAACTAGAATTTTACTACCAGATTAAAATCATCTGACACACAAGTAGGTATGCGAAATTTCAGCTCAATCGGATGAAGCAATCTGCTTCAAGATGAGTCGCTAGATTCCACTCGGACAAACATACTTACATACATAGTATACATTGCTCATAAAGCCGGTAATAATAATAATAATTGATTCGACGATCACTGACCCGATAGTCGTTTCGGCGAACGGTCTAATAGCGAAAAGCCTTAACCATCACCTTAAAAGGCTCTCGCTAGGTGGTTGGGTCGAAGGCCAGATACAGAAGGCGGTACTCTGGACACGGCTCGGATAGTCAGGAGGTTCCTCTCTCTGTCGCCCTGACCACCGGTAGCTTAGGCCCCCCCTCGCTGCCGGCGGCACCCTAGGTTAGGTTTTTATAATGTTTGTATGTATATTTTGTATTAATATAGTTTTATTAAGAAAGAAAGAAAGAAAGAAGACATTTATTCCTTTTTGCAAGACACACAAATAAAAGAGAATATACACAATTTTATAGAAAATAATCAAGACAATAAAAATAGATCATGAGCGTTGTGTGTGTCTTCGCAAAAGTGAAACGGTCGCTGGCTCAGCATTACGCTGATGCGTTAGACACCTGCAGCACTGATACTTACTTACTACTTTACTTACTTACTTACTTATTACTTTTTATTATGAATATTGTAAGAACGTAACTTAAGATAAGAAGAAATATACAAATAATAATGAAAAGGAAACCAAAAAAGAAAGTTTCAGGGTTCTCCATGGAAAGTAAGCTTTTGATTTATGTATTACAACTTGACGAAAAGAGAGACAATGTATTAATCTCATACGACATTTTTGAGGTATAGCACCCGAAAAATGCTCGCTGGGAGACAATGGCTCCAGGGGTTAATGGGCTGGATCTTTTAGAGTTTTCTTTTCAGTTTTAGTTCTAAGATCCGATGTACACGCCTCATACAATACAACACAGCTTTTAAATAAACAGTTCAATTCCAAAACACGGCGTTACCAAAATACCTCCGACCCGCGGATTATCGATAAAATTTTAGCGTTTTTTTTTATGAATGAGAGTTCAATTAGCCCCACAAAGGCCGGCAAAACAGCCCCGGGTGCCGGCGGGACCCACAATAGGCCTTTTGTGGACATTAGGGGTCCTTGGGTAATATTAAAAAATAAATCTGAACGAGCAAAACCTGATTCAGAGCTCACAAATTGCTGGAGGCCGTCGCGAAATGCTGATCAAATTTTATGAAACCACGCTCCGTTATTAGTTAGCGCACGTTGTATTGTTTGCTTTAAATTTGTGTTTCGTTTCAATATAAATGTGCATAAATTTGGCTTGACTGTAAAACGGTTAAATTTTAAAAATATCGTATTGTCGATGACCTAACTCTTGCACTGCGGTGGCTTACATTTCTAATTTCTCTATTTCTTTACAACAGAATAAAAGAATTTCGGTGCGTTTGTTACTCTGTACAAACGGCTGGAAAGATTTAAATAAAATTTGGTACATAGATGAATATAGCTGGAATCACACAGAGGCTCATTTTAAGCCGATTTTCCCACGGGATGAAATAATAAATACTCGATACATCTCTACTAGAGACTAATATAATTTAAGGCTCGGGGACCTTATACCCCTTATAAATGTATTTAATTTAAGTAGAATTTAGGTATTTTTACTGTATTTTTATTTTGAAAAAATAACTTTCTGCCAAGTTTCGTGCGGCGCATTCTTCTTGGCAATGATGGTCTTCCCGAATGCGCTGATAGTTTAAAAAAGACATGTAAATAAGGGTGTAAGCGAGCATGCGGGTCACTTGATGGAAAACAATCACAGCCGTCCATAGACACTCTAAACATTATGCGCATAAGGTGTTGCCAGACACTTCACTACACAGTATGAAACAAAGTCGCTTTCTCTGTCCCCATGTCCCTATGTCCCTATGTATGCTTTTATCTTCAAAACTACACAACGGATTTTGATGCGGTTTTTTTAATAAATAGAGTGATTCAAGAGGAAGGTGTTTATGTACAATTCTACGCAGACGAAGTCGCGGGCAGAAGCTAGTAATAAAATAAACATAACATGACATAGGTAATCATTGACTGTTTGCTTTCTATTTATTTTATTTTTCTCAAATATATTGTAGGTATCTCCACGTTATCGAATGTGTGTAAATTAATGTTTTTCTCTCTCTCATAAACAGAACATATATTCCACTTATTGAATAGAACTTGCTAAAGTTCAAGTAGGTACGTTAATTACATATGTAACTAAATTGGTGTAGACCAATAAATTAAACCAAACCTCCAAACCAAATAACACAACGCTTTTCCACGTCCACCCAAACTCCGAACACACCGCACCAATTGATAACACGTTGAAATATGATATCGAAATAACAAGATACAAGCCTCATACTCCGAAATTAGAAGTTCGAATTTCATAGCACGCTGCCCGTTCACACTAATAAAGTTTAACAGGAGAGTGAGAAAGACGGTATGATAAGAATTTGGAATTTTGAATTCGGGAGAAGACTTGGAGCGAGCCGCAACCCCGTATCTAACGAAGCGTGCTTGAAATAAAAAAAATGTCCACACATTGGATACTTCCTGTATTGCCAGAGCTAAGAATAATCCGTAGATCTATGGCATTGTTTTTATTACGTACTAGCTTCAGCCCGCGACTTCGTCTGCGTAGAATTATACATACAAAACCTTCCTCTTGAATCACTCTATCTATTAAAAAAAAACCGCATCAAAATCCGTTCTGTAGTTTCGAAGATATAAGCATACATAGGGACATAGGGACAGAGAAAGCGACTTTGTTTTATACTATGTAGTGATGATAGTGAAGATTGACCATTAGTGTGTAACCGAAACATAATTTCTTGCCGAAACCAAAACCGAAACCGAAACTTTTATAAATGTGATTAAAACGTACCTGTTCTTTCCAGATATATGAATAGGCTGTTGCGCGCAACTTCGTCTGCACAGAATTCATTTATCGCTATCCCGCAGGAATTACGCGATTTTCCGGGATGAAAGTAGCCTATGTGTTATTCTAGACTATAATCTATCTATGTTCCAAATTTCATCCAGATCTGTCCAGCCGTTCTGGTGTGAAACATCCATCCATCCATACTTACAAACTATCGCGTTGTTTATAATAATTTAATTAGTCTCACTGTTTTCAGATTGAACTTTCAACATTATCATTTAGTGAGACTGGGTCAAAATTAGACAACCCTAAAGGAACAGGAAAGTGCGATATCGTAAGTTTCGGCGTGGTCGAAAGGTTCGGCTGTTATTTGGCCGAAACATGATTTTAAGGCCGAAACCAAAACCAGAATTCGGTCTATCCATTTAAGAGCAACGATGCCATGGACACCCACACATACATCGACGTCCAAACACCCCTATTTTTACGTCGGGGATTTAAAAGATAGTTTCTTGTCGGTTTTTAAAATGTCACAGATAGCAACACAGAACCCACCTCACGTCCGGAAGCGAGCAGCGCACGCCCGTTACACCTGTCAATATCAGATGTCAACGTTGTTATAACCTTTCAAGCACAGAGCGCAGGGCGACAGTAATTGATAAGGAACTTTATATATCTCTACTATAGACTAACATAGCTAATTTAAGGCTCGGGTACCTTATACATCCCTTTTTATGAATACATACATACACATACACAAATCACGTCTTTATCCCTTACGGGGTAGACAGAGCCTAAGGTAACAATGCCTAACGGCCACAATTAGCAAGACTGTGGACATATAGGTGGAAAGTGGAAGCTCATCGAGCGATTGCGCCAAAATCTTAGGGATCATGTTATGTGTTTGTCATGAACGTCATGACAGACCGCTGGGACTCCCCTATTCTCGCCCGTTGGATAAGACTGCATAAAGTCAAGTAGCAGCGGGCGGCATACTTGCTTACTTGCTTATTTATTCATTTGTTTGTTTTGTCAATTTACTACTAACCACTTAGTTTTATAAGATTTAATGTACTACTAACCATTTTATGGACTCAGTCTGAAATAAATAATAATTATTATTATTATTATAGGCGATGAGACTTAGGAACCCATCACTGTTTTGATTCCACCTATACGCCTACAATCTTGCTGAATGTGACCTCTAGGTACCTGTTACGTTAGGCTCTGTCTACCCCATAAGTGATAAAAGACGTGATTTGTGTATGTATGTATGTATGTATTTTCTTCATTTTTATTGTTTCTATTCGTAGGTTTTTTTTTTGTTAATTACTCCATTAAGCCGCTTCCGTTAAAAGTTTTTTAATCGTAAAACAAGATCAACTGAAAACGCCAGAAGCACCCCAATCAATCAAGTTGACCGAACGTCTTGTTAAATTAAATTTTAATAAAGTCTTTCCCGTATAATTACATCTTCCGTCATTCATGTTTCTTGCGGCGCATTCTTCTTGGCAATGATGGTATTTCAAAAAGACGTAAAAGATCCCTTGGCGGCCAAAACTTAAATTCTACCTAAATTAAATACATTTATAAAAGAGATGTATAAGGTCCCCAAGCCTTAAATTATATTAGTACATAGTAGAGATATAAAGTCTCTACTAGTCACAGTAAAACAAAGTAGTTATGCAAAAAAAGAAACAGAAAAAAAGTCAATAAAAATAATTTAAGTTCAGTGGAGGTGTAAAACTCCACCGTCAAATAAATTTGCATTATGACCAGACTTAGCTTTCTGATTTTTCTGTGTTCTAGTAGTAGTTGTAGTTTCAGTATTAGTCAATCAAAAAAACCTAAAAGAACCTATAGTTTCCAAATCACAAATCTGTCTCTTCCTAATACAGTGCTCCCAATATGTCTACCGAACTGGAACTACCCACAATTAGCGCAAACTGAGCGTACTGGAAATGAGCCGCCGACCAACTCTGTCCCGGAGCTCATGTGGCCGGGACCGGACCAACTTCCCCGGGCTGTCTAAGACTTTGACATAGCTCGCTCCATTACTGGTATTGCAAAGAAAATGCGTTGTTAGAAACGACTCAAGAGATAAGCAAAAGCGAATTAAATACCATAATATTATATATGAAAACTAGCTTCTGCCCGCGACTTCGTCTGCGTAGAATTATACATAAACACCTTCCTCTTAAATCACTGTATCTATTAAAACAAAAGGCATCAAAATCCGTTGTGTAGTTTTAAAGATACAAAGGGACATAGGGACATAGGGGCATAGGGACATGGGGACAGAGAAAGCGACTTTGTTTTATACTATGTAGTGATAAGGCCTTTAATATTTTTTCATGTAATAGGAGGAAAAAGGGTAATGCGGGTCGCCTAATGGAAAGCAATCACCGCCGCCCATAGACACACATAGCATAGGGGGAAGGGGGTTAGGTGTGTTACCAGCCTTTTAAGATTTTGGGGATCTCTAAATTATATGTCCGGGAAAACTGGTGAACTGGTAACTTTTACCCGACTTCTGCGACAATCTTACTGCTGGACCGATTTTTATCAAACTCAGCTAAGAACCACCGCAAGGAAACTAGCTTTCGAATGAAAATATCTGCACATTTTTTTTTATATGAATAGGAAGGCAAACGAGCAAGTGGGTCACCTGATGGTAAGTGATCACCACTGCCCATAGACACCCGCAACCCCGGAGGGATTGCAGATGCGTTGCCAACCTAGAGGACTAAGATGCAATGCCTCTTGTGCCCGTAATTTCCCCGGCTGTCTTACTCTCCACACCGGAACACAGCAGTGCAAGCACTGTTACTTAGCGGCAGGATTAGCATAATTGCGAAGCGATTCAATGGTGTGTGAAGATCCCAATCCGCACTGGACCCGCGTGGAAACTATAGCCCAAGCCCTCTCATTGTGAGAGGAGTCTTGTACCCAGCAGACTTATAAAGGTTGGAGATGATGACGATGACCAGCTAACTCCGTTCCAAATTTGATCCAAATCGGCCCAGTCGTTTCAGCGTGAAAAAGGAACAAACGTACACACTCACATCGTCACATGCATTCATCCATTCTCACAAACTTTCACATCTACATATATAAAAGAAAGTCGTGTTAGTTACACTATTTATAACTCGAGAACGGCTGAACCGATTTGGCTGAAAATTGGTAGGGAGGTAGCTTAGGGCCAGGAGACGGACATAGGATACTTTTTATCCCGATTTTCTCACGGGATTGGAAAATTCCGAAATGTTGTACTAATAAAGCTACAGACATTAAATTTAGCATGCCTACACATTATTCCTTGATTACTATAAAGGTGCAACTAAAAAGGAATTTTTCAAAGTTCCCACGGGATAAAAACACGAGGTAAATAATTAAGACTATAATTAGTAGATAATATTCCTAGAGGATCATGTAGCTGTGCTCTAAGAAGGGATTTTCCGAATTTCCCACGGGATAGGCAATAAAAACCTTATACTTGGATACATGAGTGGATGTATGGGGTGTGTCGTCACTCTGACGTTATGTGCGCGGACGAAGTCGCGGGGAAAAAGTAGTTTAGAATATTAGCAGGATTTAAAGCCACGGCCTCCCTTTTCAAGAATGTAGAAGGTTAGATAACATGTCAAGTCATTCAGCTGTCTCGTTCAGAGTTCACTTTCCGAGATATTTTGCAACGTGCTCCAAAGCACCTCATAAACTATGCAACGCGATCCGATCTCGGGACACCTCAGCTCCCTATCTCATTGTAACGCTCTGACGAACTTTTCCGTTCACTTGACGAGCGAAACTATTTCCTATGCCTTCAACATCAAATGCTGAAGAGGCGAGCCGTACACACACACACACACATACCCACACACCCACACACACACACACACACACAGACACACACCCACACACACACCCACACACACACCCACACACACACCCACACACACACACACACACACACACACCCAACCACCCACACACACACGCACGCACTCACACACACACACACACACACACACACACACACACGCACGCACGCACCCACGCACACACACACACACACACACACACACACACACACACACACACACACACACACACACATATAAACTCTGCACAACATGATGAGATTGGTTCCCGTTGCTAAACTTGTGTACTGTTACTTTTAAGTTTGTAGCTTGTCATTTTTGTTCCTATGTACATACCTTGTCACTAACAATATTTTTTTTTTATTATTATTATTTTTTTTACTCTTTCACCAACGATGTCGACAGGCCTTGTCAAAGTCGTGGGTTCACGGTGAACGCAAGCCGCTTCCAACCGAGCCAACTGGAGGTCTATGGTCAGGCTGATGTCCAACAGTGGACGTCCTATGGCTGTACGATGATAATTAACCAGGTTTTTAATTTTGTTAGCGATTAGAAAGAGAGATCCGACATGACATGTAATGTTTTAAAACACAGCGCTCGTATAAACTCCATAATTAATTTATATTCTTCTAGAAAGAGATACATTAAATCATGAACCATATCCTCAGTCACAGAAGCTGTTTTCAGCGTAGTTGCGCATAGACCATTGTCTCAAAATATTTTAAAAAATATGGTCAAGGTGTCTACTTTGAGTACAAAACGATTGAAGTAAGACGTGTATTTTTGTACCGGTTACGACTATTAACCTCATATAGCGTATAATAACATACGCTCATTCCGTATGTAGTACCCGGAAGTATTGCCAAGTAACAAGGCACACTTATCTCGGCAATTGGGTCAGACATAACGATCTATAGATATTGTAAAAAAAGTCTATAAATTGACGTCATCTTTTCAAGGCACGCACAAAATGAGTTTCTGCTGGGGCGCTGTTATGGAGTAGCCCTGGCTCGCGTATCGATAGATTAAATATACGACGAAAATAGAAGCAATTTTGATAACGGCCTGCCTTATAAAAGCCGAGGGTAGTGTGTATTTTCGAGACAATAATTGATGTTATGTAGATTTTTATGATACGCCGTCAAGACAATTAATGAACGGACTTTTCAATGCCACGTTTAATACAAAGGTCGCGTTCGCGCCAAAGTGTTTTTAGAGGCTTACACTGAGCAGTGCCAGTTTGTTGGTTTAGGTAGAGTCTTGCAGTGGAATCTCATCCATTTCTAACCAGCGCTATTTCATTTGTAATACGAAGTTTGAAACATGTCTTCTCTCTTACTCTTCTATTAATTACTATTGGAGTGAGCGAAATGGCACGATACGAACTCGAAATTATTAACTTCGGAAACCTGCAGATTGCCTTTGAATTTGAAAGTAAAATTAAATTAAAAAAATTGTAGAAATCCTCACGCATCTAAAATTTGATGTATAAAAACTAAATACCCATGTTTACAAATATTGGAAAAGAGCTGATACTCTTCAAAAGACTCAACCGATTTCTATTACTACGTACCACCGCAAGGAAATTGGCTTTCAAATGAAAAAACCGCATCGACATCGGTCCATCCGTTTGTGAGCTACGATGACACAGAGACATAGACGACAAACTTACAACACCCCTTGTATCAGGGGTTGACTTCATTAGTAAAAATCTTAATTGACGATAAAGCTTTAACTACTGTTGAATCTGTTGCAGAAAAAGTAAACTTTAAAGTGACATTGAGTTCGACATGGCTTGTCACCTGCCACCGATCCTGGATTGAGTTCTCTGTCCACATTGGAGCTCAAATTATACGAAGCAATTAATATTGACCCGGCCCGACATCCAGGGGATTAATCTGCCTAATGTTGCTTCACGGCTTGACCGGGTTTTGAATACATTAATTGTACACAAGATGTTGAAAGGCAGCCCGGGGTATTCAGCCGAAGAACACTTATTGAGGGCTGAATCTGAATAGAAATTTTGGTCACAGTAATCAATTTTTACCACGTGGCTTTCTGATATACAAACAACTGTAAAAAATATTTACTATCAAATGAATCAAGAATTTTAATTTCTTGATTTTTTATGTTTACTTTTACGGTTTTACCGTTAGAAATTAAATTTCTAAAATCAAGAAATAAAAATTCTTGATTCATTTGATAGTACCTGTCATTTGAAAAACAGCGTTTTCTCTTCCCTGATGAGCAGCAGATGTTCCACAGGAGTTTGTAATTGTGTCGTACACACATCATTCAAACAGATGACGCCTAGCGACAAAAATTCGCATAGTAACAAGGTCACGTGACAGCTAGTAACAGGTAGAAACATTCGAAGACTACTCACCTGCTATGGGTGGTGTTGGGGTATAGCACGCGTCACGGAATGACAAGGAACCGGCCATAGCTTTACTTTCCGGAATTTTCCATGAGTTCTAATTTTCAGTGACATTTACAAATGTAAAAATAAAGCAGATTAAAGCTGAAAACAAGGTCTTCAATGAAATGAAGGAGCAAAAAAATCTCTGACTAGAACTCGGACTAGTCTTCCATCACTTCGTTTCGCATTGGTTCGTGGTCGTCACACCCTTGCTCCTCAGGGGGTAAGTTCTTCGAACTGCATGTTGTCATTGTTAACTTTACATCTCACATTAGACTTTGAACCACTTCACCAACAGCCATAGCATAATTCGGGGCACAATAGCTGGTAATAATGGCCAAGTCGACTGATCCTGCGAGTTCATCGAAGGCGGATAACACTGTATTACTGGGAATGGCGCGATGTCGCAACGAGCTCTGTAAACGAACAGCGAGAGCCAGAGAAAGTTCTGTTGGGCTTATTTTTATTAATTTTTACTTTTTGGATTTTTCTGTATTCTAATTTTCAGTGTCTATTAGAAATTTAATTTCTAACGGTAAAACCGTATAAGTAAACAAAAAATTAAGAAGTAAAAATTCTTGATTCATTTGATAGTAGAGATGTCACGAATATTCGGCTACTATTCGGTATTCGGCCTATTCGGCCCATTTTTTGGTATTCGGTATTCGGCCGAATAATACGTACTATTCGGCCGAATACCGAATTATGAAAAAAAGACACGTCATATTACTCAAGATTATATGTGTGCATTACCAAATTACAATACTTTAGTAAGTAAAATTGATCAGTGTTAAGTTGTGATGGATAAAAACAAGCTTTTTAGCATTTGTTGGTAGCAAACGATTATGCTTTTCGTCGCATACACGCTACTCCCAGGAGAAGAAAGATAAACTTTAGCAAATTTCGAGAGAATTGGGTATTGTTTTTCGTTTGCTGACCACCACTTGTAAGGATCAGCCTATTGACAAGCACGTATTTTGTGCCGAATATTCGGCGCTTCGGCCGACAGCGTTGCCGAATATTCGGTATTCGGTATTCGGCCAAATCACTATTCGTGGCAACTCTATTTGATAGTACCTATCATTTGAAAGACAGCGCCTTCTCGCGTCCCTGGTGAGCAGTAGATGTTCCACGGGAGTTTGTAATTGTGTCGTACAGACACATCACAAACAGATGACGCTTCATTCAAACAGATGACGTTCGATGATGACCTAAAGACTTAACGATATAGGGTGGGAACCTAAAGTCCACGTTTAGGATGATTGTGGGCTTATAGGGTGGAAAATAGTGATGTCTTGCTAGCCTCATTGTAACATGGTTCCTACGATTTGCGCCGACTCCCAAACTTATCAAAATACGACGCGAACTCTCTCGCGGCGTCGCGCGCGGCAAAGTTTTCATTACTGAAGACTTTTAGTAGATTAAGAAAGGCATTGTGATCGGCGCAAGCGGCGCAGGACTCGGGGTTATTCGCGAGATTAAGTCATTGTGCGACTTCTTTGCGCATGCTTACTTAATGGCTAAAGGAGAGAGAGAGAGGGAGAGAGAAACATTTATTCACACACATTCGATACACGTAGATATATAGTATGAAGATATACTAAGAATAGTACCGATGTGGTGTTAAATGGGCCCCACTTAGTATAAAGTTGCCGCAACGCTGTTTAAAGGAAGGGTTTTGTCACACTCAAGATATTTTCATATAGATTACAATATTTCTTTTGTACAAAATTTATATTCATATAGCTTCTGCCCGCGACTTCGTCTGTGTAGAATCCTACTAATTGTATAAAATGCGAAAGTTTGTGAGGATAGATGGATGATATGACGATGTGAATTTGTTCCTTCATCACGCTGAAACGACTAGACGGATTTGGATAAAATTTGGAACAGAGATAGCTGGTACTGGTACCCTATATTAATACGTAGGCTACTTTTTATTACGGAAAATTTCAGAGTTCCCGCGGGATAGCGATAAACATGTCAATCGCAAATTCTACGCGGACGAAGTCGCGGGCAGAAGCTTTTAAAATAATGCGCCGGCCCTAAGCTTAAGTTAAAAAAAAAAGTAAAAAGTTGTTTGTGTGCTGGACGATATTTGAACACGCCATTCATAGCTATGAACTGCAGATTTAAATCCCGCTGATATCAAACGAGACCAAATAGAAGACGTTTTGGAAAAAGGTCAGGTCAGGAGTACCCGAAACCGACGAGCATGTATGAAGAGATTAATGAATGTGGATGAAGCGAAAGAAGTATGTCAGGATCGTAGCAAGTGGAACAAAGTAGTCTCTGCCTACCCCTGTGGGAAAGAGGCGTGACGGTATGTATGTATGTATGATATCAAACAATATTCTCAGTACAATGATAAATCTACACTTACAAAGACTAATCATAATCCCAGCAGAAGCCCAGCAATCACTCTACAGGTGCTGCTGACTGCCCGGCAAAAATACTAGCGGAAAAAAGGTACATCAACTCTATAGACTATGAAGGTGCCTAAGAGCACCGGTAAACAGAGTCATTTTTCTGACGTCTATTTTTCGTTTATTTCTTTGATAAGTATTTTACATTAATATTATGATTAATAGTTTAGTTAATGAACTAGATAATTTATCTGTATCTGAGTCTAGAATTTGTGAAGCTAAGAGTTGTAAACAGCTCCAATGCACTTTTAGTAACTCGCTATCCATTTTAACGCAAAATATTCGCAGTGTTTTTAAGAATTTTGATAATTTTAGATCACAATGCCGGCCTACTAACCTTAAAACGTAAAATACCTAGACTAATCAACACTCGCACAATTGCTAAATTGAATATAAATAAACTCGAGGAAGACTTATGCAACGTCGATTTTGACCCAGTTTATAATTCCGCTGACCCACAGTTTAATGTAATGTGTAGTTGTGAAGTAGATTATTTTTGTAAACTTTCTTTTTATTGGATTTTAATTTTTAAGATTTTATAAGATAATCATCATAGTTTTAATTTAATAATTTCTTTATATTTTGTCATGAATACTTATTTTTCCCTTGTGATTGTTTAATTATTTAATAGCCATTTTGTTTAGCTCTTATAGCCTGAGACACAGGATTTCCTAGTTCAGGCATATGAGTTGTTAACTTAGATCTATAAGGAAACCTTGTTCTTAGTTATAATTTTGTAAAACATTTATGAATAAATTATCTTTATTATTATTATTATTATTATAATTATAACCAAAATTGTTAACGAAACTAGCCTCATTAATACAAATTAGTGTCTACAAAGGCAATGGGGTGGAAAAGCAGAATCTGAAGTGGAATTGAAACACAAAAACCCTGCACATTCCGGACAATTTGCAGGCAAACGTATCTCGCTCCTGGAGCCGCCATTATCATAATAAGATAGTACTAATTGATCTGAGAAATCAATCGGTGTAGGTTACGCTGGCGAGGCCCTCCGAGTGTATTATTTTTTCACGGGGCTAGTTCAAATTAAAATTCACTTTAGCACACTGATTTATTATCTATTACAAAATATACCGAGGACCGCGGTCGGAGCAACGCTAGCACCTTGGAAGCCGAAGAGAGAGAGAAATAGAGAGAGGTTCCGTCTGTCTCATTCGGAACAGGGTGCCAAGGTTTTAGTTTTGACGTTAAAGTGGTTATTTGTATGAGAGTTTGTAAACAATTGGTTTGATACAAGGTATTTTGTTGGAGAATAAAATTACGCTTTAAATAAATGTAATTAAGCACGCCAATGCTAACGTCTCAAATCAATACAGCTGTTGGAAGCTGGTTGAAATTGATTCGAAAGATTTGATGCAAACATTATTTTTTTAATAAATAATCTATTCTCCTTACTTGCTTGCTGCTTTGAACAAACGTTCAGTTTTTTTGTGTCTTAAAAATTATAAATTGTATGCAGACAAATGTTAACGGTTCTTCAGTGTAACCAGGAAAAAAAGAAGAAAATCGCAAGACGTAAACACATGGAAAGCGGGTGAAAGAAAATTTAGGTAAAGGAATGCCAAGTTAAACAGTAACAGGTGTTATTTGCCTATCCCAAAAGGCAGGCAGTACGCTTACAAATAATATTATAATGTATGTTTGTAATAGGTAGAATTCAATAATATTCCATTCATTTATTAATGTTCACCGAAATTCGAAACGTGCAAGTTTGGTATGTGTATGTTTATTTGTTTACTTATCTGTCTATGACATTGGAGAAGGCTAATTAAGCGAGCTAATTCAATTTCAGTTTAATAAAAACCAGCTTTAGCCCGCGATATTATCCGCGCTAAATTACTATATAAATAATCAGAATGACATCCTCAGAAGGGCGCTCGTCAGTGCCAACGTTCCTGCTGCTCTGGAGCCCCAGATCGCACGGAGCGATGGCAAGCGCCCTGATGGGATGTCATTGATTCCATGGAGGTACGGACGTTCGCTGGTGTGCGACGCTACCTGCGCCGACACCATGGCTGCGTCCTACCTTCCAATGACGTGCAGGCATGCCGGCGCGGCGGCGGACACCCGGGAGCGGGTAAAGATGACAAAATACCAGTGTCTCGGCGCTCAATACGAATTCGTCGCATTTGGCGTCGAGACACTTGGTCCGTGGGGCAAGGGCGCACGTGAGCTCTACAAAGATCTAAGCAAACGCCTGAGGGAGGCAACAGACGATCCTCGCGGCGGCAGCTTTCTCGCACAGACTCGCAATTGCGATACAACGCGGAAATGCTGCTTGCGTGATGGGGACCCTATCTAAGGGTCCAAATTTATTTTAATTTTTAACACAATCTGCTTTCTTTGCGGGTGGTAGGGCCTTGTGCAAGGTCCGTCCGAATCGCTACCACCATCTTACTCGCTAATCCTGCCGCTAAGTAGCAGTGCTTGCACTGCTGTGTTCCGGTGCGGAGAGTAAGACAGCCGGGGAAATTACGGGCACAAGAGGCATTTCATCTTAATCCTCTAGGTTGGCAACGCATCTGCAATCCCTCCGGGGTTGCGGGTGTCTATGGGCAGTGGTGATCACTTACCATCAGGTGACCCACTTGCTCGTTTGCCTTCTTATTCATATTAAAAAAAAAAAAAAAAACATTATTTTTTTAATAAATAATCTATTCTCCTTACTTGCTTGCTGCTTTGAACAAACGTTCAGTTTTTTTTTATGTCTTAAAAATTATAAATTGTATGCAGACAAATGTTAACGGTTCTTCAGTGTAACCAGGAAAAAAAGAGGAAAATCGCAAGACGTAAACACATGGAAAGCGGGTGAAAGAAAACTTAGGTAAAGGAATGCCAAGTTAAACAGTAACAGGTGTTATTTGCCTATCCCAAAAGGCAGACAGTGCGCTTACAAATAATATTACAATGTATCTTTGTAATTAGGTAGAACTCAATAACATTCCATTCATTTATTAATGTTCACCGAAATTCGAAACGTGCAAGTTTGGTATGTGTATGTTTATTTGTTTACTTATCTGTCTATGATATTGGAAACTACCAACATAGCAGCATACAGCAGTAGCAGCAGCAGCAGTAGCAGTAGCAGTAGCAGTCTACTATTCGGAGACTACCCACCTGCTATGGGTGGTGTAGTGGTATAGCACGCGTCACGGAATGACGAGGATCCGGGTTCGATTCCCGGCCATAGCTTTACTTTTCGGATTTTTCTATGTGTTCTGATTTTCACAGACATTTAGAAATTAAATTTCTAACGGTAAAACCGTAAAAGTAAAACATAAAAATCAAGAAATAAAAATTTCTTGATTCATTTGATAGTACCTATCATTTGAAAAACAGCGCCTTCTCTCGTCCCTGGTGAGCAGTAGATGTTCCACGGGAGTTTGTAATTGTGTCGTACAGACACATCATTCAAACAGATGACGCTTAGCGACAAAAAATTCGCATAGTAACAATGGTCACGTGACGGTCGGTAACAGGTAGAAAAATTCGGAGACTACCCACCTGCTATGGGTGGTGTAGTGGTATAGCACGCGTCACGGAATGACGAGGATCCGGGTTCGATTCCCGGCCATAGCTTTACTTTTCGGATTTTTCTATGTGTTCTGATTTTCACAGACATTTAGAAATTAAATTTCTAACGGTAAAACCGTAAAAGTAAAACATAAAAATCAAGAAATAAAAATTTCTTGATTCATTTGATAGTACCTATCATTTGAAAAACAGCGCCTTCTCTCGTCCCTGGTGAGCAGTAGATGTTCCACGGGAGTTTGTAATTGTGTCGTACAGACACATCATTCAAACAGATGACGCTTAGCGACAAAAAATTCGCATAGTAACAATGGTCACGTGACGGTCGGTAACAGGTAGAAAAAATCGGAGACTACCCACCTGCTATGGGTGGTGTAGTGGTATAGCACGCGTCACGGAATGACGAGGATCCGGGTTCGATTCCCGGCCATAGCTTTACTTTTCGGATTTTTCTATGTGTTCTGATTTTCACAGACATTTAGAAATTAAATTTCTAACGGTAAAACCGTAAAAGTAAAACATAAAAATCAAGAAATAAAAATTTCTTGATTCATTTGATAGTACCTATCATTTGAAAAACAGCGCCTTCTCTCGTCCCTGGTGAGCAGTAGATGTTCCACGGGAGTTTGTAATTGTGTCGTACAGACACATCATTCAAACAGATGACGCTTAGCGACAAAAAATTCGCATAGTAACAATGGTCACGTGACGGTCGGTAACAGGTAGAAAAATTCGGAGACTACCCACCTGCTATGGGTGGTGTAGTGGTATAGCACGCGTCACGGAATGACGAGGATCCGGGTTCGATTCCCGGCCATAGCTTTACTTTTCGGATTTTTCTATGTGTTCTGATTTTCACAGACATTTAGAAATTATATTGGAGAATGCTAATTAATCAAGCTAATTCAATTTCAGTTTAATAAAAAACAGCTTTGGCCCGCAACATTGTCCGCGCTAAATTACTGTATAATCAGAATGACATTCTCAGAAGGGCGCTCGTCAGTGCCAACGTTCCTGCTGCTCTGGAGCCCCAGATCGCACGGAGCGATGCCAAGCGCCCTGATGGGATGTCATTGATTCCATGGAGGTACGGACGTGCGCTGGTGTGGGACGCTACCTGCGCCGACACCATGGCTGCGTCCTACCTTCCAATGACGTGCAGGCATGCCGGCGCGGCGGCGGACACCCGGGAGCGGGTAAAGATGACAAAATACCAGTGTCTCGGCGCCCAATACGAATTCTGCGCATTTGGCGTCGAGACACTTGGTCCGTGGGGCAAGGGCGCACGTGGGCTCTGCAAAGATCTAAACAAACGCCTGAGGGAGGCAACAGACGATCCTCGCGGCGGCAGCTTTCTCGCACAGACTCGCAATTGCGATACAACGCGGAAATGCTGCTTGCGTGATGGGGACCCTATCTAAAGGTCCAAGTTTATTTTAATTTTTAACACAATCTGCTTTCTTTACGGGTGGTAGGGCCTTGTGCAAGGTCCGTCCGGATCGCTACCACCATCTTACTCGTTAATCCTGCCGCTAAGTAGCAGTGCTTGCACTGCTGTGTTCCGGTGCGGAGAGTAAGACAGCCGGGGAAATTACGGGCACAAGAGGCATTTCATCTTAATCCTCTAGGTTGGCAACGCATCTGCAATCCCTCCGGGGTTGCGGGTGTCTATGGGCATTGGTGATCACTTACCATCAGGTGACCCATTTGCTCGTTTGCCTTCCTATTCACATAAAAAAAAAAAGTTTTATTTTACTAAGTTATTTTAAGGTAGCTTTAGTTTATATAATCAGGGATAATGTAGAATTCTCATGGTGAAAGAAGCACCAGCAGTTTCGGAGCATCTTCAATTAAAACAAACAGTCTAATTTTTCATCTTTATCATTAGTGTAGAAACGAAAATATTCTTTTCATCTAACCAAAAACCTTGAATTTACAATGAAAAAACTACCCTTCTTAAATCATGGAACTGATGGTTTGCCGTAAGCGAAAATAACGAAAAAAACACAGGGTCACTATAATATTCTCAACTCAACGGCAAAAACGTGGTACCCATAATTCAATACGCTTCATTTTTTATTCAGACTGCTTAATTTTGTGCCGGTAAGTATTTGGCTGGAGCCCGCTGGTTTAACGCACACCTAGCGCCCAGGGACCGTGACTGTTCCAGATATTCATCAGGCGACATTCAGAAAAACCCTCGATCGAGTCATTTTGCTCGACCTAGTTCCGCGACAGGTAGCCTGCGTTCGTTCATTTCAATTAAAAACTTGAACGAGGATTACTATTTTAAAGTAAAGGTGTAATATTTAAGCGGGGTACCTACTTTGTTTTTAATCAAAAATTGAACTAGTTTTTACAAGTTTCAGAACCCGCAAAGGGCTATTAATATTATCTAAGCTTTTGGAAAGAACATTACTTTAAATCACTACATAGTTCTTTTCTCCAGTCCGTTATGGTTTCCTGGTAGCGATCTCTCTGTAGCGATAAGGCCTATTGTTACCTTGTAATATTCTGTTTAACTTTTTTCTGTTTTGGTTGTTATTATGTGGTGTTCAATAAAGAGTTATTGCATTGTATTGTTTTGTACATAGTATAAAACAAGGTCCCTTTCCGCCGTCTGTTTGTCTCTATCTTTGCTTTGACTTACACACATACATATATCACGTCTTTATCCCTTATGGGGTAGACAAAGCCTAAGGTAATAAAACCTTAAGGCCACGTTTAGCATGATAAAGGGCTTATAGGTGGAAAGGGAAATCAAATGATGTGATGGGTTACTGGCCGCCTCGCCTAAAACATGATTCTTAAGAATTTCGCCCATTCCCTCGATGGCCTTTTACCATCTGCGCGGGAAGAGAAGCAACTGGCAAATTCTATGTTTTTTCTTTACTCTCAGACCAGCATGCAAGAAACTCGTAACAAGCTTGCCAGAAATTCCTTTTCGTGTCCTGTGTATATTTCCTGCAGTTGGTGGGCGAGTTCGATACTCTAACCACATATTTAAGGAAAACACGCGCTCCACTCAGTATGAGAAGCGATTTTATTATTGAAAGACGCGACGTGTGTGAAGTCTTTACCTAATCCGAGTTTGTGGGAATTCTGGCTCATTTCCTCTTATTTCTAAAGGAAGATTGTGTACAAATGCGACACGTAAATAAACAAAGTCCGTGTTGGAATTTATTGTCACAACAGACGTCTTGAGCACGTTTTCCAATGTAACAAATGCGTTTATATTTTCGAAGAATTGATTGTTTCGGGGTTAAATACTTTGCGGAGTTCCATTATTACTGAAAAAAAAAACATTTATCATTTACTTTACCTTGCTACTCCGCAACTAAACGTCTGAGATTGCCACCTCTGCTTTCACATAAAAAAACCTCAACAAAACCGTTGCGTAGTTTTAAAGATCTAAGCACACATAGGGACGGACAGAAAGCGACTTTATCTCTTACTAAGTAACGATTTAGTATCATCTAGAAATTTTGAATATGATAAATTGCTAATTGGTGACCGCAGAGCTGGCAGCTTCCTTGGACAGCGTATTAGGATCGCAGGGTCTGCGTTCCTATGCCACGAGGGGCTCTCCTTTTTTAATTGTTTTATTTTAAGATTAGTTTAATAAAATCGTTTAGTTTTATTCGGATATTATTTTTGGTTTGGGGAGGCATGGCGACATAAAGGTTGGGACACTGTGCTAGACATGCTCGTGATATGTGGTGTAGACTCGCACTTTGAGGACAGACCCGCGAGGAGCTGAAACAAATGCTAGTAAATCTGCAAACTGTCGTCATTTGTTCTTTTAAACCTCTAAATTTAGCGGCGTGTTCAGTTGGCATGGCGTTAGCTTAACACCGCAAATAAGGAAGGATACCGCATTCTTCCATGCTGGTCTGGGAGTAAAGAAAAACATAGAATTTACCAGTTGTTTATCTTCCCGCGCAGATGGTAAAAGCCCCATGGAATGGATGAAAGTCTTAGGAATCATGTTATAGGCGATACGGCTGGAAACCTATCACTATATTTTATTGAATCAGGCGTTACTTTGCGGAGGTCCATTTTAATGAACAAAGAATATTTACCTTGCTACTCGTCACTATTTTGATTTCCCTTTCCAGCAATACGCCCTTAATTATACTAAACGTGGCTATAAGCTTTTGTTACCTTAGGCTATGTCTACCTGGTAAGGGATAAAGACGTGATATATGTATGTTTGTATATATGCTGCGCCAAACATTTCCAGGCATTACGATTTCATGTCACAACCTTACACCGTCAGGAGCTAGAACTACGCGAAAACAAACGAGATTTCCTTAAGAGTTTTCTTTTGTCTTCTGCGAGCAACGAGGACAATAACGTTGTAAGTGAAATGGAACATGTTTGTGTCTTACGTGCGTCTTGAATACATTTGTGGGCTATTATAGGCTTGTTCATAAATAAAAGGGAATATTATATTCGTAGTAATCATTTGTTTATATTTGGGTAAATAGTATTCTTTTCTCAAACATTGTCGTAAATGCCGTCATTGTATTCTAAGTAACAGAACACGAAATTTGTTTTTAATTTTATTTTAAGTCAAAGAGACTATGGAATAATGAACAACAATATCATACAGCCAAGTCGATGGCCGAGGAGTGCGCATTTTGTTCGAGTCTAACGTTTTTATCGATGTCTCAAATAGCTTACGGTGACAGATGACATAAAAAAAAACTTAAGAAAATGGGCGGGAACGTGAAAACCACCTAAGTTGCGAGGAAGTTTAGTGCAAAATTTATTATTAAAAAGAACGACTTTCTGGCAAGTTTCTTGCGGCGCATTCTTCTTGGCAATAAGGGTCTTTCCGAATGCGCTGTTAGTTTGGAAAGAAGACACGTAAAAGAGACCTGTGGCGCAAAATGAAGTTTGAATCTTTGAATTGTGAAAATGAGATTTGCTATACATTGTAACATATTTTTGTCGCTACCACCAAATTCTAAACCCCGACTGATCAGTTAGCTGCAAGCGCAGTTAGTAGTTGCTCAGTGCTACCGCAAAGTTGGAAACTTGAGCCTCGTTAGAGCAGCGGCACCAAAACAACGGGGCAAACTAACTGACGGAACAATGAAGCGGTCCCAAAACATGGACACTCTGTATTGTAATTCCGAAACTAAACTAGTTATTCAGGACATTATATTGTCAAGTTCATTTAAGAGTGCTTCCATGCTGGTCTGGGAGCTAAGAAAAAACATAGAATGTACCGCTCACCAGGGACGAGAGAAGTAAAAATTCTTGATTCATTTGATAGTACCTATCATTTGAAAAACAGCGCCTTCTCTCGTCTCTGGTGAGCAGTAGATGTTCCACGAGAGTTTGTAATTTTATCGTTCAAACAGATGACGCTTAGCGACAAAAAATCGCATAGTAACAAAGTCACGTGATAGCTAGTAACAGATAGAAAAATTCGAAGGCTTACCCACCTGCTATGGATGGTCTAGAGGTATAGCACGCGTCACGGAATGACAAGGATCCGGTTTAGATTCCCGGCCATACCTTTACTTTTCGGATTTTTCTGTGTTTTAATTTTTAGTGTAATTTAGAAATCCTTTAGTATTTCGGATGTCCATGGATGATATAACCTATTCACTACCAAATGACTCAGCTTGTTTCCACAATCTATACTAATATTATAAAGAGGAAAAATTTGATTGTTTGTTTGTTTGCATTGAATAGGCTCCGAAACTACTGGACCGATTTCAAAAATTCTTTTGCCGTTAGAAAGCTACATTATCACTGAGTGATATAGGCTACTTTTCACCGCGGGAAAATACCTTTTCCTACGGGAAAATTAATTTATCGCGGGCGAAGCTGCGGACGGAAGGCTAGTATCTGATATGAAGCAAATATTTCTGCAGTCATTCCTTTCTCCCATCAAGATACTTTTAATTCACCATCCTAAGCTCCTCAAACGAGGGATCTTATTTTCATATTGCATCCCACAGCCATGGTTCCAGAGTTGCCAGGTCTGATTTTTCAGGAGTTTTTCTGATTTTTGACTATGTCTACTAAACTTCTGGATCTGCAATCGAATCTACTGAATTTTATGAGTCTAATTTGAACCTAAATATTGCTACCCTGATGAATGATTCTGAGGTTTTGAGGTTATTTTATATTCACGTGTATGCTAAAAGTGGCACTGGAACATAAGATACATGTGCTCTGCCTACCTCTTTTAGGAATAAAGGCGTGAATCTATGTAATCATTTGAAGGGAAGACATCTGGATTGATATAAATTAGGTACCTAATAAGTATGTAATACTTTTTTTTAGATCAACTAATCATTTTATACATTATGAATCAGCATATTAAGATCAAAATAATCAGAATACGTAAGAAGATTTGCTTTTAGGTAACTTTTGTGATTTTTCTAGCATAAAATTGGATCTAATGTTTTTTTTTCAATCTCCTCATTTTTAAGGTTTTACTCTTCTGACATTTCCTGATTGGACCTGGCAATACTGCATGGTCCCCCCTCTCCATTGTCCCTCGCCCTCACCCTGTGTCATAGTGTTTGCACAGGCTCGGTCATGGCTAAGAACACAGACCACTTCGACATCAAACGCCGAGTTGGTCCCTGTTTGCAATGGGAATTATGTTTAAATGAAAATGGGCTCTTTTGTATTCTTTTCCTGTTATATCACAAAAGGTGCTTTTGCCAGGCCATTTTATATTCCCACCTTTTTATCCAACTGAGTATCCAAAGGAGGGTTATTGTTGTTAAGTATGTATTTAGGTACAGTCGACGGCATAAATACTGATACAACTAACATAATAGACAAAAATAAAAAGTTTCCCTCTTGATCCTAAAAAACTTCAAGCCTTTTTAGTAACATGTATGTTTTGTCTCTATCTGGCATAGGAAAATGTGATGGTTACGATAAGGTCAGAATAATAATGTTAACTTAGATTAAACTTAACAGGCGTCTATGAATACATGTTAAGATGGTCCGGGAACAAAAAAAACATACATACATTGCTTTTTTTCCCGCGCAGATGGTAAAAGCCCATCGTGAGAATGGGCGAAAATCTTAGGAGTCAAGTCATAGGCGATGCGCCTAGCCACCTATCACTATTTTAATTCCATTTTCCATCATCATGATATCATATCAGCATGTCCTCCGTGCTAGTCTGGGAGCAAAGAAAAAAGATAGAATGTACCAGTTCCTTCTCTACCCGCGCAGATGGTAAAAGTCCATCGAGGGAATGGGCGAAAGTAATAGAAATCATGTTAAAGGCGATGCGGCTAGCAACCCATTACTATTTTTATTTAATGTTTCATCTATACGCCCACAATTTTGCTAAACGTGGCAGATCTTGTCACCATAAGCACTGTCTACCCCGTAAGGGATAAATACGTGATTTATGCATGTATGTGTGAATTATCTAAAGACATCACGTCTAAACATCAATTAAAATAAACGCGGTGTTTACGGAATGGCTCGTAAAATATCGGACGTTGCTTAACTACTAACGCAGGATGGGCCATTATACCACGGTTGTTATTTGCCCATTAGCCTTGTCCACATTGGAGTGTAATTAAAAATAATTATCTGCGAGCCCACGCGTGGGCAAGCGGAGGCTTAAAGAAGAGCCGGCGTTTGTTTGTGATATTTATTCAGGAATTTTCCTACACCCGGGTTGCTTCTCTACCTGCGCAGATGGTAAAAGCCCATCGAGGGAATGGGCGAAAATCATAGGAATCTTGTTATAGGCGATGAGGCTAGCAACCCATCACTATTTTGATTCCATTTTCCACCTATACGCCCACAATTTTGCTAAATGTGGCCTGTAGGTCTTGTTACCTTAGGCTCTGTCTACCCCGTAAGGGATAAAGACGTGATTTGTGTATGTATGTATGTATGTATTTTCCTACACACACACACACACACATACACACAAATCACGTCTATATCCCTTACGGTAGACTGAGCCTAAGAGGAAAGAGGAAGCAAAATAGTGATGGGGTGTGCTAGCCGCATCGCCTATAACATGATTTTTAAGATTTTCACCCGTTCCCTGGTATTAGCCCATCGAATGGGCTTTTACCATCTGCGCGGGAAGAGAAGCAACTGGTACATTCTATGTTTGTTCTTTACTCCCGGAACAGCATGGGAAGGTTTTGTTACCCCGTAATGGATAAAGACGTTATAAATGTATGTATTATATTTAATTTTTATATGAACTTTGAGGGCTTTTTATTTACATAAGCGTTAAAATAGCCTGGAACAGACTGTACTCCCGATGTCGACACACTTTACATGCACTAGTGTGACACATTGTTGATGGTGTGCGTGTCCAAGCCTCGTTCATTGGTTATTCACAAACACCGCGAGCAATAAACCCGCGCCGTACTTTACGACCTCCTGCGCATTAAACGGGGGAAAATTGGCCAAATATAACAGTCACTTTGAAAGAATTGCCTCGTAATTATATCCTGTTGCAATGTTTTACCCGATAGCAATTATTTTGGGAATACATTATGATTTACCGGTAAATAAGTTTGAAGTTTTTCCCATGCTGGTCTGGGAGCAAAGAAAAAACATAGAATGTACCAGTTGCTTCTCCACCCGCGCAGATGGTAAAAGCCCATCGAGGGAATGGGCGACAATCATAGGAATCATGTTATAGGCGATGAGGCTAGCAACCCATCACTATTTTGATTATGCTTACGGGGTTGACAGAGCCTAAGGCAACAAGAGCAAAAGGCCACGTTTAGCGTGATTGTGGGCGTATAGGTGGAAACGGGATCAAATAGTGACGGGTTGCTAGCCGCATCGCCGATTACATAATTCCTATGATAATTTCCCCATTCCTTCAATGGACTTTTAACTGCGCGGGAAGAGAAGCAACTGGTACATTCTATGTTCTTTGCTGCCAAACCAGCGTGGTAGAAGTTCTTTTCTTCTTGCCATAATTGCTTCCTACCTTACAAGTTGGGTGGATCAACTATTTCTTGCCTCTCGTTGCTATGGTTACGCTCTCCCCGCTCACACTTTTAGCATAACTTTACATATACATACATACATACATACCGTCACGCCTCTTTCCCACAGGGGTAGGCAGAGGCTACTTTATTCCACTTGCTACGATCCTGACATATTTCTTTCGCTTCATCCACAGTCATCAATCTCTTCATACATGCTCGTCGGTTTCGGGTACTCCTGACCTGACCTTTTTCCAAAACGTCTCCTATTTGGTCTCGGAACGTCCGTCTAGGCCTTCCCCTCCCAACGTAACCATTAACACTCCCCATATAGATCTGTTTAGTTAGTCTACTTTTATCCATCCGCTCTACATGCCCAAACCAACTAAGCATACTTTTTTCTATCCTAGTCACTATATCCTCTTTCACACCAGCACGTTCCCTTATCACACTGTTCCTGATTCTATCTTTCAGTGATACACCTTCCATTCTCCTTAACGCTCTCATTCTTTTGCCATACCCAAGTTTCGCTACCGTACATTAATGTTGGAATGAGCACCCCTCTGTGGACAGCCAGACGCGCATTCTTCGACACCTTCTTACTGCTCACAAAGGCGCGCAGCGCCCCATTGACCATATTTCCTGCATTCACTCTTCTTTCAATATCACTTTCACACTTCCCATCTTTCGTAAACGTCGATCCCAGATATACAAACTCTTTTACCTGTTCGACTTTCTTACCCGCAATCACAATCTCACATTCAGTCATACTATCGTCTTTTTCAAACACATAACTTTCGTCTTAACCATAACTTCACCATAACTTTACAGGTTTAAAATTAGCCAAACATGTGTTTTTGCGGCGCATTTAAGCCTTTTCCATAATTGGCTATTTAATAAGCATGTTAGTATAATGAGACACAACGTTTCTTCTAACAAACTACTATTTTTTTCCTCTTGCTGATACAGACAGGGACAGAATAACAGCAATAAATAGTTGATCCACCCACTTCCATTAAAATCCAGACTCGAACACGTAGCGATATTAATATCCCGTAATATTACTTTACTCGCACGAAAATTCCAACTTTGTGCGAGTAAATTGAAAGGCATTATATTTACAAAGATTCTACACGGCACTCAATAAACCAACTTCCCTCGCTAGCCGTAGACGCCTCATATTCGGGAATTCTCGAACAATAAAGTGAAATAAAGGTGGGACGTAATTTATTCATAACTCCGGACAGATGGATTCCGATAGGAGAGGACGGCGCGATTGCTATCGAAAATAATATCGATCTTGGAATGCGATTTGGAACAATCGTGAACCGAAAACATAGTATATTTATAAACACACGCTGTATGTGTATACAATACATAAATTACGTTAGTAAAGTCCCTTACGGAGTAGACAGAGCCTGAAACAAGACCTAAAATAAAAAGCGCATTTTCTCGATGTGATTTGTCATCTCCGTGGAAAGAGAAGTAGCTAGTACATTCTGTTTTATCTTTGCTCCCAGACATGTACGTCTAAAAAGAGTTAACTCAAAACTATACACTGAACAGTGTAGACTTATTATCTAACTCGCTCGCAAGGAGGAAGGTTTAGGTAGGTACCTATTGGGACCGAGCGCGACGACAGCGCCACGTGACAGGCGGCCATTATGGACAATATTGTCACCGCTGTCAAACAAGAAGTAAGTAAATATTGTGAAAAATATTAATGAAATCTTGTGTTATTATACTATATTACAATTCACCGTAACTTTTCAATTTAATACTTGTATCAAATGATAACGTACTTTAAGTAAAACTTTAGAGGTTAGGGGAGACCGAGGCGAGTTGAGACAGAGGTGAGTTGATACAAAGCCTTTTTCTCTGCACCTATGACAGTTAGCGAGGTCACAACTTCACACAAACTGTGGAGTGTAGAAAGAGCAACGAATTAGCGAAGTTACCAGCCCGATAAACTGTCACAGTTCAGAGAAATCGGCTTTGTATCAACTCACCTCTGTCTCAACTCGCCTCGGTCTCCCCTAACTTACTTCTTTTTTCTTACGGCAAATATCCACTTATTTCTTTGGTCTCGTTTCCACCATGGTCTTGGAAATTGGTAAAATTTACAGTCGCTATTCTTCTTGGTGTTATTAGAATTCACAACAACACATCTTACCAGGATCATATTTTTATCTCAAAAACGATTAGAAAATGTTTACTGCAATATGGATTTGACAGCTCAAGTCAGCGACAAAAATGTCAATTTTAACCGTAACGAGCGCTGTAATCGTTTAGGCTACCCCCTCCACCCGCTTTGCACTCTGCCAATATAATTTGTTTATTTTTTTCTAAATCATATCAAATAGGTACAAAGAAGTCATCACCACTTTTACTATGAAATCTTCTGCTGTAAAAGTCTTCAACAAAATGAAACCTGTTTTACGAACTTAACTTTTTTAAGAACTCCTCTTTTGGAAACTCAATATAGGTATTTTAAACGTACAAAATTTAATCTAGAATTTGTTTTACATCATTAGCGTGTCTACTCAAGTATCTATTATTTAACGAATTAACGTAGGCGTAAGGCGTCCACCAACGTGGTGGAAAGTGGTTTAAGTCGCGGGTTTATAGTGGATGCAAGCCGCTTCCAACCGAGGCAACTGGAGGTCTATAGGGGCCTATGTCCAACAGTAAACATCCTATGGTTGATATAATGAAAATCTGTATGTTTTAACACTTCAACTATGAGACGGTCGCAGCCTGTCTGCCCGTACACCCGGAAAAATATTCATAACGCTGAATAATGTATAACTCGCGCCGAACTTGTGTCAAAGTGTTATATGACATACAAAAGGGTCAGAAGTAGCAGTAAATCTCGAGGCTAAGTGCAACATATGTCAAATGAGACAATCTCACCCTCATGGGTTATTCAGCGGTCCGGATACGACCGACTATCACACAACATATAATAATAATTAAAACCTGTGATTTCCTGAAGCTTCAATATCGGTTTGATCTACATTGTGTCTTGAAATTAATTGAGAATGCTCCAGGTGGATAGGTTGGTTTGGCTAAACATCCCTGTAAATACAACAGACTAATATGACTCAAGTCACAGACGTTGGTCAAAGGACTAAGCTGAAAAGGGACTGGGTCATGTTTGCCGTATGCCGGACGAGTTATGGGCCAAGACAACCGCTAAGTGGAGTCCCACAACTCAAAGCGGGCGGCAGACTTAGACGGCGATGGAGGGACGAGTTGGACGCCTTCTTGAAGGACTGGAGTTACCGCTACAGACCGGGAGCAGTGGAAGCGTTGGGAGGCCTTTGCTTAGCAGTGGGACACAATAGCCTCATAACAATAATTACGAGGTTACCGCCATACTATGTGGCCTGTTGATTCCACGATCACTGTCTCGATAGTCGTTTCGGCGAACGGTCTAATAGCGAAGAGCCTTGACCATCACCTTAAAAGGCTCTCGCTAGGTGGTTGGGTCAAGGGCCAGATACAGATGGCGGTACTCCTGGACACGGCTCGGTAGTCAGGAGGTTCCTCTCTGTCGCCCTGACCATCGGTAGCTTAGGCCTCGCCCCGCTGCCGGCGGCACCCTAGGTTAGGTTTTTATAATGTTTTTATATTTTGTATTAATATTGTTTTATTACTTTTTATATAAATTTTGTAAAAACCTAACTTAAGACAAAAAGAAATATACAGAATAATAATAATCTGTTACCGTTTGGTACCGCTCTAGTGGCATTGTCAGACCCAAATGAAGGACACTAAAGGTGGAGTTAGACCAAACGAGCGAATGCTAATTGTATCCCTACTCAGCCAAATTTATTGTGTCGAGCAAAAATAAAGGCTCGCTTTTCATACAAATTCGTATGGAAAGTGACCCGTTATTTTTGCTGTATACAATAAATAGAATAGAATGAGCATTCTTTCATGTCTGGGCGTAAAGAAAAAACATAGAATTTACCAGTTGCTTCTCTTCCCGCGCAGATGGCAAAAGCCCATCGAGAGCCATTCCCGCAAAAGTCTTAGGAATCATGTTACAGGCATCACTATTTTGATTTCCCTTTCCACCTATACGCCCTTAATCATGCTAAACGCGGCCTTAAGGTTTTGTTACCTTAGGCTGTGTCTACTGTCTACCCTTAAGGAGTACAAACAGTGCCTCATGGGAGTTCAAGAAACCAAAGCCGAGGTAGCTCTTACGAATAAACACAAAGTCCGCGCGATGACAGCACTGAATGTTTGAACAAGGCCATCATATTATATCGCAGTGAATAACTAACCAGGCTGCGTCCATTTCGCGAGTTTTCCGACCTTTTTCTGTTTTTTCACTTTGATGTGGAATCGGGGTCGCACTAGCCCCTGCTAGCGGCTGGACTAATTCCAAATATACCTTGTACAATTAGCTATAGCTCCCAAAATAGCGTGTCGTCACGACAAACAGTCGCGTGGCTAGTTATGGGATAATTCCAACTTTATGAATAGCAAATATCAAAGGAAATAATAGTATGTAAATTGATGCGGAGTGCGAATTATGTACACGAAAGGATTTTGGCGTATTTATGCTGCGGCAGTTCGACCTGGGGCTTCATTGTCTGTTTTAATACACTTATCGTTTAGCACATAGACTAACTGACACGAAATAACAATTTAATTAAGAAAAAAATTACATGTCAGTCTGTCAGTCGGAGTGTGGTAGGGCAGCACCATGATCGAAGCCAAACAGCTTCGCTGCTGGCTTCCAGTTATGACTGGTGCCTCGGATGCACATGCTAGTCGCTCTAAACATGGCAGTTATTATACGAGCTCTCAGCCAGCCCAAGACGCAAGACAAGGATCGGTCCCAGCGAGATGAAAGTGCTTCCCCGAGGTGTTTCACAAAGGTGACCATTTGTGGTGCAAAGACTCCATCCACGAAGGTGACAAGGGGTGTAAAAGTGGCATGACGCAGCAATAGCTCGCAGGCATTGGCATATTTTTTTTGCTTTTCTGATTCGGCGGATTTTAAGACAGAAGCAACAGGGCGTGAGATGTAAGAAGGAGCGTCGGTGTCTACGACACGGATATCGAATAACGCCTCCCTCTGTGCAACCCACACGCCACGGCAAGCTAAATCGCCTCGTAGGCCATTATCATCTTCAGTGATAATTGTTTCTTTCATAGACTAACTGTTGACGACGGAATTAAAAAAAATCCGCTATTGTTTAAATGGTTTAACAACACATACATAAATCACGTCTTTATCCCTTACGGGGTAGACAGAGCCTAAGGTAACAAGACTTAAAGGCCACGTTTAGCATGATCGCGGGCGTATAGGTGGAAAGGAGAATCAAAATAGTGATGTTGCTAGCCGCATCGCCTATAACGTAATTCCTAAGGTTTTCACTCGATGGGCTTTTACCATCTACGCGGGATAAGAAATTCTATGTTTCTTCTTTGTTCCCAGAATGGAAAAGCATGATTTAAAACGTAAAAAGTGACTTTTATTGATCAAAAAGCGAGCCTGTGCGCAATAATGTTTCCGAATACGCGCCAGTAACATTCGCGTTCGAACGCAAAGTTTTTCACACGAATTTCTACCATAGATTTAGTTTGTTTCACACTCGGTTGGGATTGGTGTGTTGTCGCCAATTCACTTTGTGCATAAAAACGCCTCAGTGAACGTACGCTGCCTCTAACGATATTGTTCTACATAAAATGCTGTAACATAAACAAAGAGCGGTTCTTTTTTCAGAACTAAAACACGCAACCACTGAGTTTTACATCGGAAATTCGTTTGGAATTTTATTTAAAAAATTCTCGTTGCTTTTTTTTAAATACTGCACACACAAAAAAAAAACGAAAAAGAAAAGCTAGCTTATTTGTATATCGTTTGAAAACAGTGCCATCTGTAGTTCTCGGTAAATAGTATATTTTCATGCGTTCCATTGAACCCACTCCACAGGAAGATTTGGCGGCAACAAGTCTGGAGGTCTTCCATGCTGGTCTGGGAGCAAAGGAAAAACATACAATGTACCAGTTGCTTCTCGTCCCGCGCAGATGGTATAAGCCCGCCGAGGGAATGGGCGAAATTCTTAGGAATCACGTTATAGGTGATGTGGCTAGCAACCCACTATTTTGATTCCCCTTTCCACCTAGTCACCTCCAATCATGCTAAATGTGGCCTTTAGGTCTTGTTACCTCAGGCTTTGCCTACCCCGTAAGGGATATAGACGTGATTTGTGTATGTGTATGTATGTAAGTCTGGAGTGGAGAGATCTTGTGAAGCATCAAGAAATTCGAAACCAACGGAGAGTTGACTTGGACGCTTGAAAAATGGGATGAATCAAAGATTCGGCCGTCATTAGCCATCTCCTACAACTATGGGGACGGTATTAAGGTGTCCAAAGTGTGGACTAAATGTTTAACGCCAAAATCTTAAGCGCATCAGCGGATCTTAAGGCGCATTAGCGCTGTAACAGTCAGGAGTCAAAGCGGTCGCAGGCGGGGCCTATTTTTTATGTATCTACCTAATTAGGCAAGATAAATAAATATAGGGATCTCAGCACCGAATATAACTTCGTCCCTTTCGGTGTTGAGACCCTTGGTCCGTGGGGTCCTAGCGCTATTAGCCTCTTCAAACATATTTCGAAGAGGCTAATAGACGCTACGGGTGACCGCAGAGCTGGCAGCTTCCTTGGACAGCGTATTAGTATCGCTGTCCAAAGGGGTAATGCTGCCAGCGTTTGTGGTACTGTAGAGCTGCCCTGAAGAGGCACTGACTCTATGACGGGATGATGTAGCTCAGACGGCTCACAAATCTAATTAATCAAACTTTGAATATGTCTTCAGTATTTTATTTAGCTTTTTAGATTCTTTAAAATAATACATCTGCTTCCAAGGAAGCCACTCTCTCTCTCTGACGTAACTCTGTTTCGAATTCTAGTTTATTTTTTAATATTTAAATTTAAGATTCGAATTCGATAAAGAGTAAAGAAGGAGTCTTTACAGTACTATGCCACGTGGGTTCGTTTTAGTTTAGTTCTTAATTTGTTTTTAATTCCCCTTTTGTATCTTTTTCATTAATAAACATTATCAGTCCTACATTGTAAGGCCTTTAAGTAGGCTTTTTCATTTCACGTAAGATGTCTTTAAAGCTTCTATTCCGTTGATAATATTATTGTCCTATGTTAACGATGAATCTTTTAAATCTGTTATTGTACAGCGCCTTCTCTCGTCCCTGGCGAGCAGTAGATGTTTCACGGGAGTTTGTAATTGTGTCGTACAGACACATCATTCAAACAGATGACGCTTAGCGACAAAAATTCGCATAGTAACAAAGGTCACGCGACATCTAGTAACAGGTAGAAAAATTCGAAGGCTACCCGCCTGCTATGGGTGGTGTAGGGGTATAGCACGCGTCACGGAATGACGAGGATCCGGGTTCGATTCCCGGCCATAGCTTTACTTTTCGGATTTTTCTGTGTGTTCTAATTTTCATTGAAATTTAGATTTTTTTTTTCTGTTATTGCAGCTTGCTCTAATGAAACTCAACTGGAGTCACTCGCAGCCGAAGACGAACCAACAAAAGCTTACTACTATTTACCAGTCCCAAGTACCCAACCCATCTAACAATAGATACACGTTACTTGTTTACAACTTCGTACATCCACCCTTCCGTACCGAAGCATGTTTAATTCTTAAAGACCTTGGATCAAATTGGGTTAAGTAAGCCTCCCGAACCGTCCCTTATTACAGTAACTGGATTGTATTTAGCTCCGTGTGGGGTCAATCCAGTCTGTGCTTCCGGGGATGAAACACATGAATATGAGTATGAATATGGTTAAGTTACGCCTCCTTCCCATAACACGCAGTTCCACATTTGCTATGGTCTTGACCCATCTCTTTCAGTGTATAAAAAGCATGCATGGCTCTACTATCTTGCACGCGGAGTAGCGAGGTATATGTTTTTTGTTCATTGAAATGGACCTTCGCAAAGTAACGCCGGATTCAGTAAATTATGCCTCTTCATCAATGAGTTCTTCTTCTTCTTGAAATTGGCTACCATCAGCGGTGTTACCAACTGGGCCTTCAAAATTTTCAGTAATTTTAGACTGGTCAGAATGTAATAAATAGGTTAGGCTTACTGTTTCAGAAATACAACGTATTCGAAACAAAAGAAGGTTTTTAACAGATGACGATCCGAATGCCGCGGTCGTCACATCCCTCTTTGTACACCGCTACACCGTTCGAGAATTAACATGTGACAAATACAGGCTGTGTCGAAATTCAACGCCAACGCCGTGGGTGAATGCTGATGGAGTTATTTATGGCGTCATTAGTAAATGTCATTACATCAACATTTATTTTGTCTTTGACATTACTCGTAGGCGTGATAAAAAAAGAGATTGAACTGTTATTTACAAAAAATGGCTCAACAAATAGCATTTTGGGAGCAGTGTTTTACCTATTCCGAAAACAGATAATTAAGCTTGTTAACATCTGTAATTTTATTTTAAGAACTGTTTCTCTAATCAGCCCACATCCACCCACTGCTGAGTTAAGGCCTCTTCATTTTCACGCCACTTTGCCCGTGTGCCAGCCTCATCCTCAGTTTTCCAGCCGAATGCCAGATGTCATCTGACCAACGGGTCTGATCTGCCCACTGACCTTCGACCCAGTCTTGGCCACCACTCAGACCGCCTTCGACCATCTGAGAAAGAACACTTTATGTACCTACAAATAAGAATGAGCAATGGGAGCAAATAAAAAACACAGAATGTACTTGCTTCTCTTCCCGCGCAGATGGCAAAAGCCCATCGAGGTAATGGGCGAAAATGTTTGGAATCATATTACAGGCGATGCAGCTGGCAACCCATCACTATTTTGATTCCCCTCTCCACCTATACGGCCACAATTATGCTAAGCGTGGCCTTTGGGTGTTGTTACCTTAGGCTTTGTCTACCCCGTAAGGGATGAAGACGTGATTTTGCGTGTGGGTATGTGTTACAGTGCCAACGGGCACACTGGAGGTGGGTTTATATATACTTCTATGCACTTACTTACGAGTATCTGGTGACGTGTGTAGTAGACTAGTATAAAATCGAATGTTAAAATCTTCCACCATTTTCACTCTTATCAACATCTTGGGTGTCAGGTCTTTTATTTTGAGTCTACTCGTGAGCACGGTGCCATACTGTGGTTAAAACGTTGAACTTATTTAATAACGATTTATTACGAGTTATTCCCAAGTGTGACAGTTCCTACAAAATGGTTGTCAATAGTGTTCAATCCCATTATAAAGTTAAGTTATGTTGCAGGGTTTTATGTTGGCAAATTTATTAGCTTCCAAGATTCAAGGTACGAATGCGACGAATAAATGACTCATGACTTAAATGACTTATGAAATAACTTGGGTCAACTCACGCTTACCTAATAGAAAAATAATGAACCGTAAAAAACCTCCTGAAAAATTTTTCAAGCTACTTTCAAAACTTTTCACATTTTAATTCTTGGCTAAACGAATTGGGCCACGTTTCGCCGTGACCCACATTCCTGGTCCGCGTGGGTCTGAATTACATTTTTACATCTCTCCTGCATGTGCGAGTATCATTTTAATGAAGGCAAAGCTTCATATCATTTACATTACGGGAAATTTAAAAACCTGAGCAGTCTGAAGAGCGCTTTACATTTTGTGAAACTAAATTTATTTAACTCGCTGGCTCAAAGTTATAAAGTTTGCGGAGGAATCTACTTATGTTTGCGTTTCAACTCGTTATGGCATTAGAGCTTAAACGCAAATTAAACTGTAACAACGGACTATTCAAGAAATGCAAGAAAAGCCGTGGTAGCCGGCTTGCCCAGTGGCCATTCGACTCCCGGGCTCAAATCTCTGAGTTTTCGGAATTTATGTGCGAAACTACATTTCCATGAACTCCAACGATATCTACGAAGCAATTCTATGTTCCAAATCCACAATGGGCCCGCGTGGGAACTATAGCCCAAGCCCTCACATCCTGAGAAGAAACCTATGCCCAGCAGAGGGACGTATAATAGACTGGAGATAATGATGATTCAAGACATTACGGCTCATTTAAATCTGAAAAAAAAAACAATTGCAAAAAGTTTTTTTACAGATTTAAATGTGCCGTAATGTCTACGCAATGTATTGTTGCCACAATCTTGCTAAACGTGGCCTGTAGGTCTTGCCACCTTAGGCTCTGTCTACCCCGTAAGGGATACAGACGTGACTTGTGTATGTGTATGTGTGTATGTATTGTTGCTATGTGGAGCAACCTTTCAACAAGGAAAGTAAACAAGTGGTAACCTGATGGTAAATGAGTACCACCACCCATGGACACCCACTCGCATCTCGACTATTGCGGATGCGTTGTCAGGCTAGAGTCCAAAGACACTTATGTGGCAGTAATTCCACCGGCTGTCTTGCCCTTCTCGCCAGAACACAGGCATGCAAGCGATGCTGCTTGGCGGCAGAATTAGCGAGGAAGACAGTAGTAGTAATCCAGGCAGACCCTGCACGACACACATCGGCTTAAAGTACTGCCAGAATACCTAATGAGTAAAGACCTGGTGAATGTCGCGGGATATTGCTAGGTGAGAGCCTTGCAAGGTTGCAAGACCGGTTTTTGTGGCCTAGTTTTAGGAGTAGACGTCTTTTGGCCGATGATGCCGATGATGGCTGCAAGAAAGAAAGAAGACATTTATTCATTTCGCAAGACACAAATATAAGAGCACACACGCAATTTTATAGAAAAGAAACAAAAAACAGACATGAAAAATAGATCATCAGAGTTGTGTGTGTCTTCGCAAAAGTGAAACGGTCGCTGGCTCAGCATTACGCTGAGGTGCTAGACATCTGCAGCACTGATTTTCAGCCAGAACCGTCTGTGAAGAATAAAGGACATCATTTGTTTTAATACTACAGTTAAAAGCAGAATCTCGAAGAAAGGTTGAGGTGTCGTTCAACAAACTACTTCAAGAGATTTGTGTCGAAACTAACCCTCTAATGAAATACGTCTCATGTAACTAGGTCACACTCACACGTGTCGTGTCAACTTGACATCACTTAGGGTAGGGTTCCTATAAAAGCGGGTAGGATCTTTCTGCAGGGTCCAGATCGCTATCACTAACTTACTCGCTAACCTTGGCAAAGCAGTGCTTGGGCTGCCTGCTTTCCGGTGAGAAATGAAGAGTAGAACATCCACATAGATAAATCACTTCTTTATACCCTTACGTGGAAGACATAGCGTAAGATAACAAGATCTAAAGGCCACGTTTAGATGACTGTGGGCGTATAGGAAAGTGGAATCAAGATAGTGATGGGCTGCAAGCCGCATCGCTAGCCTTATTCCTACGATTTTCGCCTATTCCCTCGATCTGCACGGGAAGAGATTCTCTGTATTTCTTTGCTCCCAGAACAGCGTGAAAGTTTGGGTTGAAATAGAACAGCTGTTGAAATTACTGGCACATGACTTTTATCTTAGCCGAGTGAGTCAATTGTTCGTTTGCCTTTCTAGTTGTATTAAAAAAAATTTGGAGAGGCGAGGCGATACGTTGATTTCAATTAATGTGATTGGTTGATTCCGTCTCTGTTCCCATTGGCTTCTATAGAGCCCATAAACCAGAAAACAATCTACTACTTACTTAAAGCGAATATCGACTTCGTGCGAGAACGCGGGGCATTTTTCATAAAGGATTAGCGGGCATTAGCATGAGACGTGACTGTACCACGTATTGCCGACATCGGCGGAATAAGTGATCGTTTCCACACGGAAGACAAATTGCTTAAAGAGCGAATATTATGTGAAAACAAATATACGACGAGTCGGGAAAGGATTTATGGATCATACGTTCAAATAGTTTGAACAGTAATCAATGTCTGGATTCGAAAATCAGAAAAAATATTACATGGTTGTTTAGTCATTAGTTAAAGTTAACCATACATACATAAATATATCATGTCTTTATCCCTTACGGGGTAGACAGAGCCTAAGATAACAAAACCTTAAGGCCACGTTTAGCATGATTAAGGGCGTACAGCTGGAAAGGAAAATCAAAATAGTGATGGATTGCTAACCGCATTGCCTATAACATGATTCCTGAATGGGCTTTTACCATATGCGCGGGAAGAGAAGCAACTGGTAAATTCTTTGTTTTTTCTTTGCTCCCAGCATGGGACAAGATGATGATTCAAATATGGGTATTTTCATTCTGAGAATTATTTAATCTTTCGATCAAATGTGATTACCCTGATGCCAACCCTCACTAAAGAGACACCATAAGAATAATATCCCGAAAACCTCAAAGCTCTGGTTATAACCCATTGCTCATATCATAAGCAATTGAACCCGAAAACCCCCTTTCCCCCTCGCACCCGTCCTATGTCGCAACGCAACAAAACAAGGTAATTGAAAATCAAAACGCGGTGAAAATGTAAAATGGCAACATTCGAGCTCTTCGAATATAAATCTTTATTAGTAATTCAAACAAAGTCTGCAGGCGGTGCGGCCATAGAAGCCCACAGTTATTACGCATAAATTAACGACCACTGAAAATACGTCCCAAATAAGCAAAAGAAGTTATTGAACTAATGCAACTCCAAAAATACTCCATTCCCAACCTTAGCCCGGCGACTTAATGGTAATGTTTGAGCGCGGAAACTTTTGGAGTTGTACGTGGACGATGTTTTGTCTATTTGCGAAATGAATAAAGTTATGATTTGTTTTAATTGGGTCAGCGTGTTTCGGTTCCAAGGGTTTACATATAATTTTTCACGAATAATCTTGTGTAATTAAATTTTAATGCTGTTTCTTTTCACTTAACGCACCTCAAATTATTTTTTTAGAAAGTATAGGTATAAATTGTGGCTAATTTTAGGTTTCGCTTCTTTTTTCTGATGTCTTGTAAATTTTTGCGGGAGGAGTTCATTCAAGAGATAAGTTTCCTTCTGTACATTTCGTTTGTACTGTAACTTCTGACCTTTCCGTGATACAAACAACTGGCTGGTGGAAGTCAATATTTTGTTTAATTGAATCTCTTCTGTTTTTCTACTTCATCAGCGGGGCACCGTTGAGTATAAGCTTCTCAAACTTCTCTTATCCCCGAATGGTTGCCTGTTTTTTTTTACCTTTCTTCTTTCAGACTGGTCCTCCTGTCACCTTTATGTCATCGGACCATCGGGCTGGTTACCTGCCCACACTTTTCCTGTCTAGCTGGAGTCTCTCAAAATTCGCATGCTTCAAAGTTCATTCCCCCAAAGCCCATTTAAGCTTGAAGATTCTGTAATCCACGTATTTAAACCAATTTAAGTGTAAAACCATCAATTGACATCGTTTCATTGAATAAACAAACTCTGATCGCGTCGCGACCAAATTACTCAAACATTCTTTGTTGAGAAAACAAATACAATCCAATCCGGCATCCCTTAGGGAAATACGTAAAAATGCTTCCTAACAAAACAGAGATAAGCGACCATCGTACAAAGCTTTAAGCTCTAAACGCATTATCTTCCAAAGTTTCCCTTAATATGGAGGAAGTCACATTTATTCCAATTTTGTACGTAATGACTCCGGGAGCGAGGGACTCGGGAATGAATCTCTTATAAGAAAAAGGCTGAGGAGACAAGGTAAATTAAATGTAAAAGGTGCATTTGTACCTGGTTTGTTTGTTAAGTAAACATAAAAATCAAGAAATAAAGATTCTTGATTCATTTTATAGTACCTATCATTTAAAAAACATCTTCTCTCGTCCCTGGTGAGCAGTAGATGTTCCATGGGAGTTTGTCATTGTGTCGTACAGACACACCATTCAAACAGATGACGATTAGCGACAAAAATTCGCACAGTAACAAGGTCACGTAACATCTAGTAACAGGTAGAAAATTCTACCCAGAAGACTACCCACCTGGTATGGGTGGTCCCCGTCATTCCGTGACGCGTGCTATATATACCCCTGTATAGCACGCGTCACGGAATGATGGGGATCCCGGTTCGATTCCCGGCCATAGCTTTAGTTTTCGGATTTTTCTGTGTTCTAATTTTCAGTGACATTAAAAAAAAAACTTGTTTTTTTTTTATAAGATGACGTAGAGTTTTATTTAATAGTACACAATGGAATCTTTTGTTTTCGACTTAGTTTCTACCATGTTTTCACAGCATGAGTTGCTTTGCTGTTTAGTTTATTATTCAAAAGATTTACAAACTTGAATATTATTTTCAACAAGCCACAATTCAGTTTCAAATACAACTTTGGTAGTTGACTTTCTGCTCTCTTTAAAATTCCTGTTTATATTCAGGGGAATAAAATAAGCTTCAAAAAGTTTTTGTGTTGTTTCGAGTTTATTGGTTTTCTAAAAATAAGGTCATAAATTATTTGAATCTGGTATGTATTAATACCTCAAAAGGAATCTTCAGTTCACGACTGGATAGCCCAGTGGTTTGAGAACCCGACCATGAAGCTTGAAGTCCCGGGTTCGATCCCCGGTCGGGGCAGATATTTGTATGAAAAATATGAATGTTTGCGCTCGAGTCTTGAATATTTAATATGTATTTAAATATATTTATTCGTTGTCTAGTACCCATAGTATAAGCTTTGTTTAGTTTGGGATTGTTAATTGGTGTCAATGGTCCGAAGATATTTATTTGGAATAGTATTCTTGCCTCCATAGCTTTGACATGACTCGTAATCGCTTCCAAGTATGTTTTTACAAATACAGATATGCCAATGTCATGCCAATTGAAGAATTGTGAAGTCTAGAAAACCCATTTCGTTCTTCTCGTCTTATATTACTCTTTTACCAAGTTATTTACTAATATTGTGAATTAAAATATTAAAGTTATAAATATGATGATTGTCTCAAAGAAACCGTCGATTAAGTTAACAGCTGCGTGCCGTTAAGCGAAAGCTATTCATTTTCATTTTCTTAAGTTATGGCGGTCCTAAATCAATTAAAAATGCTAAAGGCCAGTAACTGCTTCAAAGCTGTTTTCTTTCAAATATGACTCTGCTTAATGAACATTAGATTTGATGTATAAGAATAAGATTTACTTCATATCACCACAGAAGTTATAAAGTTTCTCTTTACTCCCAGACCAGCATGGAATATAATACATAGCTAAGTAAATAAAATAAAATAATACATGCGTACACACATACCATTATTGTATAAAACTTGAGATACTTATTCAAAATATATGTTAGAGTGTAATAACGAGAAATAAATTTAATAAATAATAACTTACAAAGCGCATAATATTTTACACAATACATAATTTTGGCAAACGATCGGTTCATGCTGTAAATAACGAATTGCTACAAAAAGATTACTCAAAGTTCCATAACATTAATATAAAAGCGAAAATAATTGTGATCCGAGCAATAAATAAGGCTGCAAAGCAATAAGCGGCCATCATTAGTCATCTTACACTTAAAGAGGTAATTGTTGCCGGAATAAATCATTTGGCCCATTTGTTAGTCTTATCGGGAAAGCAATAACTTTAATTTGCTATATTAACGACCTCCGTTTGAAGCATGGCTGCCAAAATTTTACATGAGATTTAATTATCATTTATTAATCTTGATGTAGAAGACAATATTAATAACGTAGCGCGCGCCATCCAGGAAATTACTGCTTCACGAAAATTAGGAGGAGAATACCGCAATATGACAGATGAGACGCTTATAATGTTAATAAATAATCGTAATAATGCGGGCACAAGTTTACCTCATATCGTAAAGAATAATGGTGTGCCTCTACGCATTTTTAATGCGCATTGACGGCAGAAATGCCGTGAATAATTTCAACTCAGGGAAATTAACCTCAAGTTTGAAGCTAATGTTATGAGTGCTTTGGGTAAGTTACGATCAACTCGATTGTAACTTTCATTTTGGTTGTTTGCTGAATGACTCCAGTTCATAATAAGATATCCTATCAAATAAGTATCTTGTAAAAACAGTCTCAAAGCGAGTTCTGCAGCCAAAGTATTCTATTATATTTCTGTTGGGTTAGACATTATTTTCCAAGAGATAATCCATCGCCGCTATCCATGTAGTATTTTTTTTATATGGTAGGAGGAAAAGAGTAAATCATCTCCATCTCCAGCCTATACACGTCCCACTGCTGGGCACAGGCCTCCTCTCAAGGAGAGGGCTTGGGCTATAGTTATCACGCGGGCCCAGTGCAGATTAGCAACTTCACACACACCATTGAATTGCTTCGCAGACTTGTGCAGGTTTAATGTTTTACTGCACGGAAAAGCTCACGGTAATTTTTTATAGTAATATTGCACATAACATATCACACTCAGAGGTGCGAGGCTTGCGAGGCCACGTGTCTAACCACTACGCTACCACGGCTTCTTACGAGTAACGCGGAAGTGAACGAAAGTAGTCACCGCTGCCATTAGACACTCATAACATAGGGCTTTAAGCAGTGTGGCTGGTTCTTTAAGAAAAGAATAGGCTCGTTTTTCGAAGATCCCCCAGTCGCATCGTTCCGGGAAAATTGGTGCCGCTAGCTGATTCCAGGGTTTAACCGTGCGCGGAAAAGATCCGCAAAAGACAAGCCATGGACTGCCAATTGTTGGTGAGAGTGAAATCAAGTCAGTGGCGATTTTAACCCTGTGTACTAATATTTATTCACGTAAGTTTTCCAGTCTCAATTGTTTGTAAATCCAATTCATTCGGTATTATCTGTTGATTGAATAGCGTCTGGGTTGTCACGGCCTTGTGTTGCTGTTATTTTGTTCCTCCATTGTTTAACGTTTAATTGCCCGCTTTAGAATGTTATCCCCGCTTGGCAACAGCCTAATGGAATGATTAATATTCTCTCAAATTCAAATTTACCAAAATAATAAGGCTTCTTTGTATCCCGTGTATTCTGTAATAACACGTGATTCTTGTGTTACAGATTTACAACATTGAACTTGTACGTACATACCGTCACGCCTCTTTCCCACAGGGGTAGGCAGAGACTACTTTGTTCCTTGCTACATTCCTGACACATTTCTTTCGCTTCATCCACAGTCATCAATCTCTTCATACATGCTCGTCGGTTTCGGGTACATACCTGTCCGGAAAATTGTATGTAGATTGTCCCACGATATTAATTTATATAAATCAGTCTATGAATTACAAGATCCCACCGCTGCTTGTTTGCCTACCTTTCGCCTATGAATTCAGCGGGCGTCGCCAATGTTCTTTCCATAGCTATAAAGAGCTACAGAATCCGGCGCCAATTCTTTTATTTTAACAAAAAAATATTCGTCGCACGTGACGTTCGCGCCGGGTACAAACACGCGTATTCTCTCGAGTATTCCCTGCCCGGCCAGATTTGTATCTCTTTATGGAGATGAGCCATGCTGAGCCGACACATACATTACTCTGTTTATAAGGAAATTGAGGAAAACTCCGTTCAGGAGGCGGCATGGCTGTAGATTGCCAATCCAGTTTAACATACTTGTTTGATCACATTACGGAAGGAAACGGGGTTAATTTGTGTAGCTCGAGTGATACATTAATTTTGCTTTACGGCTTAACGGAGTCTCGTCTCGTTTTTTAAAGGTTATGTATAAATAACACGGGACCCTTTTGAGATCATGCTGGCAGTTTTTGCATGCACGCCAGTCCGTCGCTACAATTTTCTCAAATGGGCACCTATCAAATTTAAATGGTTTGGGTATGGTACATTTTTGTATATATACCATACTAGCTGTTGCCCGCAACTTCGTCTGCATACAATTCGTTTATCGCTATCCCGCAGGAATTACGCAATTTTCCGGGATAAAAAGTAGCCTATATGTTATTCCAGACTATGATCTGTCTATGTTCCAAATTTCATCTAGATCTGTCCAGCCGTTCTGGCGTGAAAGAGTAAGAAACATCTATCCATCCATCCACCCACCCATCCATACTTACAAACTTTCGCGTTTATAATATTAGTAGGATGTAATTTGAATGAGTGTCTGTCGGTCTAAATGTATGTTTGTGGGTTACTTTGTAACTGTTTCACGCTATTAAAATGGTTAGGATCAGGAATTACCCGTCCCCCGTTCGTGGGAATTTAGTAACATTTTTCGACCGTCAAATGTAATAGTCCAAGCGAGTAAAACCATAGGTTAAAACTCAAAAGCGTAAGAAATATGTCAGGATCGTAGCAAGTGGAATAAAGTAGTCTCTGCCTACCCCTGTGGGAAAGAGGCGTTACGGTATGTATGTATGTAAAACTCAATTCGAGAACAGCAACGGTCTTAACCCAATTAATGTTTTAATTAAAGTTTACTAAAGGTCACTAACGACGAACATTGAAATAAGATGAAAATAAACCTAACGCCACAACTTAAAACTCTTATCTCAGTCACAATGAATTAAGGTTAACTGGAAGAGATCTATTTTAGGGATAAGTTCGCCTTTATGCATGTGTGTTGTCCTGTATTCATCTTTTTCTTGTGTTTTACGTACAATAAAGAGTTATACATACATACATACATACAATTGTAGTAGGCACCTACTGCATCATAATGCTGAGTCGAATACCTTTTCGGCATCATCAACTCAGTTATGTTTTGTATTAGTTTAAGAGTCTGTGTATTTTTTGATGTCGAATAAAGTTATATCTATGTCTATGTCTATGTCAATTACGACAAGGCATAGTCAACTTAATTGCAAGAAAAATCTGACATTTCTGTCATCATCACTGTCAGTCAGGACTCACTTAATGTCACAGCACGTGTTTTGCCGCGTCTCATTTATCTCAACTTTCTATTTATTATTATCGCCATCATCTTGAGTGACGTGTGACAGAATGTAATATTGTTTGTCACTTTTAAAGAGGGCGGGTTATTGATGATCTTTGCAAAGTCGGTGTATGAAATATGTTTACGACACTGAAGAAGTTTTATTTATGAGAAGTTTCTTTTCTTATACGCAAAGGCGGCAATTCGAATCGGTTTTTAAATAACCAGGGCCGACAACGCACTGGCATCGCGTAAAGCGCTGCGGGTGTCTATGGACAGTGGTGATCATTTAACATCAGGTGACCCACTAGTTCGTTTGTCTGGCCTCTCTAACATAAAAAACAACCTAACCTAAAAAAAATCATGCAACCATTTTTTGCTGATTGTACTTACATTGCCATACGTCTTACATTATGCAAACCAAATTTCAACTCAATCGGACCAATAGAATAGAATTTTCATTTGTCACCGATAAATGTCGCGTCGGTAAAATAGGGACCAGAATCATGTGAGATAGCTAATTGTCGTAATCGGACCCTTTTAGCATCCTTTTGGCACTCACACACAAGTCCAGAACCAGTTTGACCCAACGGCCATCAGTTCTGCTGCATATATGTGACCTGACTTGCCACTTCAGCATGCTAATTCGCTGAGCTACGTCGGTAACCTTGGTTCTCTGACCGGACAAATTACTTCGTTCCGGATTCGGTCCCTAACAGAAACTCCGAGCATAGCTTCCTCCATAGTTCGCTGAGCGACCTTGAACTGGTGGACCAGGCGCACGGTGAGTGGCCACGTTTCGGCACACGCGCACACGCACAAGCACACGCACACGCTCACGCATACGCACACGCACACGTACACGCACACGCGCACGCACACGCGCGCACACACACACACACACACACACGCGCGCGCCCACGCGCACGCACTCGCACACACATACACACACACACACTTGCACATGCCACACCCTGCGGTATACTGCTCGGATTTTGTTTTTGTTTGTTCTTTTTAAACTAAAATAATACAGTTTTTTTTTCTTTTCGTCTTTCTATATTTAATTTCTGTTACACCTAGCCTCCGCTACAGGGACCAGACTGAAAACCAGCGCTGGGTTCATGTAACCCAGCACACGCTGAGACTGGTACCCGTTGCCGGAACATAGCCCGCCCTAAAAACAATGATATAGACTACTATATCATTGTTTTTTTCTTCTAGTCCTGAATCTGCTGTCAACTTAACTTCTATCTGTATTATGTTGTGGTAATAAATGATTTATTATTTATTTATTTAAGACAGCGGGCAGGGATTGGAGGAGAGCTGAAGATCGAGCCTTGTAGCGTGCTATGGGAGAGGCCTATGTACAGCAGTGGACTGAGACGGGCTGATGATGACACACAAACCGATAGGTGGAAAGAGGACAATTTCGGCACTGAACACTAAAATGGATATTTATGGTGGGAAGGCATGCCTAACGTCCACAAAATATTGACAGTCGATTGATGTACAGAGCCCACGCTGAATACAAAAACGAACGCGTACAAATGATCTGTCAGTTTAGTGCCAACGTTATTTATCAGCCCTGCGGTTTCTTGGGGTTTGTTTCAAAAAAATGGAACCCTTCTAAGATCACTTTGGTGTCCGTCCGTCCGTCCATCAAGACGCGTTTTCGTTTCTATGTAATCGTACTTCATTGCGCACACCACCAACTTCCTGCTGCAACATTCCCTGAGCGGTACAATTCAGGGATCTTTAAAAAGCGAGCCTTCCTGTTCCTCAAAAGGCCGGCAACGCACCTGTGATTCCCCAAGTCTTGCAGGTGTCCCTAGGCGACGGTGATTGCTTTCCATCAGGTGACCCGTCTGCTCGTTTTCCCCCTCTTATATAAAAAAAAAACACTAATTTTTTTTTCAGGTTGTAGCTACTATTGTCTGGGATTTTTACTAACTTAAACTTAACTTAAACCTAGCTAAAACTATTATTAAATTAAAGATAAAAAAAACTCCCCAATAACCGCCAATGGGGAGGGTGGAGAAGGCTGGCAGCATTGCCACGTTGTATGGCAATGCTTATTCGCTGAGCGAAATATTGGCCAGCCCGCTGGTCACGGGAGGCCTCTATAAGGCGCGCCGAGATATTAATTGATTTTATTTTTTAAAACACGACATACAGACACCATTGAGGAACGAAGCGTCAACAGCTTCTTCGCACGCGTTCTTTCAGAAAGACCATCATTGCCAAGAAGAATCTGCCGCAAGAAACTTGGCAAAGCGTCATTAAAACGCATAATAGTACCATTTCTCTTTTGCAAAAACTTGTCCCCATTTATACATCCTAATTTTCTCTGTCAATTTTGTTACATACATACAAACATACACTAATCACGCCTATTTCGCTTACGAGGTAGACAGAGCCCAAGGTAACAAGACCTGAAGGCCACGCTTAGCGTGATTGTGGGTGTTTAGGTGGATAGGGGAATCAAATTAATGATAAGTTGCTATCCACATCAACTATAACATGATTCCTAAGATTTTTGCCCACAACTGTATACTTACCTACAAAATTAGTTTTTCACGTTTTAACCATACCTTTGATTGAACTTTAAAGTAATAATACATAGATAGCCTGTCAAAATCATAACCCTCCTTTGTCTTCGCCGTAGTCCGGTTTAATACCTCGTTCGACTATATTCATCCACACAGTGTTTCATGCTTTATGTATTTCTGTCCCACTTTAACAAATAGCGGCGTCTCATCTGAACCTGAACCCTAACATGTACGCCCAATAAAACATAAGACCGCATCGATAGTCGATAAACCGGCTCGATAAAACTATCCTGTCAGCGTACGCTTTACGACTTCCTACACAGTACTTACAACAGGAGACGACAACGCGCACCCACTACCAAAATACCAAAATAATACACATTGTGGCGACTGCATTATTTTTGCATCATCATCATCAGCAAGAAGACGTCGACTGCTGAACAAATGCCTCCCCCTTAGCACACCATAATGAACGACAACTCGCCACCTGCATCCACCGGTTTCCCGCAACTTTCACGATGTCGTCGGTCCACCTAGTGGGAAGCCGGCCAATAATGCGTCTCCCGGTTCGTGGTCGCCGCTCGAGAACTTTTCTCCCCCAACGGTTGAGCTATGTGGCCTGCCCATTGCCACTTCAACGTACATACCCTTCGAGCTATGTCGCTGGCTCTAGTTCTTCGGCGAATATCCGTATTCCAGATTCTGACACGCAAAGAAACTCCGAGCATAGCCCTCTCCATAGCTCGTTGAGCGACTCTGAGCCTCTCTACAAGGCCAGCAGTCATCACTGGCAGCACGCACTGATTATAGACTCTTGTCTTCAGGCACTGCGGAATTTTGGACGCGAAGATATCGCAAAGTTCCCCGTTTTAATAAAATAAAACAAAATAGGTGAAAAAAAAACGATTTAGTGGTGTACAGGGAAACATAGAACCTTTAAGTTGCAATTGTGCAGTTGTAATTGTGTCGTACATACAGACACATCAGTCAAACAGATGATGCTTAGCGACAAAAATTCGCAGACTACCCACCTGCTATGGGTGGTGTAGGGGTATAGCACGCGTCACGGAATGACGAGGACCCGGGTTCGATTCCCGGCCATAGCTTTACTTTTCGGATTTTTCTATGTGTTATAATTTTCACTGACATTTAGAAATTACCTTTAAGTTGCATTCATCAGAATCTACTATCTACGGAAGTAGAGTTAAGCGAGTGGCGAAAAAATGTGTAAGGCAATGGAAGTCCTTTCATTGCTATATGTGGAAGTCCTTGCATAGCTAAAGGCGACTCCTGTCGTTAGTCCTCTGCGGCATACAAGTCGCGCAAGATGCTGCACCGATGACACGAATACGACAAACGATTGATGAATAATTCATGTAGTTTGGGTTTGGTGATGTTACAGTATTTATGCGATTTGGCGGAGGAAATCTTAAAAAGGTCTGGAGATCGTAAAATTGATACAGCGCTTTCGCGCGACCGCAACCGCGCAAACGAACATGTATGTACTTAATTAATACGTGGTGTTTTTTTATTAATAACTTTAAAATTTAGACATTTAGGATTATTTTAGGTGTCGATCGGTTCTTTTACTTTTTCTGTGTCTACTCTTGCTTAATACTTATGTCCTGTCAATCGTTCAAAGGTTAACTGGAAGAGATCCCCTTTAGGGATAAGTTCGCTTTTGTACATGTGTGTTGTCCTGTATTCATCTTTTTCTTGTGTTTTATACATACATACATACAATAACTATTAATTGCCTTAAAGTTAGCAATAGGCGTTTTCAAAACCAAGCCATGACAATAATTAAAGTTCTTTTTTTATTTAGATGGTAAAAGGCCATCGAGGGGTTGGGCGAAAATCTTAGGAATCGTGTTACAGGCGATGTGGCTAGCAGCCCATCACTGTTTTGATTCCCCTTTCCATCCATACGCTACAATCATACTAAACGTGGTCTTTAGGTCTTGTTACCTTGGCTCTGTCGACCCTGTAAGGGATAAATACGTGATATATGTATGTATGTATCTACAGAATCTGACAGCACCGTATTATCACTCCATAGCTTAAATCCTCTAGAGCTTCGCACAAGCGAAATTAAATTAGTTTCGTACACAGCCTACATTAGCGTTCGTTCTAAACCCTCATGATTATTCCTTATGACAATTAACCGTCGGAATGGCCTATAAAGCCATATTCCTTATACGCCACAATCCATTAGCTATTCCGCCATATTTACGGTAATAACCTTCGTTACGGCACGGTGCAATAAACAAAGCGAAGTCGCGTGTCGAGCCTAGTAATGTGCGAGCGGTGACGCGTGGGATCGCTAGCTGCTTGGTGAATAAACGAGATGATAAGGAAAGAAAACGACTGGTTAGATAGTCCCACGGGACATGGTACTTTATCATAAATATTTTTTTTATGTGATACGTAAACGAACTAGAAAAAAAGAAAGAAAAAAGACATTTATTCCTCTTTGCAAGACACACAAATATAAGACAATATATATACACACGTTTATAGAAAATAAACACAGATATGAAAAATAGATCATCAGCGTTGTGTGTGTCTTCGCAAAAGTGAAACGGTCGCTGGCTCAGCATTACGCTGAGGTATTAGACACCTGCAGCCTGATTTTTCAGCCAGAACCTATGACTCACGAAACGATACACAGATAAAATATACTACATAATCCAAATCCTTTTACGTAAACAAAGCAATAAATAGATGGAACCCGACTTATGTGCAACTTAAAAAAAAATACATAAACTAGCGTGTCGCCTGATGAAAAGCACCAGCCCATGAATTGACACCTAGAGGTGCGTATCCGCTAGAGGCAGCCTCGGGTCGATTATTACTGGTCGTGTTTGTGTAGTCAATAAAATACAAGCGAAATGACGTTTTTTGGCGTAATCTGTTAAATTACACTTTTAAATTCTTTCTACAGTTTTGCAAAATGTAAATAAGCATCAATTTGAACACTAGCGCGATTTGAAGATTATTCAGTCAACCAGCTTAACATTCCTTTTCTAAACATAACTGTACTTTATACAATTTTGCTCACAAAAACAAGGATACTGCGTGCTTTCCAAAAGTTATGCAGTGAAATACAATATTTTTGCGATGTAAAGTTAAAAACGGAATGCGGAATAAGGAACGAACCGAATAAAGTAATTCCATTTTCATGCTATACCGAAATATTGCGTTGCAAAACAGCTTTTTAGTCTTTTTGTTTCGACCGCCGCGTATATATAACTATACTCGTAACGTTCCTTTAAAATATGTCTCTGATATTATTATGTGCATTATGTTATATTGATATAGTCAGCGAGGGAATGGGCACAGGAGGCTAGCAACCCATCACTATTTTGATTCCCCTTTCCACCTATACGCCCACAACCATACTAAACGTGGCCTTTAGGTCTTGTTACCTTAGGCTCTGTCTACCCGTAAGGGATAAAGACGTGATTTATGTGTGTCTGTGTGTGTGTGTGTGTGTGTGTGTATTATTATGTAGTAGCTATGATAATATTTATGTATGAGTCGAGACATACTTAACAAATATCTTTGGTATAATCTATGATATATTGTGTACTAGCTAGTGCCCGCGACATTCTCAACGGATAATTCTATCCTGATAGATGGTTCTGGTGACCAGCGGGCTTGAAGCTATTTTGGAAAAATAATTAGCCTCGTGATTCAACGCGGCGATGCTGCCAGCCTTCTGGGCACAATGAGCAGTGACAGTGATCTGGGAGGGGTGTTTTATTTGTAGTTTAAGTTAGGCTAGGTTTAGGTTAATTTTATAGTTACATTGTATTTCGCAATTTTTTTTAATGTACAGTTTATAGCAATTTTTGTTTATCCGTGGGCAATATAATTTACCAGGATAAATATAATTTGGTTCGTGGATGGTTCAAAGGGTTTCCATTGCAGTTCAAAGAGGCAACGCGGCCAGCACAATGGGAACCTTTGAACCAGGCACGAAACAGGGGGGCATTTTTTAGGTTAGTTTTTACTCATTTTTAATATACTTTACTTTTAATCAACTTTCCTAGTTTTAGTGTTCTTTATTGTTATTTAGTTTTTAATAGTTTGTATATTAATAAATTCCATATTCTAAAAAAAATAAAATTACCGGGATAAAAAATTTCTTTGTACTAAGTAGTTCACGCGTGATAGTGTAACAAACAAACTCACAATTGCATTAAAAAAATTAGTTACGATTAAGATTCTTAAACATTTTGAGCTGTAAAAAAACCAAACCGTTCCTTTTCTTTAAAAAGTTAGCAATCCTTAAACACCATAAAAATGTTTACAAGCAATCCCTGCTTCTTTGTCAACGAATTACAACTCGAACGAGTCGTCCCATCTTCTTTACTCTTAAAGCGTTTGAAAGGAACAGAGCGATAAAATCTCGGAAGTAAACGACTGTTTGTGATATAAAGCGACGCGAAGTTAGCTACACTGTGACCCTTAAATGAGTTTTTGGTGACTTCATGATATTTATCTTAATGTGTTTGAGTGTTGCGTAAACGGAATAAAAATAACTTTATTCCAACCAGTGTAGAGCATTCTTCCATGCTTATTACCTAACTCGCTCGCAATCGCCATCGTGTTCATTTTGACAGTTCTTGTATGAATGTGACAGCTAGCTGATTCCGATGCCAATTGTCAGCCCATACGTGAACTGTCAAAATGAACACGATGGCGATTGCGAGCGAGTTAGGTTAGCCCTACTGGTCTGGGAGTAAAGAAAAAATAGAATTTACCAGTTGCTTCTCTTCCCGCGCAGATGTTAAACCCATCGAGGGAATGGGCGAAAGTCTTAGGAATCATGTTGTAAGCGACGCGTTTCGCACCCCATCACTATTTTGATTCCCCTTCCGACATAAACGTGGTCTTGTTACTTTAGGCTCTATCTACTCTGTAAGGGATGTAAACGTGATTTGGGTGTGTAATTTCTATTGAAAACTCAAAATCCATAACTTTATATATACATCCTCTTTTATAGCGTCCTAAGTGCCCTCTATCCATAGTTCAAGGATTATCCACTCATTACCTAACACCCTGTAATGTATGTATGTTAGTTACACTATTTATAACTCGAGAACGGCTGAACCGATTTGGCTGAAAATTGGTGGGGAGGTAGCTTAGAACCAGGAGACGGATATATGATACTTTTTATACCGATTTTCCAGCGGGATTGGAAAATCCCGAAATGTTGTGCCAATAAAGCTACGTTACACTTGGCATACCTACATATTATTTCTTTATTAGTATAAAGGTTCACTACAAAGAAATTTTTCAAATTTCCCACGGGATAAAAACACAAAGTAAATAATTAAGACTAGATAATAGTAAATAATATTCCTAGAGGATCACGTAGGTGCTCTAAGAAGGGATTTTCCGAATTTCCTACGGGATAAGCAATAAAAACCTCATACTTGGAGACATGAGTGGATGGGGTATGTCGTCACTCTGACGTTATCTGCGCAGACGAAGTCGCGGGCAAAAGCTAGTAATACAATAATTTTCATTATTAGTTCTGTGGTAGCTGTTTAATATTGTTTCTTTGTAAGTAGGTCATTGATTAAAGTTTTTGGAGTTTTCAGTACACGAAAAGTTATGGAAGTTATGAGCTCTGATACCCCGGCATAAGTTTAAGTTAGTTGTTTTCTGTTATTCTTTTGCATTTGGATATTGCCTTGAATTAATGAAATGAATGCAGAGAAAAAGTTTGCACTTTTGAGAATTCATTTCTAAATGTCCAGTAGGCATCACTACATAGTATAAAACAAAGTCGCTTTCTCTGTCCCTCTGTCCCTATGTATGCTTATATCTTCAAAAGTACACAACGGATTTTGATGCGGTTTTTTGTGATAGAGTGATTCAAGAGGAAGATTTTTATGTATAATTCTACGCAGACGAAGTCGCGGGCAGAAGCTAGTTAAAAATATAGTGGAAATGTGGAAACTTTATACGTCGGGTTCACATGGAGCTTTTTTAGGGGTTAAAAATCTCAAAAATTACTTGGATTTGAGAAATAATTTATATACAAAATTGAAGCTGGAGAATAGCTTATTAAAACAAAACAATTAAATTAATTTAATTATTTATATTATCGAGGGAATGGGCGACCCATCACTATTGCGATTCCCTTTTCCATCCGTGCGCCCACAATAATGCTAGACGTGGCCTTTGGTTCTTGTTGCCTTGGGCTCTGTCTACCTCGTAAGGGAGAAAGACGTGATATATGTATGTATACATACATACATACACAAATCACGTCTTTATCCCTTACGGGGCAGACAGAGCCTTAGGTAACAGATATCTACAGGTCACATTTAGCAAGATTGTGGGCATACGCCCACAACCTATACAGGTGAAAAATGAAATCAAAATAGTGATGGGATGCTAGCCTCATCGCCTATTACATGATTCCTATGATTTTCGCCCATTACCTCGATGGCCTTTTACCATCTGCGCGGGTAGAGAAGCCACTGGTATATTCTATGTTTTTTCTTTGCTCCCAGACCAGCATGGAAGAATGATGGATATGTATGTATGTATGTATGTATATTATGTTGTTATTCTTGTTCGAAAAATGAACAATAAACTTGGCAGCATCATTATAGGTAAAAAATTGGCGTTGCATTTTCAGCGGAGTTCAATCCTCAAGGGAAATACGTCAACCATGTTTTAAAATTGAACAAGTGGCCTCTTCGTAGCACTTCGTAGCGCTCCGTAGCACTGCTACGGCGTAGCATTCTGTACAAGTGAAATTACATTACGTAGATTAATTACACGTTGTTTGATCAAGTTTTATTTGACAAAAGACAGTAATTGGAATTGGAACGAGAACTTTCAATTGTTTCTTTTAATTTGAATGTAACGAGATCGTTGATAATAAAAAGTTCGTTACAGACGCCCACTTGTCTCGAGTGTTTTATTGAATCAGGCGTTACTTTGCGGAGGTCCGCTTCAATGAACAAAAAATATTCACCTTGCTACTCCGCCTGGTTTGCATGTGTAACAGTTGTGCTCATTAAACTTTGATAATGATCCCGTAGAGGGATCGAAACGTGTCAGTGTTTGTGTTTTGCACAATAATTCCCAGATAGTAAAAGCCCGTCGAGGGATTGGGCGAAAACCTTGGGTATCATGTTGTATAGGCGATGTGGCCAACAACCCATCACTGTTTTGATTCCCCTTTCCATCCATACGAGATCTTTAGTTCTTGTTACCTTAGGCTCTGTCTACCCCGTTAGGGATAAAGACGTGATTTATCTATGTATGTATGTATGCAACTACTATTATACTATCGGTAAGCCCAATTTTTGCAACACGTACTGATAGCAACGAAGCCGTGTGCACTTCCACATGTTTTTATATTCCGCAGTAACGAACTGGGAAAACGCAATTTAAAAAAAAAACTAACAACGGAAATGTTTTACGGCTTTGTTTTGTTTTAATCCACTTAAAAAAAGGTTCTAAATTCAGTTTTTTATGTTATACTAGCTGTTCCCCGCGATTTCATCTGCGTGAAATTCGTTTATCGCTGCATGTCCCGCGGGACCACGCAGTTTTTAAAATCCATACACCTTCACAAACTTTTGCATTTATAACATTAGAAGGGTAGGTTTTAGATGGATAAACGTTCCAATAATAAAAATATAAAAAATTAACAGCCTAATATGGAATATTTGATAAGTTGTAGATTAAAATGGCAAACTAAAAGCGTAAATTTATTTTAGGTTCTTATTTGAGTTCTCTAATTTAAATAAATTTAAACAGTTCGGTCACGTCACAACGCGTAAATAAGCAGCCAGTATTATTTCATATTTCATACAATGATCAGTTCATAAAATAATATTTAATATAATCTCAATTCACAGATTTTAAGATCAATATTATTTTTAATTAAATACATACGTATTTAATTAAAAAATCAAATATTTTGATTTTTTATATTATTTATAATAAAAATCATTTCATTATACAAGGTTACTACTTTCATTTCAGCCAGATAATTTGAAGGTTACATAGCCCTGCGTTTTTGGTAGAAAACTTTTGTGAATTAAAAGTCTACCATTTGTAATCTTTCGAAAAAACTATTCTAGGAAGTGTAATTCAATGAGAAAATTTATTATTTTTCGATTTACTCGTGGGGCTTTATTTTTTAAATTAAATGTTATTCTATCTTTCAAACACACTTTGCACACAGACAGACAACGAACCCCCACAACCATTCACATTTCCTTTTAGCGTATACAACTTCAAAAATCTAAAACTTTGATTGTCAACTCCAAACAACATCCTGTATCAAACCGTGAGATAACCTTCTGATAGCGTTTATCAGCGCGCGCTAAATCAACAGATCCGTGATAAGTGGCCGTCCCGGCCGCTATTACTGGAATTAGCCGGGACGCTGCCCCAGTGATACATGGCCGGAAAAACCCGCGATTTAGGGGAAAAAAGTGCCCCATGTTAAGGGTTAACAGTACTATGGGAAACCAGATTCTTGGGGAAAATCGTACGAGAAATTAACACTCATTTTAACCAACTTCTATTTCTTTCCTGGTTTGTTTGTTTCAAATCTATTAATTGAAATTCGACCCCCTTCCAGTACTTCCATGCTGGTCTAGGAGCAAAGAGAAAACATAGAATGTACCAGTAGCTTCTCGTCCCGCGCAGATGGTAAAAGCCCATCGAGGGAATGGGCGTAATTCTTAGGAATTATGTTATAGGCAATGCGGCTAGCAACCCATCACTATTTTGATTCCTTTTTCCACCTATACGCACACAATCTTGCTAAACCTGGCCTATAGGTCTTGTTACCTTAGGCTCTGTCTACCCCGTAAGGGATAAAGATGTGATTTGTGTATGTATGTATTCCAGTGGTCGGTTGACATGAAACTTGGCACAGTTATGTAAGTCTGATGATAATACAATAACCTTGTAATGAAATTCCGGCGACTTCGCCAGGACCGTCTCCGCAGAAGGGAACTCTTCAACGGTTAGTCGAACTGACTTGAAATTTGGTATGCACATGTAAGATAGATGACAATGAAGTACAATAAAAAGTATATTCAGTAGAATACCTTAAATTAAAATGTTTTTTTAGTTTAGGTTATTCGTATTTAGATGCAAAGTAAAACAAGTAAATCAGTGAACTGAATCGGTAACAGGACAAAAATAGATGTAGGTACAAAAACCAATTTAGGAAACATTTTTACTACGATGATACTTCTTCCATGCTGGTCTGAGAGTAAAGAAATAACAGAATTTACCAGTTGTTTCTCTTCCCGCGCAGATGGTAAAATGGGCGTAGAATGGGCGAAAGTCTTAGGAATCATGGTATAGGCGATGCGGCTAGTGCGGCACTATTTTGATCTTCCTTTTCCACCTATACGCCCTTAATCATGCTAAACGTGGCCTTAAGTTCTGTTACCTTAGCTCTGTCTACCCCGTAAGGGATAGAGACGTGATATATGTGTGTATGTTTGATATTTGTGGCAAATCGCCGTAGTTTCAAAACTGGATGGATTACCATTTGAATGGCTAATTCGCGTATACTGTAACGCCATTCATCAAATCTGTTACAATTAACAGCAAAATTCGTATTGAAACATGAAAATTCAGGAACAATTTCAAATTTGTATTAATTCAGTAAATTTCAAAATGCAACAAAATGATAAGCCTGCTCCATCCACATAATTGAACGCGATAAACACAATCCATTGCGAGGCTTTGTTTAAAATGTATAGTATCGCATTTCCATGACGCAATGCAGAAAATTCTTATTTAAAAGCTATTTGTTTAATAATTCCTGGCGTACCGCCAAACAACTGAAATAACATGCAAACTGAATTAACAGCTTATCAATTTGCGTATTTGCGTTTGGCTAATTAATTTTGTTATGATTTATTGTGCTCGTTTCAGTGGTTTGACAATAGTTGCAACTATTTAAAAGTCAACGCACAATGTTGTATACCTACATACATACATATCGTCACGCCTCTTTCCCACAGGGGTAGGCTCCACTTGCTACGATCCTGACATACTTCTTTCGCTTCATCCACACTCATCCATCTCTTCATACATGCTCGTCGGTTTCGAGTACTCCTGACCTGACCTTTTTCCAAAACGTCTCCTATTTGGTGTCGAAATATAATTTAGTATAACAGGTTATTAAAATACATAAAGTCTAAAATGCATAATGAATATAATAATGCTTTAAAATTATTAAAGTTCGATTCGATTAAAAAATTAAAAAAAACCCCTACAACATTGAGTAAATTATCATAAATTAAAAAAAAAAATTTTTTGCCAAAAATGCCGTGTATCACTTTGAAAAGAGCTCATAGTCTTCAAACTGCTGGACCGTTTTATACCAAACATGGCTAAAAACCACCGCAAGGAAACTGGCTTTCGAATGAAAAATTGCATTAAAATCGCTCCATCGACATCAAAGCTATGATGAGACAGACAGAAAGACACACACACAGACATTGACGTCAAACGTCAAAACAGAGGGGTGTGTTATAATAACACCCTTCTTTTTACGTCGGGGGTTAAAAATCAAGCTAACCTAATCTAATACACCAATCTATAAATAAAGCTTCTGTTACTATCGATATAGTCAATGTATTAGCGAAAGTTTAACTAAGCATCCGATAGATGTCGCTGACCCAGAAACAAACTTGCTAACGTTTGTTTCATGCCGTTTCTGTATCACCCGCACATGATTTCTTAATAAATCGAGTTATGAATAGCAGCAGTGAGTTTATTTTCATTTCTACCCGTCAAATAGTGTACAGCTACCAAAAAAAATCATCTAGTTGATAGTTTAACAGAAAATATTTTGGACCATTATGTATTTTAAACCATTATACATTTTAAACTTTATACATTCTTACCCGCACCCTGTATGACGCATAAAATAAATAAATAAAAGAGCCTTGAAATTTAGCGTAAGTATGCACTACGAAGCGATAATTAAAATTTCCCGAGTGAAAAAAGGAATCACGTCTTTATCCCTTACGGGATAGACAGAGCCTAGGGTACTGAGACCTAAAGGCCACGCTTAGCATGCTTGTGGGCGTATGGGTGGAAAGAGGAATCAGATTAGTGATCCGTTGCCAGCCGCAACGCCTATTTTCACTCGATGGGCATTTACTATCTGCGTGGAAAGAGAAGCAACTGGTACATTCTGTTTCCTTGGCTTCTAGACCAGCATAGCAAAAGAACGGGACAGAAATAAATACCTAATAATTGGATACATGAAGGGGGTTTCTTGCTCTGGCGTTTTTTGGGCGAACGAAATCGCGGGCAAACGCTAGTTAAATAAATTTCCTTCAGAACGGTTTGTATGCTCAATGAATTAATTAAGACATTTCATAGAGTATTTTGCTTAAAGAGTATTCAATGGGTCCTTTCAGTATCATTGAATTAAATTTTGTTCATTCAAAGAATATTAATGAAACGATTAAATTAAAACATTATAAAGACTATTTAACATCCACGCTGGTCTGGGAGCAAAGAAAAAACAGAGAATGTAGTTGCTTCTATCCCGCGCAGATGGTAAAAGCTCATCGAGGGAATGGCTAGCAACCCATCACTATTTTGATTTCCCCTTCCCTTAACGCCCACAGTCATGCTAAGCGTGGTCTTGTTACCTTGGCTCCGTCTACCCCGTAAGGGATAAAGATGTGATTTATGTCTGTCATGCGTTGCTTCCATGCTGGTCTGGGAGCAAAGGAAAAACATAGACTGTACCAGTTGCTTCTCTACCCGCGCAGATGGTAAAAGCCCATCGAGGGAATGGGCGAAAATAATAGGAATCATGTTATAAGCAATGAGGCTAGCAACCCATCACTATTTTGATTCCATTTTCCACCTCACGCCCACAATCTTGCTAAATGTAGCCTGTGGGTACCTATTACCTTAGGCTCTGTCTACCCCGTAAGGGATAAAGACGTGATTTGTGTATGTGTATGTGTATGTAAGATTTTGGCCCATTCGTGGAGAAGCAACTGGTACAGTCAGCGTCATATAGTATGGAACGTCCAAAGTGACCAAAAAGTTCGACACACCATACTATTTCCATGGTGTACCGAACTGTTTGGCCACTTGGATGCTTCAAACTATTTGACGCTGACTGTACATTCTATGTTTTTTCTTTGCTCCCAGAACAGCATGGAAGGATGGATCTTTTCCAATAGTATATTTTGTAAGCACGGCTTCATTCCAGCCCCGCATTACGGGCATGACTTAGCTTGATGAGGCGCCGCAAAAACTTGCCAGTCTCACAGTTGTTGTAGCTGGTCTTGTTTAGGTCCATTGTTTGGTTATTTACTTACCTTATGATGTACTTTTCACACCACCTGCTCGACAATAGCTAATTATACATTTTAACCCATTATACATTTTAAACTTTATGCATTCTGACCCGCACCCTGTATGACGCATAAAAAAATAGAGCCTTGAAATTTGACGCAAGGTTGCACTACGAAGAGATAATTAAAATTTCCCGAGTGACAAAAGGACACACATACACAAATCACGTCTTTATTGCCTTACGGGGTAAACAGGGTGACAAGACAGGCCACGTTTAGCAAGATTGTGTGCGTATATAAGCGTAAGCGTATGTATCATGGTAGGTAGGTGATGTTACGTACTTTAACTTTAACGGCTAACCGAGAAGAACATTTTGTAATTTTGCGTTTTCGGAATTAGATTAGAATAATTTCCAAACGGTTTCGCATTTATCGCCATCTTTTGTCCGATAACTCTTCGTCATTTGCGAGTTGAGAAGTTCACGAGGAAAAGTTGTGAAATCTTTGATTCTAAATGAAGATAGCGCTTAATTGGTCCCGGCTTGATGGAGATTGCTTTTCTTATAACAGTTCAAATAACAGGTTCTGAGAAATGACATCGGGAGTCCACGAGTACACAAACCTATTTTTTCTTAGCCTACAATACGATACAAATACTCTTTATTGAACACCACAAAACTATATAGAATCAAAGAACAAAGTAGACAATAGGCGGTTTTATCGCTTAATAGCGAACTCTACCAGACAACCAATAAGACAGAAAAATGAGAATGAACAAAAAAATTAAATGAATGAATGAAATGAATGAATGAATGAATGAATGAAATGAATGAATGAATGAAATAAATGAATGAATGAAATGAATGAATGAATGAAATGAATGAATGAATGAATGAAATGAATTAATGAAATGAATTAATGAAATGAATTAATGAAATGAATGAATGAAATGAATGAATGAAATGAATGAATGAAATGAATGAATGAAATGAATGAATGAAATGAATGAATGAAATGAATGAATGAAATGAATGAATGAAATGAATGAGTGAAATGAGATGATGGTGATGAAATGAGAGGGTTCGGGAGGGAATGAGCGACAATCTTAGGAATCATGTTATAGGCGAAGCGGCTTGCAATTCATCACTATTTTGATTCACCTTTCCACCTATACGCCCACAATCACGTTAAGGTTTTGTTATCCTAGGCTCTGTCTACCCTAAGGGATAAAGAGGTGATTTGTGTAGTATGGTATTGTGTATTGTGTATCATTGGCAGAGACCACAAACAAAAGATTGTTTGATACCGTTGCATTGCCTACCCTCCCCTGGGAAAAGGGGGGTCTCATTTGTATCAATTTGTGTCCGCGGGTCGCGAATTATAATTTAATTATGTGTTTCGAGCGTCCCCGGACGAAAATTGTGTTTTAATTAAACATGCATAATATTCTTGAAAATACAGCGGCCATTGGAAAAGTTAAAAGTCTGTTTTATATTTAGAAACTGGTCAAGCGCGTGTTGGATTACGCGCAGTGTAGGGTTCAAAAATGCGAAAAAATGAAAAATATATGAATGTAGGTACATTATGCTTATTTATACGGTTTCGAATCAGTACGACGTTGGTTTGGATGTGCAACAGTTGTGCTCATTAAACTTTGATAATGATCCCGTAGAGGGATCCAAACGCGTCAGTGTTTGTGTGGTGTAAGGGTTAATTAAGTTTGTGGGATTTATGTGTGTTTTATTGGCAGTAGTGGAGGGAGGGTTGCATGAAAAACAAATATATTTCACACAGGCTTGGTTATCTTGCACGTGAGTAGCGGAGTAGCAAGGTAATTTTTTTTCATTGAAATGGACCTCCGCAAAGTAAATTAATAAATTAATTTATTAAATTAGTACATTATTACAAATGCGAAAGTTGAAAACTTTTATTTTAAACAAAAATTACTTTCTGTCAAGTTTTTTGCGGTGCATTCTTCATGGCAACCATGGTCTTTCCAATTACGCTGGTAGTTTAAAAAAAGACAACTAAAAGAGCCCTTGGCGGCCTAGCAAAATAAAGTTTGAAATGATATGTCACGTCTTTATTCCTTAAGGGGTAGACAGAGCCTAAGCTAACAAAACCTTAAGGTCACGTTTAGCATGATCGTGGGTGTATAGGTAGAAAGGGGAATCAAAATAGTGATGGGTTGCTTGCCGCATCGCCATGATTCCTAAGAATTTGAATTTGCATTAATGTTTCGGAACTAGATTCCTAAATCGAAAAAATATATTTGAGAGTATCGAGTTGTATCTTTCTCGTCTAATTAAAAAAACATAACAGACAAGGGCGAGAGGTGCAGCGTAAATATTGAATTTTACCTGGTATAAATAATCTCTTGCCAAATTATATAGATCTAAATAACTCTTTGAGCCAAACCGCGTCAAACGTGCGACACAAACAACATTGCCAAACTGCTAGTACAGGGTTCCTTTTTTGCCGATTGAGTACGGATCTCCAAAAATCGAAATGAAATAACAGTAGACTATAAATAGAATGAAGCATAACAAGGTCGCGGTCGACTCTTGTATTATTTTAGGTTTTGCTATCTGTTCAAAAGTTGGGTCTTTGCTTTGGGAAAATATTTGTGGTTGTGAAGTTTCATACTTTTATTAATTTAAAGTATGATTACGAACTTGGTCGGCTTTAAATAACCATGAAGAACTTATTATTACGATATCATAGGAATCATTTCATAGGAGATGAGGCTAGCAACCCATCACAATTTTGATTCCATTTTTCACCTATACGCCCACAATCTTGCTAAATGTGGCCCGTAGGTACCTTACCTTAGGCTCTGTCTACCCCGTTCGGGATAAAGACGTGATTTGTGTGTATGTATGTATCAAATCAGTTTAAAATCAATAACGAGCAAAATAGTGATGGGAGCCGCATCGTCTATGAAATTCATGATTCTTATGCCCATTTCCTCGATGGGATTTTACCATCTGCGCGGGAAGAGAAGCAACTGGTACATTCTGTTTTTTCTTTGCTCCCACACCAGCATGGAAGCAAAATCCCTAATTTTCTCTGTCAAATTACCTTCATACATTAAAACAGATGGGGACACATTTTTTCTTGTTCTTTAAAAAATCTAAGAATAAGAGTAAGAATAAGAAAACTTTACTTACTTTTTTTTACTTTACTTGATATATATTATAGATAGTATAAAGTAGTTTATTGACTGGTAGGTTTTAGGAGTTTATGTATTATATTCGGTAAAGTTATGTATTGTGGCTCTCAGTGTTTGCAATTTTTAAACTCACTCGTCCATCCCTAATATAATACTCCTTTCATCCACTCAAAGGTTGACTGGAAGAGATCCCTTAAAGGGATAAGTCCGCCTTTGTGCATGTATCTCAGTGTTTGTCAATTGTATTTTGTCTTGTTTATTTTGCACAATAAAGAGTTTACATACATACATACATACTTTATTAGCTGATATAGAGACACAAACAGAATATTTTGCATGGATACTTATTCCAACCAGCCAAATGGCCGCCACTCAGCTATGTCACGATAAGATCCAGGATAATGTCGTGACGCTGATTTTCAGTGACGCCAGTTACAGAGTCGAGTGCCGAAATTTCGAAAATTCGATGCAAATCTGCCTTAAACTCCCCAATGATGAGACTTAACACTTACTCTGCCGCAGATTTTTCCTCAGCGCTGCCGAATGCGGCTCGATTGTACCACATTCCCACAAAAGCGGCGGGAGTATTGTCCCTCCACAAAGGTGGATATTGTTTTGAATGTTAAAATTCGAAATAAATGTTTTTCCGAGCTCCTGGCTATAGGAATCCGGACAAAGGCTTGCGCTGTCTGATTCGAAGTTTAAAACGTTTTGTCTCGCTGCGGTTTGAGTTTCGCGTTGATAATCTTTGTGGAATATTAAAATGTTTTGACGACTTTGAATATTTGGTCAAAGACAAAATTTTCATTAATAATTTGTTCAAAGAACAAACATTTACCTCGCTACTCCGCGCCGCGTTTGGTGGCGGAGTAGCAGGGTAAAAAGAAAGAAGACATTCCTATTTGCAAGACTCACAAATATAAGAATATACACAATTTTATAGAAAAAAAACACAGACATGAAAAATAGATCATCAGCGTTGTGTGTGTCTTCGCAAAAGTGAAACGGTCGCTGGCGCAGCATTGATCGCCGTATTACTGAGGTCTCATCATCCTCATCATCATCTCCAGCCTTTTTATGTCCTACTGGTGGGCAAAGGCCTCCTCGCAGAACGAGAGGGCTTGGGCTATAGTTCCCACGCGGGCCCAGAGCGGATTAGGAACAAATGAGATATCGCCCATATATTTACTTATGTTTACTTATTTTTCCCTGGTGATTGTTTAATTATTTAATAGCCATTTTGCTTAAGCTGATTTCCTAGTTTAGGCATATGAGTTGTTAACTTAAATTTATAAGGAATCTTTGTTCTTAGTTATAATTTTGTAAAACATTTATGAATAAATTATCTTTATCTTTATCTTTATTTCGAAAAACTCAGAGATGCGAACCCGGGAACCTCTGCTTGAGAGGCCACAGATCAAACCTAGTGGTTTAGCCTATAGTGGCTACCACGTTTTTTATTTTATTAGAAATTCGTGTCAACCCATCCCTTTCATTCTCATAATATTTATTACTAGTGCAAGCGGAACAGCTGGGAATGAACTTCGAATAACGAATTTCCAAAGAAAGGCCAGCATTCCCCGCCGTCAACAAACATCGCGTCTGTCACAAAACGCCTCCCTTTTCGCCGTGTGCCCAAACAACCGCCACTTTTTACAGAAAAATCTATTTTCTTATGGTCATTTGTTTCAATCGCGGCTAATGATTCAGAATAATAGTCTTTTGTGACGCACAAAACCGGTTAGGAGCTTTCATGTTTCAATAGATTAAGTCCGAAACTTTACGGGAAAAACAGCTCTTTAGAAAAAGGGCTCTCTTAAGTAATTACGGACCGGGTCTGGGGCTCATCCATTATTTCCGGTGATACAGTAAGGGCTCATAGATACCGATTGATAGGTAATCAAGATAATAAATTATTTATACGGATATCCTTTGTGGATGGCGACTTTGTCGATGTCCCAGGATATTTTTGTTGGCAGTCTCGATTGAAGTTTCAGAAATGAAATATAAATTGGATTTGTGTTTGGCCTACGTGCTAGAATACATATTTGTCGTAGGGCAGAATATAATAGTTTGAAACGGGAAATTCTATTTATGTTATTTTCAATCAAGCTCCACACACTTCTTCTTTCAAATGAATAAATGGGCGTAAAAGTTTTATTGAATCAGACGTTACTTTGCGGAGGTCCATTTCAAATTTTCAGAGAACAAAAAATATTTATATTGCTACTCCGCTACTCACGTGCAAGATGGCCAAGCCTGTGTGAAATATAAAAAACATATATTTCACACCAACTGATGGCCTAATGGTTAGAGAATCTGACTATGAGGCTTGAGATCCCGGGTTCGATCCCCGGCCGGGCCATATATTTGTATGAAAAATACGAATGTTTGTTCTCGAGTCACGGAAAATTAATAATTTATTTAAGCATGTACTATCTATATAAGTATGTTTATCCGTTGTTTAGTACCCATGCTGCTTCCATACTGATCTGGGAGTAAAGAAAAAACATAGAATGTACCAGTTGCGTCTCTTCGCGCGCAGATGGTAAAAACCCATTGAGGTAAAGCCCGAAAATCTAAGGAATCATGTTGTAGGCGATGCGGCTTTCCTATACGCCCACAATCATGCCAAGCGTGGCCTTTGGGTCTTATTGCCTTGGGCTCTGTCTACCCCGCAAGGGATGGAAACGTGATTGATGTATTATTTAAATAGAGGTTAAAGCAAATAGAAACCCTGCTAATTTATCGTAACCATTAACTAATCAAAATCGGACCGTAGGAAGCATTACAGTGAGCAAACAGGGAGCGCAAACAGGACTTAACGGGAATAGAACTCACGATGTGTTTGTTCACTGAAATTGGCTCGAAACTTCATCAAAAGACAAAGATAAACCTAGAAAGCAATACAGTTCAAGTGTGATTTGAAAAATATTTACCAAACACTCTACTTAAAGAAAGAAAGAAGACGTTTATTCATTTTTGCAAGACACACAAATATAAGAGAATATACACACATTTTTAGAAAATAAACAGGAAAGATAAACACAGACATGAAAAATAGATCATCAGCGTTGGAATGGGCGAAGGTCTTAGGAATCATGTTGTGGGCGATGCGGCTAGCAACCCATCACTATTTTGATTTCCCTTTCCAGCTATACGCCCTTAATTATGCTAAACCTTGCACTGCTTGCACTGCTGTGTTCCGGTGTGGAGAGTAAGACAGCCGGGGAAATTACGGGCACAAGAGGCATTTCATCTTAGTCCTCTAGGTTGGCAACGCATCTGCAATCCCTCCGGGGTTGCGGGTGTCTATGGGCAGTGGTGTTCACTTACCACCAGGTGACCCACTTGCTCGTTTGCCTTCCTATTCAAATTAAAAAAAAAAAAAAAAAAAAAAACGTGGCCTTAAGGTTTTGTTACCTTTTTTTTATATATATAAGAGGGGGCAAACGAGCATACAGGTCACCTGATGGAAAGCAATCACCGTCGCCCAGGGACACCTGCAAGACCTGGGGGAATCACAAGTGCGTTGCCGGCCCTTTGAGGAACAGGAAGGCTCGCTTACCCCGCGCTCTACCCCTCTTCTCTCGTAGGCTCTGTCTACCCCGTAAGGGATAAAGACGTGACATAATATATGTATGTATATGCAGCGTTGTGTGGCTACTTGTATAATTTATTTGTGTATCGTTCCGTGAGTCACAGACGGTTCTGGCTGAAAATCAGTGCTGCAGGTGTCTAACCTCAGCGTAATGCTGCGCCAGCGACCGTTTCACTTTTGCGAAGACACACACAACGCTGATGTATTTTTCATAATCTGTGTTTTTTTTTCTTGTTTATATTCTATAAAATTGTGTATATTCTCTTATATTTGTGTCTCGCAAAAAGGAATAAATGTCTTCTTTTTATTTATTTTCTCTTGCAACTGTTCAAAATTGTTTGGAAATTAAACGTAATGGATACCTTTTAAAAAATATAATTGTATTTTTTTATTGAATCAGGCGTTACTTTGCGGAGGTCCATTTCAATGAACAGAAATATTTACCTGGCTACTCCGCTACTGACGTGCAAGATAACATGATTCCTATTTTCTACCATTCCCTCGATGGGCTTTTACCATCTGCACGGGAGGAGAAGCAACTGGTACATTCTATGTTTTTTCTTTGCTCCCAGACCAGCATGGAAGTTATTGAAGGCAGCAGGCATTCTTAGAATAAATTCAATTTAACTATGTCCTTAGACTATTTGACCACCTATATACTAATGTGAAAATAAATTAAACTATGAAAATAACGTCATAGCTGTGATTAATCTCTGAGAAGCGGTTAAATAGCATACTTCAAAACTAGTTTCATACATACACATACATAAATCACGTATGTATCCCTTACGGGGTAGGCAGAGCTAGGTAACAAGATCTAAAGGCCACGTCTATCACAATTGTGGGCGTATAGGTGGAAAGGAGAATTAATATAGTGATGGGTTGCTAGCCGCATCGCCTATAACATGACTCCTTCGATTTTCCCTGACACGAAACTAGTTGAAATTAATAATGTGTTAAATCTTCATAGTTTGCGTGTTCGGTTTACTTTTAACCCAATATTCTAGTACTTTCCACGATTCAGTCACGCAACAGACTGGAAGTTCAGGACAACCGGAGTAAATTATAAATTTTGGCAGCCGTACGCAGCAGTGAAGTCACGGCTTGTAATTTTGAAAATTTTCTAAAGTTTTGTGCAACCAGACGTCAGAATATTGTTTACAGATTTTTATCACGAACGCTTGAAATTTTACTTTACGTTTGAAGATAGAAACAGTGTTTCTCTTTCACAAATTAAATAAAACAGACCTTTTAAATTTGCTGCAAAAAAAGTTCCATCTTCAGATTTGTTTTCTTGCCATTCACCTTGTAAAGGCATTGAATATGCAAAAAATAACTTCAAAGCTTATTTTTCATCTCAAAAACATCAAGCAGAAACATGTTAAAAATGTATAAAATCCTTTGGTCATTAAAGCAGTTTGATGTCCGCAGTAAACCCTTTATAGCGAGTTTATGGTCTTCAAAAAGCATAAAACAAAATATTCAGGAATCGGCACAAACCCTTTCGACTTTTGAAGTGGGAAGGTAAAACAGATGTTCAAGATAAAGCAATGAATTTAAACGTTCTTTTCCCTCCAAATAGATAACACCAATAAAGCCGCGCTAATAATTCAAAGTCGAGCCCAAATCTCATACACTTAGCATATTTTTACGTGGGAATTCGCAGCGTGTTCTTAAAAATAAACGTATAAATTCCCTAGGAAGGTAATAAAGTATTCAATCCACTCCGCTAACTCGGATATTATGCTTCAAATCGTGCAAAGAAACGGTTCTATTTGGGAAAAAATACGGGCCATAAATTGTAAAAGGGGGATGGAGATGTGGAAACAAAAGCCGGCGTGACCTCGCGGCGGCGTCAGGTGGGGTGGCCTCTGGTAATGATAACTGGAGCTCACTAATGATTTATCTTTAACGATCCTCTCCCAAGCACGTGCCACGTGATGCTTCTTACATACGTACATAAACGTAGTCTCAAACATCGTCGTAAATGTCGTCATTGTATTCTAAGTAACAGAACACGAAGGGCCTCGTTGACGGCCGAATTACATTGCAGGCGCGATTTTCTGACCATAAATAGGATTGCTGAAAAATTTTTCATTTGTTTTTACCTTTTTATAAAGTCAAAGAGACTATGGAATAATGAACAACAACGTCATACAGCCAAGTCGATGGCCGAGGAGTGCGCGTTTAGTTCGAGTCTTAATGTTTTTATCAATGTCTCAAATAGCTTACGGTGACAGATAACATAAAAAAGGCGGGAACGTGAAAACCACCAAGTTGCGAAGAAATTTAGTGCAAAATTTATTTTCATGCAGCTTGTATGAAGAGATTGACGAATGCGAATGAAGCGAAAGAGATATATCAGGATCGTAGCAAGTGGAACAAAGTATTATTTACCTGCTGCCTACCCCTATGGGAAAAAAGCGTGACGGCATGTATCGCTACATAGTCTAAAACAAAGTCGTTTTTCGCTGTCTGTTTGTTTGTATGTATACTTAGATCTTTAAAGCTGCGCAACGGATTTTGATGCGGTTTTTTTTAATAGATAGAGTGATTCATTCAAGAGGAAGGTTTATCCTACTAATATCATAAACGTGAAAGTTTGTAAGTATGGATAGATGGATGTTTGTTACTCTTTCACGTAAAAACTAGTTAATGGATTTTAATAAAACTTTACAATAATATAGCTTATACATCAGAATAACTCATAGGCTACTTTTTATCCCGGAAAATTGCATAGTTCCCGCGGGATAGCGATAAACATGACAAAGGTCGCAGCTGCCTAAAGTCGCGACTTCAATAATTATTGCAGATTATACTGTCAACGACGACAGATGGTCAAAAGCGGTCACAGAGTGGTGGCCAAGACTGGGTCGAGGGTCAGTGGGCAGACCATCAGCCCGTTAGTCAGATGACATCTGACATTCGGCTGGAAAACTGTGGATGAGACTGGCACAGGACCGGGGAAAGTGGCGTGAAAATGAAGAGGCCTTTACTCAGCAGTTGATGTGGGCTGATTAGCGTTAGAGATACTGTCAACATCAGTTCTTAAGTCTCATTCTACGCGGACGAAGTCGCGGGCCGAAGCTAGTTATGTATGTGTGCATTTCACAGTACCTTTGTCACTTCACGATAGGTGACAAATTGATACAAAAAGCGTTTCTATACTAAGGAATTTTGGTACGTACATGGTACAACGTTAGTCGATGCGTTCGTCGCGTCCTTTCCACCTTATTTCCTTAGCGTAAGTTTTGAAATACATAACAACTCATTCTGACACGTTATTGTGATAGGTTTATGTGAAACAAGAATATATCTCGTTAAAAATGTATTTCGATCCAAGAGTAATCCTAAAAGCTCATGTGATGGAAAGCTCTGGAGGTACATAATTGAAAGCGCAAGTAAACATAAAGAGTAGGGATGATGAAAAAATTGTCGATCGCGTTGTCGAGTGCCGCGTTTGATTTATTAATTTACTAGCTTCTGACCGCGACTTCGTCTGCGTAGAAGTATACATAAAAACCTTCCTCTTGAATCACTCTATCTATTAAAAACCGCATCAAAATCCGTTGTGTAGTTTTGAAGATATAAGCATACATAGGGACATAAGGACATAGGGACAGAGAAAGCGACTTTGTTTTATACTATGTAGTGATTTATTCATTGTCAAGTCATGTACATACATAATGAAGATGTTAACATTGTTCTAAGTCAGTCCAGGACGCCCTGCAAGGGCACACAATAGTAATTAATATCTAAATCTAGGATTGTAATATAATGTCAAAAACATGCCATGAAATTAATTAAGTACATTAAACTATACATTGATATTATTAAATTCATTAATGTTATTCTATTCTAGTTAATTATTTGTTAGTAAAACGAGATGATTTCAGTGAAATAGTATGTCAATTAAATCAAAGAATCATTACAATAGTTTATCGGTGGAGCGACGAGTTATTCCTTTGGCCAAATTTATTATGTAATAGATGAACCAAGGCGCAGTTTAATTACAACAATTTAATACTTACTAGCTTCTGCAAAAATTAGTTTAGCTATCCCACGGGAACTATGCAATTTTCCGTGAAAAAATAGCCTATGTGTTAATCTAGGGTATCAGCTATCTCAGTTACAAATTTTATTTAATTCAAAAGTTTTTACGTGAAAGGGTAAACAAACATCCATCCATCCATACTTACAAACTTTCGCGTTTATAATATTAGTAGGATGATCACTGATCCCCTTTCCATCCATACGCCCACAATCATGCTAAACGTGGCCTTAAGATTTTGTTACCTTAGGCTCTGTCTATCCCGTAAGGGATAAAGACGTGATGTATGTATGTCTAGGACTTTGTTTTTTTTTGTTACGCCGACAAACTGTCGCCGGCACAAGCGCATCCCTAGCAAAGGGTACCAGCAGACGGCCGCCCCTAAAACGGATTTATGTATCGGGCTAAAAACATTTCGATTTATTTATGTGTACAACTAAAAACGGCTCGATATTCCCCAACTTCGAGGGCCCGATGGCGATCGGGAACTTTTTCATTTTGCATAGTTTCTGTATCGGTTCGTTTGGAAATCGGAAAGGTTGCCGTCCGCTCGGCATCTTAGCTTGTTTTGAAATTTAAAGTGAGACCGTCCTAAGCTTTTATTAAGTAGCCCCCTTATTCATAAACGCTCTGTAGGCATCTGCTACTTAGCAATCGTTTGTCCTTATCTGAGAAAGGTAAATGACAAAGTGACAGATAAGGACAAACGATTGCTAAGTTAGCAGAAGCCTACAGAGCACTTTCAACATGAAACTACCGTGAGATTTCTATTTCGTAGTCCTTCTTCCTGGAGCGCTCGCCCCGGCGGCAGCGACAGCGGCACTGAGCAAAAATAACAGGTCGCATTCCATAGTATTTTGTACGGGAAGAGACCCCATTATTCTGCCCGTCAGTATATTATCTTCCATGGTGGTCTGGGAGTAAAGAAAAAACATAGAATTTACCAGTTGCTTCTCTTCCCGCGCAGGTAGTAAAAGCCCATCGAGGGAATGGGCGAAATTCTTAGGAATCATGTTATAGGCGATGCTACAACCCATCACTATTTTGATTTCTCTTTCCACCTATACGCCCTTCATCATGCTAAACGTGGCTTGAAGGTTTTGTTACCTTAAGCTCTGTCTACCCCGTAAGGGATAAAGTCGTGATATTATGTATGCAGTATAATATCTTGCGTAGTAACAGAGTTCCTAAGGTTGTCTATTTAGTTGAACATAACGCCTCATCTATACGTTCTACCTTTTCACCACCAAATTAATGTGTCTGAAAGGATTAACTGGGTCGTTCAGCTGAAAACCTAAAAGCTAGACGGGTACACGAATATAATTAAAATCTATGCAAAGCTGTTTCAATTTTAAACTCAGAGATTGAAGTTATATTGAAAGGGAAGCCAGTCCATTACAGTGAAATCTAGTTTATACAAACACTAGCTTCTGCCCGTGACTTCGTCTGCGTATGCAAAAACCTTCTTCTTTAATCACTCTATCTATTAAAAAGAATTGCATCAAAATCCGCTGTGTAGTTTTGAAGATATAAGCGTACATAGGGACATAGGGACATAGGGACAGAGAAAGCGACTTTGTTTTATACTATGTAGTGATGATGATGAAGTATAACTTATTTTTCATTGTTACATTCTCACATTTATTTTATCTTAAGTATTATACAATAATTTTATGTGTATATGTATGTATTATTTTATTTTATTTATTTAGCTATGTATTATATTTATGTTGGTATTGTTGTTTTTTATTTTCCCTGCGTTTATCCTGTCTATTTGTTTCCGCCACCTATTTAAATTGTCTCCAACTTATTTCTCTTATTGGTTGTCTGGTAGAGATCGCTATTAAGCGATAAGACCGCCTATTGTCTACTTTGTTCTTTGTTTCTGTATTGTTTTGTACAGATTTGTGGTGTTGCCCTGTCCACCCCGTAAGGGATAAAGACGTGATTTGTGTATGTATGTATGTAAGGAGTTGGAGTAAAAAATTATTCAACCAAAAGCTCCCGCCTCATACAATTCCTTTTTCTCAAACATTGTCGTAAATGTCGTCATTGTAATCTAAGTAACAGAACGCGAAGGGCCTCGTTGACGGCCGAGTTACATTGCAGGCGCGATTTTCTGACCATAAATCGGATTGCTGGAGTGTTTTTCATTTGTTTTTAACTTTTTTAAGTCAAAGAGACTTTGGAATAATTAAAACTATGTCGTTCAGCCAAGTCGATGGCTAAGGAGTGCGCGTTTTGTTCGAGTCTAACGTTTTCATCAATGTCTCAAATAGCTTACGGTGACAGATGACATAAAAAAAAACTTAAGAAAAAAGTCGGGAACGTGAAAACTACCTAAGTTGGTAGGAAGTTTAGTGCAAAATTTATTTTCATTTCCTCTCAATGTTTGAGAAAAACATCATATCTGCCTCAGCTGGAAGAGCAATCGCTGGATTCGTTACTTTAAAAAACACTCGCCTGCGGTTCGTGCTCTTAAGCAAGTTACTCATCCAGCAATTGGCTACTTCCAAACTACAAAACGATAAAAATCACTTAATTAATTCCATAAAACACGCTAATAAATAGCAATTTCGTTTAATATTAGTTCAGAATTCAACCACGACCTTTCATATTTCAATAACTATTCGCAGCGCTGGCACGTTCGCGCGTGCCAAGCTTTATTTGCGGTCGGGGAGGGCGCTAACTGCTAACCGTTGCTAGTGGATTGTTCGCGATAATCCTAGTTCCGGAATTATCCGGCTACACAGATAAGTTGGTACAAGCATCCTTTAATATTCAGCTGCGGATGCTAATTCCGCATTGCGTGGTGTTAGAGATGGCAGGCAATTCACTTACAAATTATTTAATACTAGATGTTGCCATGCAGGAATTACGCAATTTTCCGGGATAAAAAGTAACCTATGTGATGTTCGAGACTATAATCTATCTGTGTTCCAAATTTCATCCCGATCTGTCCAGCCGTTCTGGCGAGAAAGAGTAACAAACATCCATCCATACTTACAAACTTTCGCGTTCATATGTTAGTAGAATTTTATTATTAAAACTGCATTTAAAACGGTTTTACTTTCCATGTTGGTCTTCAAGCAAAGAAAAAACATAGAATATTCCAGTTGCTTCTCTCCCCCGCAGATGATAAAGGCCATGGAGAAGCTGGGCGAAAAATCTTAGTAATAGGCGATGCGGCTAGCAACCCATCACTATAATATTTTGATTCTCCTTTCCACCTATTCGACACCAATCATGCTAAAATGTAGTCTTTAGGTCTTCTTACCTTAGGCTGTGTCTACCCCGTAAGGAATGAAGGCGTGATTTATATGTACTGTAGTATGGCGATTGGCCACTTTAAGTGTTTAGCAGTAACACAATAGTTTACTGCTACATAAACGCATATTGCTTGTGTCAGCGACAACCTTAGCAATATGCTTGTATATGTTGAAGGAGAAAGGAAGAAGAATAATAGAAAAAACAAATAAGAAGACGAATAGAATATGATAAAGATGAATAGAAGAAGAAAGAAGAGCGCTGTCCAGGGTTTACCCGGCTCGCACGTCAAGAGGAGTCCAGGGATATCCCGGCCCAATCAAAAGGAGTCCAGGGAATTCCCGGCCCAGTTCCAGGGAGTCCAGGGTTAGCCCGGCCCAGCATCAAACAGCACCGAGCATCAGCATCGGGTCCACGGTTACTCATCGATTATTTATTTTAATTTTTACAAAGGTTGTCGCAAAGCAGGTATATATACTTTTTTTATATTTTCTCTTACTGCTCATGAATTTTTTTTTATTTTCAAGTAAAATTCCAGTAACCTAGTGTCACAAAGTTCAATCACCTTATTTCGTTTCGCAATTAGCGACAGTTGCTAGCGCCGCTTACGTTATGCGCGTCAGCATTTATTGGAACTAGGCCGCGCGCCGGTACCTAAGTATGCGACTTATAATTAAAATTGAATGTAATTAGAAGCCATGGGAATGCATCGCATCATTCCAGTATCTAAATAGTTAACAAAAATACTCAATGAAACTATTTTTATACAATTAAAGGATTATCTATCTATACATATAAAATTCAAAGTCCTGACTGACTGACTGACTGACTGACTGACTTAACTATATATCAACGCACAGCCCAAACCACTGGACTTAGAGACTTGAAATTTTGCACATAGATACCTTATACAATGTAGGCATCCACTAAGGAAGGATTTTTGGAAATTCTCACGGGATAAGGAAAAAACGGGAATTATATATTCGACTCCGAGTGACGCTATCTCAGTAACTATAATAACTAGACTCTTCAAATTTGATACAAAAGTAGGTGATTACAAAACGAAGAAACTAATTTCAGGATTTTTGGAAATTCCCACGGGATAAGGAAAAAAAACGGGATTTATATATTCAGTTAAACGAAATCCTATGAACTATAATTACTAGACTGTTCAAATTTGGCATAGAAGTAGGTGATTATAATAGTAAAATAATGTCTTAATGATTTTTGGAAATTCCCACGGGATAAGGAAAAAAACGGGATTTATATTTTCAGTTCTACGGGATCGATTTTTCGTTTTACTGGTCGTATAAAACTGAAATTTGGCCTTCAAGTTCCCTTGGGGAGTGTAAACAATAAAAAAAGGATTTCCCGAAATTCCCACGGGAACCGGAAAAACGGGACTTTTCGTTTTACTGGTTGCAGAAAGCTGAAATTCGGCATGTAGGTTGCTTCTGGAGTGCAGAGGAGCATTAAGAGAGTACTTTCCCAAATTCCCACGGGAACGGGAAAAATATTTGTTTACAAAGAAATACTGCGGTAGGCATAATATGGCTAGAAACTTGAAATTTGGCACACATATACCTTGAGTATCCTAGAGGTGCACTAAGAAGGTATTTTTCGAAATTCCCACGGGATAGGGAAAAAACGGGATTTTTTGTTATGCTGGTCGTAGAAAGCTGTAATTTGGTAAGAGCCTTCCTTGATGAGTGTATGGGAGCACTAAGAAAGGATTTCCAGAAATTCCCACGAAACAGGAAAAACGGGGTTTTTCGTTTACTGGTCGTAGAAAGATGAAATTTAGCATTTAGCTTCCTTAGGGAGAGTAACGGAGCATTAACAAAGGATTTCGTAACATTTTTACGGGAACGGGAAAAATATTTGTTTACAAAGAAATACTGCGGTAGGCATAATATGGCTAGAAAATTGAAATTTGGCACACATATACCTTGAGTATCCTAGAGGTGCACTAAGAAGGTATTTTTCGAAATTCCCACGGGATAGGGAAAAAACGGGATTTTTTGTTTTACTGGTCGTAGAAATTGGTAAGAACCTTCCTTGATGCGTGTATGGGAGCACTAAGAAAGGGTTTCCAGAAATTCCCACGAGAACAGGAAAAACGGGGTTTTTCGTTTTACTGGTTGTAGAAAGATGAAATTTAGCATTTAGCATTTAGCTTCCTTAGGGAGTGTAAGGAAGCATTAACAAAGGATTTCCTAACATTTTTACGGGAACGGGAAAAACCGGGATTTTACGTTTCCAGACGAAACAGCGGAAGAAAGAGACTTAACATTTATAACGTGTGTTTCTTTAAAGGCTTTAAGTGTACTCCGAAAGCACTCCCCAAAATTTTCACGGGAACGGGAAAAAACTTAATTTTTCGTTTTACATCTTAGCGCGTACGAAGTCGCGGGCAAAAGCTATTTGGGGTAGGTATATTTTAGGACAGCCCTTTAGGTTAGGTTAGGTTTGTTTTATAAAAATCCTGTAATATTTACAGTTTCAGAAAAATTAAGGCAGCGGGGCAATGCGGGGGCTTGCTTGCATGCTTGCCTGAGTCCTTGCTTTGCATGCTTGATTGCATACTTGCTTTCATGCATGCTTGCATGCATGCATGCTTACTTGCATGCATGCTTGCTTGCACGCTTGCTTGCATGCTTGCTTGAGTCCTTGCTTTGCATGCTTGATTGCATACTTGCTTTCATGCATGCTTGCTTGCATGCATGCATGCTTGCGTGCTTACTTGCATGCATGCTTGCTTGCATGCTTGCTTGCCTGCTTGCATGGGTTTGGGTGTTCGCTTGCTTGATTGCTAGCTTCTTTGAAATGCTCATGGTTCACGCGTGCGAAGCCGCGGGCAAAAGCTAGTAATGATTTTAAAGATCCTAAGAATATAATTCTTAGATTTAATGATTTTTTTTTAAAGATTATCAGTAATATAAAAAGATTAAATAGAATTAAATGATCGAATTAAATAATTTGATAGGTAATATAGAATTGGAGGATCGATTTAAATAATTTGAAGATGAATAATTGAAGATTGAGTAAAATGATTTTTATTTTTTATTTTGGTACGGTACACTACTGTCAACATAGTTAGAGCTCTTAGTCCTTATCTGATCATGGTGTTTGGACTACCGTGCCCTCCGTGAAGATGTTGGAGACTATATGTCTTAATGTATTTAGAGACTCTTAACTTACAGGCACGCCGAAATGGGTGACCTGATATGCCAAGTTATTATAGGGCCAAGATGCCCATGAGGTTAATGTTGAAGGGCCAAGATGCCCATATGATTATTGAGATTATGAAAAGGGACGCACAGAAGCGTAGCCCAGTTTATTTTAGGAGCAGATGACTCCGAGTAAAGGCTGTACAGTTCACCGACTAATGTAAATGTAGTAATAACCTCCAGGCTAGAGTGAAACACCGGCGAACTGCACTTAAATGGATAGAGATGAGGAAATGAAACTTATCATGTTATTCCTATCCCTACATCCCTAACCTAGCTCAGGTGTGGAGGACACCTGTACATGAAGTGAGAGGAAGTCTGTGCCATGAGACCTACGGGCAACAGACGGATGGTTGGAAGGACAGCGGGTTTGTGAGGTAACGGTTTTCTCACTGCCAGCCCACAGACTCATGGGACTGATCAAAGATGGCTAAGGGTGTCTTGGCCACAGTGAGAGGTATCAGAGTAGGAGGGAGTAGCTTCCAGAGAGTAGCCCTGGCAAGCTAGTGTAAGGAATGACCCCAGAGAGTAGCCCTGGCAAGTCATGTAAGGTGAGGAGGTAGAAGTGAAACATCAACGGTCAGTTGACATCTGATTTATTTTTAATAAATGATCTCATTTATACTGTTTACATTGATACACACATAGAACTAAAGATTGTAGTGTACTATGCGTGTAACTAGCTACTATAGCAGATATTTCTGCCGTCGTGCGAGTAGGTCGCCGTTCAGCAGATTGGCGTGAACTGCAACTGGGTCGTGCGTTAGGTTGTGTCAGCGCGCTGGTCAATGTTCATCTCTGAACAAAGGCATTATTTATTAATATGACACCATAGTACCGTTACCATAAAAATGAATAAAGCAAAATATTACGGATATAAATATTAGAAAGGAGTGTAACGAAAAATTTATTTTTTATTAAAAAAAAAACAATTAATCGATCAATAAATAATTAAATAATACAGAAATTAAATAATAACGTAATTACTAAAGAAATAATAACTAACTGATTATTAGAAAATTTAAAAACGTGACACTAGCAAACTAAAATAAATGTTGATATGATAAAAATGAATAATAATAAATTTGATTAATTTTTAATGTATAAACTTAATATAAATAATATTTTTTCTTTGTCAGGTAAAATACTTACAAAAAAAATGTAAACAAGTAACATGCGTTTAAATTTTTTTTCTGCCACCCCGGCGGTGAAGGGACTTTCGGGGGAGGTGTAGTATGGCGATTGGCCACTTTAAGTGTTTAGCAGTAACACAATAGTTTACTGCTACATAAACGCTTGTCAGCGACAACCTTAGCAATATGCTTGTATATAAGTCTAAGTAAACCCTCAATATACGTTCCTATTATAAACATCGAAGCTGGTCTTACTTGCTCCCCAACACCCTGAGGCATCATCAAGATCATCAGATTTACACCTTCATTACAGTACGTATGCCTACGCGCTCACAATCATGCTAAGCGTGGCATTTAGGTCTTGTTACCTTAGGCTCTGTCTACCCCGTAAGGGATAAAGACGTGATATAATGTATGCATATATGTCTATTCAAATTCAAAACTTTATTTTACTAGCCCGCCAAGGGCTCTTTTAGATGTTTTTTTTAAACTACCAGCGCATTCGGAAAGACCATGATTGCCAAGAAGTATGCACCGCAAGAAACTTGGCAAGTAGTTGGTGATTTGCGTACGTATGTATAGCGCTCCCAGTCCCATGAATTAACAATATCGTTTTTTAGCTTGATTTTTTGTTTCTGTGTTAGTTTTAAGTATGCTTCGCTGTATTTCTGTGGTCATCTGTCATTGGCTTTTTGTTTAGTACCTAAGTCTCATTACAATGTACTGTATTAAATAAATAAATAAGTAAATATCTTGGGACAAATTACACCAATTGACCCAGCCCCAAACTAAGCAAAGCTTGTACTATGGGTACCAGGCAATGGATAAACATACTTATATAATGTAGATAAATACATAATTAAATACATACAACATCCATGACTCGGGCACAAACATTCGTATTCATCATACAACTGTCTGCCCCTACCGGGATTCGAACCCGGGACCTCTAGCTACATAGTCAGGGTTACTAACCACTAGGCTATCCGGTCGTCAATTGCTGTTGATGCCCCAAATAAAATAAATAAATAAATAAACACAACATATTGCCGAGCGTTTGTAACAGCAGTGCAAGGTCGGTGCTCCCTGGCTTAACCCTTACAATGAGAGAAATTTGCGATGCCCTTTGCGGGAGGTTGTCTTCCAGCAGTTACCGAAGATAAGATTAGCAACGGATCCCGGTTCGAAGCCCGACGGGACGGCTCTTTGTCATCCCGGGCGGTTTTTATGCGGTTAAACGACGCACTCAGGGACACCAATTAGGTAGTAGGCCAGTTTTTATAGTGCTTCAAAGCGGAATTAGTTTATGACTTCAGGGATACGTCTTTAAGTTAATAGCACATACACAAATCACGTCTTACCCTTACGAGGTGGACAGAGCTTGAGGTAACACGACCTAATAGCCAGTTTAGCATGATTGTAGGCGTATAGGTGGAAAAGGAAATCAAAATAGTGATGGGTTGCTAGCCGCATCGTCTATAACATGATTCCTAAGACTCGCCCATTCCCTCGATGGGCTTCTACCTGCGGGGGACGAGAAGCAACTGGTCCCTAACCAGGACCCTTTCTACCTATACGCCCATCATGCTAAACGTGGCGTTTAGGTCGTGTTACCTTAAGCTCTGTCTACCCCGTAAGGGATAAAGACGTGATTTGTGTGTGTATGTAGGCACTCTTTTTTAACTTTAATAATCAATTTTTCATTCTTCTTTCAATTTCTTAAATTTCTAAATGTCAGTGAAAATTAGAACACATAGAAAAATCCGAAAAGTAAAGCTTTGGCCGGGAATCGAACCCGGATCCTCGTCATTCCGTGACGCGTGCTATACCCCTACACCGCCCATAGCAGGTGGGTAGTCTCCGAATTTTTCTACCTGTTACTAGATCTGATGTCACGTGACCTTTTTTTTGTTACTATGCGATTTTTTGTCGCTAAGCGTATTGTCAATAATATATATAATAATTCATGGACTGCGCTTATCTTTGTTAAATATAGTCCTACGCAAGTCATGCGCCGGGTTTCTATAGAAAACAGTAAAGTATCCTTTATTTCGACAGGATAACGCCTCTACCTATATCAGTACGTGACCGGTCATCTCGCAAGCAGGAGATACGGCGACCCCAGCGATCCTGTTGAATGCGAGTTATGGATTCAGAAATATCTTGTTACCGTGGAATGTAGTTTATTTTATTCGATGATAAAAATGTCTATGAATGCTTATGGTCTTATTTGTTTTACCCCAGACACAAAAAGGGCTGTTATAAGTAGGCGTCGATTTCTCTGTGTGTTTGTCTGTGGCGTCGTAGCGCTCAAACGGATGGACCGATTTCGATGCAGCTTTTTTATTTGAAAATCTGTTTCCTTGCGGTAGTTTTTAGCCATATTTGGTAAAAATCGGTTCAGTAGTTTGAAGCGTATGAGCTCTTTTTTAAAATGGCGTAAGTAAGCCATTTTTGGCATAAAATTGTTAAGATGTTCTAAGTTTGAATGTAATTAGAGTATCGAAATTGATACTCTTATGTAAACATTATAATACAACCACAGATAGGTACAGGTTCCTCAATTTAGGCCATTTGCTAATCGTTCCTGAACATTGCAGGGAAGTTATAATATAAATGTAGGTAGATATATACATACATTCATACATATATCACGTCTTTATCCCTTACGGGGTAGACGAAGCCTAAGGTAACAAAACCTTAAGGCCACGTTTAGCATGATTAAGGTCGTAGGGGAAAGGCAAATCAAAATAATGATGGGTTGCTAGCCGCATCACCTATAACATGGCTCCTAAGACTTTCGCCCATTCCCTCGCTGGGCTTTTACTATCTGCACGGGATGAGAAGCAACTAGTAAATTCTATGTTTTTTCTTTACTCCCAGACCAGTATGGAAGATGGTGTAGGTAGATAAATACTATTATTCCAACCAAATCCTCCAAATATTCCCTCGAAGCTTTGTCAAAGATAAATGCGGACTGTAGAAACTCAAATCCTACTTTAGAACCTGTTCTTGTAACTAAAGCGTATTCTAAATCTCATCCTACAGGAGTATATCGGCATCTGTAACAGGCCCGGGAAATCAGAAATTCTAATTTCGTATTGTGCTGTTCCGCGCACACTTATAGTGTTTAACAGGCGAATGAGAGAGACGGTGTAATACCAACATCGAATTTTGAAGGTCGGAGTAGACCAGCTAGAAACTTGTTACCTCTAATACCTGGAATACAACTTTCCTCTGTTCGGATTTGTACTACACCAACGTAGTTCCTAACAGGTATTCCGGGGAAATTAAGTGGGAAGTACTTAGTTTGTTACTAAAACACGAATTAAACATCGACAATGGTTCCGTGTATGTAATGGGCAGTGCTGGCCCCTTTTCCACTAACGCGACAATTGTCGGCGAAACCAACCGGCGTAGTCTCTCGTCCAGTTTGCGATGTGAACAGAATTGTCACAATGTCGCTGACAAATGTCGCGTTGGTGGAAAAGGCCTGAATTGACGTGACTTTTTTACCATCCTTGTCGCCAAGCGGCATCTGTTTAAATGATGTATCTGTATGATACAATTACTTTTCTAGTTTTTAGTCTTTGTCCCTTATGGGGTAGACAGAACCTTTTTTTTTTTTTTTTTGCGGCGGAAAAATGCGTTACGCATACGACCGCGCCGTGGGGACGGCGCGGAGGTTATGTGGGACTCTCCTCCCCGCCCCCCCCCCCCCCGAGCGGGGGGAAGCGGAGGAGGCCTACCCACTAAAAAACCGCCGGTATTCCCTCTCTGCCATTGGAGGGGCGCCGTGGGAGCATAAGGGTGTCACCACGCACGCCCCGCCGGCCGCCCCAGCCTAAACGCCGGGGCTCCCGCGCCAAAGAGGGGGGGGGGCCGGGAATAATGGGGTAGACAGAACCTAAGGTAACAAGACCTAAAGGCCACGTTTAGCCCGACTGTGGGCATATAGGCGGAAAGGGGGAATCAAAATAGTGTTGGGTTGCAAGCCGCATCGCCTATAGCATGATTCCTAAGATTTTCGCCCATTCCCTCGATGGCCTTTTTAGGCTTTTTTAAGAGAAGCAACTGGTTCATTCTATGTTTTTTCTTTACTCCCAGACCAGCATGGAAGCATAGTTTTTAGTGTCGGTTCAAAATTTAATAAACTGTTACCCCCTTATTCATAAACGCTCTGTAGGCTTCTGCTAGAGTAGCAATCGTTTGTCCTTATCTGTGAAAGGTAAATGTCAAAGTGATAGATAAGGACAAACGATTACTAAGTTAGCAGAGCCTACAGAGCTTTTATGAAAAAGGGGGTTAGTTTTTGCGTAAAATTAGATTTGTACAGGGCAGTATTACCAGGGGCTTTACTATGATGACTTAATGCGATTCAGTTTAGGTTCGCTCGCTGTCAGATCCATGCTAAAAATGACAGCTAAAACCTGAACTGAGTCGGAATTAAATCGCATCAAGACGTCATGATAATGCAGTTCCCGTCAGGCCCTATTTCACCAACTCGACAATTGTCAGTGAGAAGTGACAATTCGAATTGCGATGCGTGGTCACTATGAACCCAACGTAATGTAAACAGAATTGTCACATGTCACGTGTCACCGACTACTGTCAAGATGGTGAAGTAATGGCCAGATATGACAGTGTCGCGGTTGTCAGATGCGTTAATTGAGGCCGTGATGAGGCCGCGGGCCGTAATTGGGAAACGTGCCTGATTACAGTTTGAGCCTTCGTCATTCGCGGCCATGAATAAGGTCGGACCACACACAGAGTACCCATTACAGGAGAATACACATACACAAATCACGTCTATTCCTTACGGGGTAGACAGAGCCTAAGGTAACAACACCTAATGGCCACGTTTAGCAAGACTGTGGGCGTATAGGTGGAAAGTGGAATCTAAATAGTGATGGGTTGCTAGCCGCGTCGCCTATAACATGATTCCTAAGATTTTGGCACATTCCTTCAATGGGATTTTACCATCAGCGCGGGAAGAGAAGCAATTGGTACATTCTATGTTTTTTCTTTACTCCCAGACCAGCATGGAAGACGCAGGAGAGTACAGGAGGAGGAGAAGAACGCGCGATTACCCCTCTGCCAAAATCTCCAATTACGCCTTTGGTTAAGGAAAATGTTTGACTATGTGTCTGTTTTTCTTAAAAAGAACTGTCTCTTCTCCAGCGTGTAAACGCCCACCGTTGGGCATACGCCTCTCCAATCCGTCTCCATCCTAAACGGCCCGTTTCCCCCTTCCACACTGGTCCTGCTGTCTCCTTTATGTCATCGGACCATCGGGCAGATGGTCTGCCTACACTTCTTCTGCCGGGGTCTCCAGTCCATGCTCCACCGTTCGTCGAGTCGTCGGCACACGTGACCGGCCCACGCTCATTTTAGCTTGGCGACTCTGTGCCCCACGTCGACCACGTTCATGCGCTGTCTAATGAGCTCGTTCCGGACTCGGTCCCGCAGCGTTATGCCAAGCATGGCTTGCTCCATGTTGCGTTGCGTCACCTTGAGCTCGTGGGGAGAACTATAGTATCCATAAAACCAAGTGGATAGCCAGGCCATAAGTCATCGGAATCTGCTATCTCTTTCGCACCTGCACTGCCTTATGTTTAACAATAGTGCAGTTAGCGTTATGCATAAAAAGGAATGCAACTGACGTTTATTAGGACTCGCCACTTGGTATTGCGGGATTAAAATAACTTTTGCTTCAAACAGATAACAATACAAGAAATATAAATCATTAGTGTAGACAAATTCCTTGCTGTTCTGGGAGCAAAGGAAAAACATAGTACCAGTTGCTTCTCTTCCCGCGTAGATGATAAAAGCCCATCGAGTGAATGGGCGAAAGTCATCGGAATCACACAGGCGATGCGGCTAGCAACCCATTACAATTAATGTTTCCATTTTCCACCTGTACGCCCAGAATCTTGCTAAACGTAGCCTGTAGGTCTTGTTACCTTAGGCTCTGTCAACCCGTAAGGTAAATACGTTATTTGTGTGTATAAAAAAATAAACATAAAGGTTTATCAATGTCGCTTTAGTCGCGTTTGACAGTTTTGTTGTGTTTTTGAATGCATACTGTAACATTTTGTTCCACCGACTAGACATGCACAACACATGCTCTGTTTCATCTTGCCGCCAACGTAAAGCAGTTATTACTTTTAACACTGATAGGCTAAGTCAGCTCTCGTCATAAGCGCTTGATGAACCACAGCGAACTAGAATGCTCAATTTGCAAATTAAGTCTTTGGAGATGGCAAGCTGGCGTACCGGCCGACATAGTAAGTATGTATGTAACCATGAGATTTTTAGGATGACAAGTATATTTCTCTATAATTTTTCTTAGCAGTGTAAAATTTACTTTTATTAATGAAAAAAATACAGGAGGGGAATTCAAAACAAATTAAATTATGATTAACTTAAAAACTAATTAAAAAGTAATCTTAAAATAAAATAATTAAAACAACCATTAAACATACCATTGGCCCGCACGAGGCGGTTTGCTTCATCCTTCCTAATGCGAACTGCTAGGGAATGGAATTCGCTCCCATCGTCTGTATTTCCGGACAGATACAACCTAGCTCTTCAAGGCTAGAGTGAATAGGCTATTACTGAACCAGTGAGTTACACCTTTGGCCTCATCTGCACCTTCCACCAAGTGAGATAGAGGTCAATCACTGGTCAGTTCGTAATAAAAAAAAAAAAAAAAAAGGTTTAGTAGATACCTACCACAGACGCTGGCAGCATCCCCCCTCTGGACAGCGATACTAATACGCTATCCAAGGAAGCTGCCAATTCTTTAACGGTTAGTCCGATTGACTTAAAATTCGAATATGTAGGACTAATTTCTTCCAAGCTGGTCTGGGAGCAAAGAAAAAATATAGAATGAACCAGTTGCTTCTCTTCCCACGCAGATGGTAAAAGCCCATAGAGGGATAGAGCGAAAATCTTAGGGATCATGTTATATTGGGGATGTGGCTAGCTACCCATCACTGTTTTGATTCCCCTTTCCATCCATACGCCCACAATCATGCTAAACGTGGTCTTTAGCTCTTGCTACCTAAGGCTGTGTCTACCCCGTAAGGGCTAAAGACGTGATTTATGTAATATGTATATAGGACTAATGACAATGCAAGTGCAGTCAGCAGAAAAAAACGTAATTTTTAACAGAAACTTCTATTTAATTCAATCCTGTTTTCACACGTCGTAAATTGTTGAATGAAACTGTTATTTAACATTTTAAGATATACGTATATGTTATATAAGATATACATATACATTATATATATTTTTTGACGCTTAGCGACAAAAAATCTCATAGCAACAAACGTCACGTGACAGCTAGTAACAGGTAGAAAAATTCGAAGGCTACCCACCTGCTATGGGTGGTGTAGGGGTATAGCACGCGTCACGGAAAGACGAGGATCCGGGTTCGATTCCCGGCCACAGCTTTACTTTTCGGAATTTTCTATGTGTTCTAATTTTCACTGACATTCAGATTTTTTTTTGTACACATATCGTTCACTCATTAAATCCGTTCGTACCGGCTCTTATGAATCGATCTATTCTCTGTTCATGTTTGAACTTGGTATTGTCTTTGATCAGATACGTAAGTGGGATGAGCTGAATACAAAGCAGAATAATGTGTTCTGTCGAGTTATCAAGGCCGTACACCGATTGAGGAGGAACATAATACAGTAATGAGTATTCCATACACGGCAACTCGTAGTTCTACGTATAATGTAGTAAACAGGCGACTTATTTCTTGGAAAAAATGTGTTTTGGTAAATACACAAAATAATCATGCCAAATAAGCCTCGATGCAATGAAAAGCTGTTTTTCAGGATTCTATACCTTATTTAAGTTGTGTTGTGAGGAATTTTTCACTTTATTTAACAATATATAAAAAAATACAACATTGAAAGTTAAAATACAATATTCAAAGTTAAAAATTGCAAGTTAGGAATTGCATTTATTATTATAAAATGTCAAAGTTAAATTAAAAAATATCACTAAAACACATACATACGATACCGTCACGCCTCTTTCCTATAGGGGTAGACAGAGACTTTGTTCCACTTGCTACGATTCTGACATACCTCTTTCGCTTCATCCATATCCATATCTCTATACATATACATGCTCGTCGGTTTCGAGTACTATATACTTAAAATAGACTGACGTCCTCGGTTTGCTTTTCGTTGTACAGATTTTGAATAGACTTTCACTGGTAGATAGCTGATTTCTAAACGACACTGAAAATTAGAACACAGAAAAATCCGAAAAGTAAAGCTATGGACGGGAATCGAACCCGGATCCTCGTCATTCCGTGACGCGTGCTATACCCCTACACCATCCATAGCAGGTGGGTAAGCCTTCGAATTTTTCTGTCTGTTACTAGGCTGTCACGTGATCTTGTTACTATGCGAATTACTGTCGCCAAGCGTCATCTGTTTGAATGTGTCTGTACGACACAATTACAAACTCCCGTGGAACATCTACTGCCAGGGACGAGAGAAGGCGATAAGCTAACAGAGAAGGGAGATAGCTGATGTTAAAAGGAGTTACTTAGGCTACTATAATTTTAGAAAAAATAAAGAGTCTGGCGAAAACAATTAAAATCAACTCTACGCGGACGAAGTCGCGGGCATCCGCCGCTCCTTCAATAAATTCAACTCGGCCCGCCATCGCCTGGGCCGGAACGTCGTTTTCAGTTTTGATAACTAAAACAGTTTAATATTCGTAACCGGTTATCGGCTGAAACGTTTTAATAACAAGTTACTAAGTAATTAAGGGCCCGAGTCAGAGCCAAAAGAAGTTCCAAACTCCGACAGCAGTAGATCAGGGGGTTCGGAAAAGTTACTTATTTAACATTCACCGCGGAAGCGGGGGGAACGATCCATAATTTTTCATGACAAAACGGCACGCGCCAGAAGCCGCACTGGTGCGATGAGCTCATCTAAGAACAGGTGCCTTACCATGACGTCTAAACGCGATTCAATTCAGACTTAGTTCAGGTTTTAGGTGACATTTTTAGTTTGCATCTGACAGCGAGCGAACCTAAACTGAATCGGAATTGAATCATATAGGCCCCTGTTAGAGTAACTGTGTCACCGGGTAGTTAGTCGGAGATCAGAGAAGAAAAGTAGGGGGGTTGCAAAAATTCCCTACTGTCCTACTAATATTATAAATGCGAAAGTAAGTTTGTTTATTACGGTTTCACGCGAAAACTACTCAACCGATCATCATGAAATTTTGTACACGTGTTCTTGGAGGTATTAGAAGTAACATAGGATACTTTTTATCAAAAAAAAAAATTAAGTCGTCACTCTGACGTTATCTGCGCGGACGAAGTAGCGGGCAAAAGTTAGTAATATTATAAATAAGAAAGTAACTCTGCCTGAAATTTAGTACAGAGATAGTTTTAGTCCTGGGGAAGGACAGGATAGTTTTTATCCCGGAAAAACGCGTATTTCTGCACAGACGGCGTCGTGGGCAAATCGGCGACACAACGCAACACACCAGTGGGGCATAGTGATAAAAAAACGAATGAAGTATCATTTTGTTCTTAAACTCTGTATAGATTCAGGTGTTACTTTTCGAAGGTATTAAATGGATGAGATTACTATGCTAGTCCTCGAAACAGTTTGATTTAATTTGATCTTTACCTCTGACATGTCGGCAATGTTTTTGTGTCTTTTCACATATTTCAGCGTCAATCTAATCCAACGGTAGGATACACTAAAAACTGTCTCGACATCAACATTTTTTGCTTGTTATTTTGTAACTAAACCGAAATATCTCGCCGTACAAGGTAAAAGATTCCATTACGGAAGTGACGTGGACTGCTCTCCAGGGTAAACAAATAACTGGAATTGTTTATCGCTGTTGGAAGCGGCCAGTGACCTTCTGATTTTTGGAATGAAACATAATCCAATAGCTTTAAAATTGTGTTTAATCGCGTTTCATGGTGTTTGCGAAGACTTTTTCTTCTTCTTTTGTGGCGTCAAAGTAATAAAACTATACAACAAAAATCTTGTGACAAAATGTCGGCAACGTTGTACGGTAACACGGTCAAAAGACCCCCCTGTCGGGCTCTTAGCCAACGGTCAATGATATCCCTCAGAAATTGCCAGGGAATCATTAGCCGATGCCCATGGTGCACCGCACTAAGGATTGGTCTTCCCCCCGGACGGATGCGAAAACGAACCGCAGCTCTTGACCACACGCGGTGGTAACCCGACTCGCACCCCGTTGCGAAGACTAAATTGGCAATTTCTCATCTTAGTACATAAAAGCTTGTATTAAGAATGTCATTTTTGACAGAATCGTATTCATTTATAACCACCAGGCTGTCTAATCTTCTTTCATTGTTTCATTCTCTTCCATGCTGGTCTGAGAGCAAAGAAAAAACATAGAATGTACCAGTTGCTTCTCTACCCGCGCAGATGGTAAAAGCCCATCGAGGGAATGGGTGAAAATAATAGGAATCATGTTATAGGCGATGAGGCTAGCAGCCCATCACTATTTTGATTCCATTTACCACCTATGCCTACAATCTTGCTAAATGTGGCCTGTAGGTACCTGTTACCTTAAGCTCTGTCTACCCCGCAAGGGATAAAGACGTGATTTGTGTATGTGTCTACGTGTGTATGTATGTATGTATTGTTTAATTGTTTTTTTAGACGGGACCATTTGCCGTCAACGTCAGACCGCGCCGTGTCGTGACGTCTCGTATGATGGAGCCTCGGGAGTCAAAGTTTGACCGAATTGAAAACACCTATACTTTGTTCCGAGCAAAGTTGTGCTTACTTTGGGTTAATTTGTTTGCTTTTGTTATTGACTTACCTTCGGGGCTGGCAGATTTTAAACTTGAGTTTGAGACTAACATTTAAAATATCTATCACTATTAAAAAGACGGTTAGTTATAAGCTGTAGAACGACCGCTTAAATGAGTCTGCGCCCGCGCGGCACAGGGGCGCGGGGTAGGACGACAAAGGGGACCGAGAGAGGTGCGGGCGGCAGGCGCACTACCCGCCCGCACTTAAAAAAAAACAATTTTACTTATCAAGGCAACAGACGACCCTCGCGCCGGCTTTCTCGCACAAAGACTCGCAATTGCGATACAACGCGGGAATGCTGCCTGCGTGATGGGGACCTTACCTAAGGGTCCAAATTTATTTTAATTTTTAACATAAGTTTTATTTTACTAAGTTATTTTAAGGTAGCCTTAGTTTATATTTTAAATAATACTTTTTTAATCGTTTACAAAATAAATATGAAATTTTACTTATTAGCTTTTCGGTGAAAGAAATCATCGAGAAAACTGGGATCACCTGACAATCAATTTCATAATGTGACCAATTGTCATACAGACACATCATTGAAACAGATGACGCTTAGCGCCAAAAAATCGCATAGTAACAAGGTCACGTGACAGCTAGTAACAAAGAGAAAAAATCGAAGGCTTACCCACCTGCTATGGGTGGTGTGGGGGTATAGGTATCCCGGCCATGGTTTTACTTTTCGGATTTTTCTATGTGTTCTAATTTTCAGTGTTTTCGCCATTCTTTCTGAGAGGAAGCATGGTCTGTAGCAAAATGCATTGTAATAGAAATGTATCAGCAAAATAATAGTCAAGTCCACAGTGCTCTAGCTGTAGTAAGCTGTGCGCCAAGAACGCTGGCGTCTGAACAAAGAGTATAATAATTTTAATAATGAACGCGCTGTTTGCCTACGCTGATACGAACGAAATATGTACCGAGCACTGTTTGCGCGTTGAAATAACATTTACTTAGGATTAAAATGTAAGAGGACTTTAATATTACTGTAATAAGCGTAAAGAACTTGCGAATTTAAGAATTGGAGGTTTGAACTTGGTAAGAAAAAAAATGAGACCATAAAAAGTTGACAGGGTTGAGGTCGGTTTAAATTCCGCCACACCAGCACGCACAATGTGATTCTACAGTTGCCATCAGATATGTCGTAGCGGGCAAGGTCCTCAAATATCGTCCTATTACTGCAAATACCAGTTATCTGCAAAAAAGTCATTTCGAGATAATTCAATTTTAATGTTCGTCAGTTTTTTTTTACCAACAAACGCGTGTATTAGTCATTCCAATTATGTTTTTTCTTTAGTTTATCTCAATATGTTCTAGACTTCCTAGTGAAAATTTTTATATTCGGGCATGTTGCTGAGAAAAATGCGATTTATATAACGCAGTCGGGTTTTCCTCGACAATTAACTGGTTTTGGCTTGGAAAATAGGAATGCAATAAAGCAGTAAATAACAATACATTGTTTTACCTGTACACATAAACAAAAATCGTTATATTAACATACACATTACAGTTTTTCCCTACTATTATGCTGTTAAATGACTGTTAAGAGACTTTAAGCATTTAGCGTGGCTTGGCTATCTTCGCAACGGAATGCGCTATCGAAAAACGGGTTTTACCAGTTTGTAGAGCTTGAAGAGTACATTCTAATGGTGTAATAAAATCATTTTTGACATATCGTCACTTAACTGGTATTTGCAGTAATAGGGCGATATTTCGGAATTTATTACGGAAGGCTTATTACGTAACTCACTCGCGATCACCATCGCGGGTGGTAGGGCCTTGTGCAAGGTCCGTCCGGATCGCTACCACCATCTCACTCGCTAATCCTGCCGCTAAGTAGCAGTGCTTGCACTGCTGTGTTCCGGTGTGGAGAGTAAGACAGCCGGGGAAATTACGGGCACAAGAGGCATTGCATCTTAGTCTTCTAGGTTGGCAACGCATCTGCAATCCCTCCGGGGTTGCGGGTGTCTATGGGCAGTGGTGATCACTTACCATCAGGTGACCCACTTGCTCGTTTGCCTTCCTATTCATATAAAAAATAAAATAAAATAAATCGTCTTCATTTTTGACATTTGATGGCGAGATTGGTTTCAAAATGAAACTGGCAAATTTTATGTTTTTTCTTTACTCCCAGATCAGCATGTAAGAACTTACTATACGTTATTTAACTTACTTATACTACTGTCAGTAATCTCACTGTGACGACCGTTTTTTCGCCGGGCGGCTAATTTTCACGCGTGAAATAAACGCTTTCTTTTGTGCTGTTGTATTAATATCAGGTATTTTGGATTAAGTCGAGTTATCTCAAGCCTTTGTTCGGTTCAAAAGAAACGTTTGTGTTCATTCATACATTCACACAGGGTTTTTTTTGTTTGTCGTAAACAATGGGAGATGGATGCTGTAAGTGTGACGGTTTTAATGAGGAAAGATAATTTGGGAAAGTGTTTCAGTTAATAAACCGGAGAAAAATGTGAGCCGGGGTCACGGGAGAGGGGTTAGGTAAACAATTTCTAGTTAAGATTGAACGAAAAATGTTGAAATGATTTCGTTTCTTCAAGGCCTCATTCGTTTTAAATTAATTACCTTTGTTTTATTTTGTCATAGTGATTAAAGTAAAAAAAAACAAGTAAACATTTTTCTAACGGTAAAACCGTAAAAGTAAACATAAAAAATCAATAAGTAAAAATTGTTACCTTGTAATATTCTGTATACCTTTTTTCTGTTTTGGTTGTTATATGTGGTGTTCAATAAAAAGTTATTGTATTGTATTGTATTCTTGATTCATTTAAAAGTACCTATCATTTGAAAAACAGCGCCTTCTCTCGTCCCTGGTGAGCAGTAGATGTTCCGCGGGAGTTTGTAATTGTGTCGTACAGACACATCATTCAAACAGATGACGCCTGGCGACAAAAAAATCGCATAGCAGTGCTTGGTCCGGTGCACCCGGGGCATCGGCTAATGATTTCCTGGCAGTTTCTGAGGGATATCATTGACCGTTGGCTAAGAGCCCGACAGGGGGGGAGGTCTTTGACCATTACCGTACAACGTTGCCGACATTTTTGTCACAAGATTTTATGCTTAATTATATTTTTGTTACTTTGACATTGGCGAAGTTGTCGTCGCTATAACGCCTTGATACGCCACAAATAAGAAGAAGAAGATATACTTTTGGCTCTTTCTCAATACGGAACCCGAAAATGCAGGCAACATTGTCACCTGTCGGCCATTCCAAACTAAACCCCATTGCCCTAATGAAGTGTGAACGGTGGCGCCACCCCACGGGGCCTGGCGTAATTAAAACGGGCCCAAATTGATACAGATAGGTGAATCCCCTAGACGCTGCCCACAGACCGCCGGTCTGCGATAGGATAGCAGGCGCCATGTGACGTTTGGTATAATTAATTTGCTTTAACCTTTTCAACGCCAACGACACATAGCATAGCAGGTTAAACGCCAACGACACGTATAAGCATAGCAGGTTAAACGCCAACGACCTATTTACGTCCATTACTTCAAAGTAAGCAACATTCTTTCTACCAGGGGTGTTACGAATATTTGCATCCGCATCCGTAAATGCGGAATATTCGCATTAATTCAGACATCTGCATCCGCATTCACATCCGCATCAATCGATGCGGAGTTTTTACGGATGCAGATTCACATCAACAAGACTCGACAAGTAACTACATGTTAAGAAAGTGGGCGGAGCCAGAGTGGCACGTGCTTCGCGTTTGTTTACATAAATACTATTTTGCACTAATAAGTATTATTATACATTTAAAATTTAAATAATTATCCTTTTAAAATCCCAAAATCCGCATTACATCCGCATCCGCGGATGTGAACTTCTAATAATCCGCATCCGCATCCGCATTTGCATCCGCGGATGTCTAAATTTTTGCACAACCCTGCTTTCTACTGTCTGTAATGACTGTCTGCCAAGTTTCTTGCGGCGCATTCTTGGCAATGATGGTCTTTCCGAAGCGCTGGTGATTCATTTAATAGTACCTATCATTTGAAAAACAGCGCCTTCTCTCGCCCCTGGTGACCAGTAGGTGTTCCATGGGAGTTTGTAATTGTGTCGTACAGACACATCATTCAAACAGATGACGCTTAGCGACAATAATTCGCATAGTAACAAAGGTCACGTGACAGCTAGTAACAGGTAGAAAAATTCGAAGACTACCCACCTGCTATGGGTGGTGTAGGGGTATAGCACGCGTCACGGAATGACGAGGATCCGGGTTCGATTCCCGGCCATAGTTTTACTTTTCGGATTTTTCTATTTGTTCTAATTTTCACTGATATTTAGAAATTAAATTTCTAACGGTAAAACCGTAAAAGTAAAAACATGAAAATCAAGAAATAAAAATTCTTGATTCATTTGATAGTGACTGAGTTTAGGTTCAACTCAAGGCATCGCAACGTCTCTTGTATTTGACGTGTTGGCAAAAAGGTTAAAACCTAGTCCAAAGTTTGCCGGTCAAAATACTTGCAATGTCTACAAGCATCGCTTCCAGAGGTTATATAAACCTTAAATAATGTTTAACTGGGGCCTTACCATGGCGTCTTAATGCGATTCAATTCCGACTCAGTCCAGGTTTTTGCTGTCATTTTTAGTATGAATCTGACAGCGAGCGAACCTATACTGGGGCCTTGCCATGGCGTCTTAATGCGATTCAATTGCGACTCACTCCAGGTATTAGCTGTCACTTTTAGTATGTAGTAGTCTTCCATGCTGGTCTGGGAGCAAAGAAAAAACAGAATGTACCAGTTGCTTCTCTCCGCGTAGATGGTAAAAGCCCATCAAGGGAATAGGTGAAAATAATAGAATTTGATTCAATTTTCCACCTATACGCCCACAATCTTGCTAAATGTGTATAGGTACCGGTTACCTTAGGCTCTGTCTACCCCGTAAGGGATAAAGACGTGATTTGTGTATGTATGTGTATGTGTGTTTGTATTTAGTATGAATCTGACAGCGAGGGAACCTCGCCATGACGTCTTAATGCGATCTTCAATAGTTCAGACATTATGAATATCTATCTACAATATGCCTTATAACGATCAGAATACAATTTCCTTCGACCGCAAAAATACTAACGAAGCGCTTGTGAACGAATGGAACGAACAAGTGAGAGAATTTGAATGAACGATTGTCGACAAACCGCACCGGGCTTCCACCTACTGGGTTGTGGATTTAATCTGTGGTAGATAGGAATGGAATTCTTTATAAAAACTACAAAAGGACATCGAACCGTATCTACCAAGGGACTTTTGCTCAGAGCACTTAAGTAAGTAAGTAAATGATTTATTATACAAATATAAAGAACCAGAGACAAATCACAAAAAATAAATTGAATATATATGAACAAAGTCGAACTTATCCCTATAAGGGATCTCTACCAGTTAACCTTTGAGTAAGTGAGAGGAGCATTAAGCGGATACCGACAAAGATTGAGTTTAAAATATGCATATAGAGAAAGTTACATTAGAGCGTACATCTCAAAACACAACAAACAATTTCATAAATAAACTACTAAACACACAACATATGATATATGATTACACACATAGAATATTTATGGAGATGGTGTGAGCCACATCATCCTCAAGCCCACCTTGAACGACGCCACGGAGACAGACTGCCTGATGGAGGTCGGTAACCGATTCCACAGCCTAGCAGAGTGAACTGTGAAAGATTTGCATAACATATTAGACTACAAGCCCATGGAAAAAAAACATGTGAAATGAACCAGCGTGAAACACGCTTAGAAGGCTGTTACTATATCATAAAATAACTCTGGGCGCTATGCCGTCTTTTCTGAGCGGTACGGTATGGAATTTCTCAGGTACAAGTGAGGAATTACGACTAATTATTAATGTACGGCTTTTTTATAGATGATTAAAAATAAATGTTGAAAAACCTAGTGCCGCTTTAAAGTGGTGGTGCCGGAAGTTAGTGCAATTTTATTTTATTTTTTTCCATGTACGAGTAAAAACCTGTACAGCTCAGAAAAAATGACGGCATAGCGCTCAGAATGATTTAGTAACAGCCTTCTAAACGTGTTTCACGCTGGTTCATTTCACATGTTTTTTTTTCCATGGGCTTGTAGTCTATATCCAAATTTCAGGAAAATTTACTGAAACCACATTTTACCAACTTTTGCGAGGTCTTGCACGAGTCGTTGCCACCAAACGTTTGTTTGTCATAGACAACTCGTTTATCATCGTGCATCCGTGGACAACGCTATACTTATGTGTATGCATCCATTTATAGGTAAATTAGATCGTGCAACCGCCGGAAATAGCCGAGCGCGCGGATATTGGCCCGAAGTGGGGCATCGGGCCGTGCGACGCCGCGCCGGCGTACATGTAGCTAACTAGACGATAGTTCGTGATAAGGAAGTTATGGAAAACTATACTCACGAGCAAAAATAACGTAAATTTTCATAGAACTTTATAACGTAAAGTGACCCGTTCTTTTTGCTCGTAATATTTCAGAAGGTTGTTGGGATAGTCTAACTAAATAGCCCTGGAGTTTTGCAGTTTTTGGAATTATAGTTGACGTTTTCATACATTAAACGATGTTCAATGGGAACGGATCAAAATTTACTAATTTCGGAGTTTTTCCTTTGTATTCACCTAACTACCTATCTGGATGCCAAATATGAACTTTCTATGTCATCTGGAACTGGGTTATAGTTTAGATACATATCTACTATAGACTAATATAAGTTAAGACTCGGGGACCTTATACATCCCCTTTATACATTTATTTAATTTAAGTAGAATTTAGGTATTGTAGTAGCTTAATGTATTTAATTTTGAAAAAATGACTTTCTGCCAAGTTTCTTGCGGCACATTCTCTTGGCAATGATGGTATTTCCGAATGCGCTGGTAGTTTCAAAAAGACATGTTAAGGAGCCCTTTGCGGCCAATTAGCAAAAATAAATTTTGAATTTTTGACTGTAGTAGAATTTTAGACGTTAATATCTGAATAAGCTTTAGGTGTGTTTATGAAATTTGGAGCATATAATATATCTCGCTAGTTTTAATAATATATCAACCAAATTTGAAACGTTTGTGTGAAATAGTTTTTGAGTTATATTTTTGTTGCGATGTGAATTTACCTTCCTTTTACTAGTTGCTATAATAATCAATTTCATACTGGTCTGGGAGTAAAGAATAAATATAGAATGTAGCAGTTTGCTTATCTTACCGCGTTGATAATGAGAACCCATCGAGGGAATGGTGAAAATTTTAGGAATCATGATAGGCGATGTGACTATCGATCTTGTAGATAAAGTTGAGATGTGATTTGTGTGTGTGTGTGTGTGTGTGTAAAACAATTTTTACTCCGTCTGTTGGTCTACTGCTCTAAGCAGTCCGTCCAGTGACGATCCCTAGCAGAGGATTAATTTAATTGTACGTAATGATTTTATTACTATTGTTTTAGATTTTGTATTTTTTTTTATTTTCTGTTGTATTTTTTTATTTAATTTTATTACCTCTTGACGATTTCAATCTAGTCTCCTAACTTGACAATGTATAATTTCTGATGTAATTTTTATTGAATGAATAAATTATCTAATCTAATCTAATCTAGAGCCAGCCCATAGCTTCCAGTCTCGTAATGCCCCGTCATCTCCTTGGTCTGCCTCGTCGTCCCTGGCCATTCTCCAGCATCCACGAAGTAGTTGAGTAATCCCACCCGGTGTGCGGCAGATATATCCAGCGCAGTCCCATTTTCCATTCTCCAGTCTCTACCGTCAAAAGATTTTCTAAATCAGAATTTTAATGAACAACACGTTTAAAACTGGGACATGTCTCAGCGTATCGAGCCGCGTGACCATCGCAGTGTAAGGCTAACACCACACTAAAAATAGCAAGGCTATTGACAAATCGTAGATAATCCTAGTGAATTTCACCACAGAAGTAACAAAGTGCATAAACAGATGACATTTTATGCAAAAAGTGAAACAGCGGCCTTTGCACTGGACTCTGGGTCTGTATCGCGAGTGCCAAGTGAAGTACTCAAAACACAAGAATAATACAAAATAAAAATGTGTGTGTGGGTGTGTGCGTTTGTGTGTGTGAGCGTGTGTGCGTGCCTGAGCGTGTGTGCGTGCCTGTGTGGCTACACTTTACCATTAGTAAGTACCTGTAAGGAGATTCCAGTATCTTGGTAGTTTATTTGCTAGACATATCGATAGCATTTTTTAACTTAACAGCAGACAAGTCTTTTGGATTACTAACAGTTTTGGATATTTTGTTGTGAGCGTTTTATAGGGAAGGAATGTACAGTTAGTAGCTGGCCACATCGCGTGGGGGTTAGCACGCTATCCGCATCTTTGGTAGCGAAGGCAAGCGTAATTTCGCTTGTAATCGTTTGCAGCACGGTGCTAGCCTTAGGCGGCAAGCTTTTCAGCTCTTATTTACGGGGCGAGATGAGTTTTCCCGTTAGAAAATTACTTCACTCGGAGTTTTATTTTACTTTATTGTAACACGCTTTTATAAAAGCGGGGAAGCGTGAATTTGTCTGGGCTTAGTTGGGTTCTGTCGTGGTTTTGTTTGTTTTGTCGCAGAATTACATTTTGTGTTAATACAGGTATTAAGCCATTCTATATACTTTTAATAAAGAGCAAACTTGTACAGGCATCAGACATAATGAAACAAATTAGTTTCTAAACAATAAAAATCCCAGGATTGAGAAAAGCAAGAGAAAACAAGACTTGTGTGTCGTTAGTTGTCATTTTATTAAAGAAATTAATCATTTATGTCTTGTTTCAGTGTTTTTTTTTTCAAATGCATTTATATATGTTATAGAATTATAGTTATAGTCCATGCGGCTAGCAACCCATCACTATATTGATTCCCCTTTCCATACGCCAACAATCATGCTAATATGGGCTTTAAATGTCTCGTTACCTTAGGCTCTGTCTACCCCGTAAGGGATAAAGACGTGATTTATGTATGTATAGAGTAATTCCGAAAAGCTTCAATAGTTGTTTTTTAATTTTTTTTATGTTAGAGAGGCCAGACAAACGATCTAGTGGGTCACCTGATGGTAAATGATCACCACTGTCCATAGACACCCGCAGCGCTTTACGCGATGCCAGTGCGTTGTCGGCCCTGCAGAAAGTTGTACACTCGCCTCTTAAAGGCACCCAGGTCGTAACTCGATGGGAAGACCTCAGCGGATTGCTTTAGTTTGACCGAACCGCCCTGTAATTATTTTTTATACGTACATATATGTCTTTATCCCTTACGGGGTAGACAGAGCCTCAGGTAACAAAACCTTAAGGCCACGTTTAGCATGATTAAGGGTGTATAGGTGTAAAGGGAAATCAAAATAGTGTTGGGTTGCTAACCGCATCGCCTGTAACATGATTCCTAAGACTGTCGCCCATTCCCTCGGTGGGCTTTTACCATCTGCGCGGGAAGAGAAGCAACTGGTAAAAACAAAAACTATGTTTTTTTCTTTACTCCCAGACCAGCATGGAAGAATTAGTTTTTATATTTTTTTAATTGTCTTTGGCAAGTATTTCACATTACATTGATCGATGTTGTGCAGAATACGCAGGAGAAGTGACTTAATTTTCAATTCGAAATTACGATGGAGAACCTTTATAGAAGTATTTATGTAAACTAACCCACCACCTGACGGAATGATCATCATCTCGAGCCTATATAAGTCCCACTCCTGGGCACAGGCCTCCTCTCAGAATGGATGCTGACTCAAAATCGATGCTGGAACATTCGAAAACAATTGTAAACCACCTTGTATGATTCCACCAGCAGAACCCTAAAATCGAGCTTCTCCATTGCTACACGTCGAAATCAAATTCGAATTAACGTCCGACGTTTATAATAAAACGTTTCCGTTAAATAATTTTATAGCGTTGTTAAATTGGATGGCGATTGAATGTAGAATGGCTGAAGCACATCGATATTGCCGAGTTTTGTCCTGTCAATAAAATTTACGAGCGCACAGTAAAAATATGGAGATGGAGTAAATCTGCAAAGCGGGGTAACCTGTTAAAGGGTTTATGGGGCGAGTAAAAGCTCGCGGGAAGAACGCCTTATGCATCCGCCCGGTGCGGGGTTACCGGGGGTATGTGGGGCTCTCCCGCAACGGCAGGCATATCCACTAAAAACCACACGTATACCCTATTCGGTCGTATGTGAGGCGTTACGGGAGCACTCGGTGTCACCGCGACGCCCCACGGCCACCCCCCGGGGTTCCCTCTTCGCGGCACCTGTGCAATGCAGGTTTAGGAGCGCCTGCGACGTTTATACTCTGGTTACGATCACCATGTTATGCGCATGGGGCTATTAAGCTAGCGGACTTCTGAAGATATTGTAGCGACCCTAGCGCCATCTAGTTGGCCTCTACGTTACTACGACGCACAAGTAGCTAGCGCCAGTTCTAATGACAGCTGTCACATCGTTCTGCATCCCGCTAACGAAGTTTCTCAACACGGGTGCATAAATACGACTCTCAACTCTCTTCCTTCGGACTTCGGTCCCCAGGCAAAGCATATGCCTGGAGAGGATCTCTCTATTGTGGCACCCCCAACAATATCGTGAAGATTTTTCTGTTCCCGCGCTGACGGTAATAAGCCCATCGGGGAAATGGGCCATCTTAGAGGCGAGGCGACCAGGAACCCGTCACTATTTTGATTCTATTTTCCAACTTTACGCCCACAATCATGCTAAATGTGGCCTTAAGGTCTTGTCCTTGTTGTGTCAATTGTGCCCTGTTGAAATACAACACAAGACAGAAACTTATTTGGTACAATTGTAATTGACTTATGGCGTATCAAGTGATTACGTTTTTCGGTGACTAAACTTGTTCGAGGTTTTCGGTAGTCCAATTGGTAGGACACTGCGCGTATAGTTTTGAAGTGCGGGTTCAAAACCCGTCGAATGTCGTTCTGCCTGCAACTTCGTCTGCGTTTAATTATATATATGGGTCAATTTCCCAAGCAGTAAATTTTGATGGCAAGACTGAAAACGCAGGTGCAGAAGGCTTTGATAATGTAGAACAATTTTTTTTAGGAAACAGCCCCCTATTGTCTACCTCGGGCAACAGCTAAAATTAAAATATTATGTTATTTAATCATTTAAAAAAATATATTTAGACCGTATTTCTCATCGAGGTGGGTTGTCCCGGAGCCGGTTTTAGTTACAAAATGCTGGATAAGTCGAACACTATGCGTGACAACAAAAAAAAATTACCTTTGTTTTATTACCATATAAACAGGTAACAAAAAAAGCACATCACCTGATTTTTACCTCATTTGTAAACCTCTGAATATGTGCATATACATTTGTCCGGAGACACGGTCTCATTCCGCGGGCAAATTTTGGGAACGATTTATTTGCCGAGTTTGACCCTTAAGCCCCTCCGTCTCCCGCGCACCCCGAGCGATAGTGGAACTGCGGCGCTCGGCGAGAGTAGACGTGTGTAACGACGAACGTTTCCGAGCAAAACATGAGTATTTCTCATCGCCATGGTGTGGGGACAAAAAAAGTTTCATTCCGGAGTTAGTCATAACTTTTATATTTTGTATTGCTTTTCTTTTAAATTTATATATGTCACGTCTAATGTAGTCCTGATTTCAAGAGTTTAATTAGTTTAAGAACACGAGGCTTACTTTTTTTTTAATATTTATTTTTATGTCGAGTTTCTCATTCCACCATATTTATTCCGGTGTTTCCGGTGTAGTAAAACCGGAATGACATCAAATGTAGCTTCACTTTATTATTATGAAATGGTTCCGTAGCATAATTTCTAAAATTAAATACTGAACTTATTTTATTGTACCACAGCTCATGTTCTTAGATAATATTTACGCTTGTAGGCCGTCAGGGGGCGCTACAAAAAGGGTTTAAAAATTTGGTTTCCGTACCCAAAGGGCAAAAACAGGATCCTATTACTAAGACTACTGTTCGTCTGTCTGTCTGTCACCAGGGTGAATCTCATGAACCGTGAATACCGTGATAGCTAGACAGTTGATTTTCACATACGATATATGATTCTTTCGCAGCTACACAATAAATACTAAAGACAGAATTATTTTTATCTTTGTCTGTCTATGTAAGGTATTGTCATTCTTACCTGTCCTATTTGGTAAACAAAATTCTAACCTCAAAAAGTCTCATTTTCATAATTTTTTAACTATTTCAACGTAAATAAAGGAACTGGAGATAAAATATCAGCAAAATTATGTACAAAATATTACCTCAGGTTTATTAATTACATAATAAATCCTGTACGATACTTGAAAGCGTAGTGTATTGCTATCAAGTATTGAAAACATGACACATATTGTTGTGTGTATAAATTTATAATGCTGCATCCAATTATTATTTGATAACTGGAAGGTTTATCATCATTTGATAAACAACATTTTTCAAACAATCACTTCTTAACAAACAACGATTAACAAACTATTCATTTCACAAACCTGTCATTCCTAAAAATGATCAATTTACAAATAATTCAAATCGTTCAAAGGTTAACTGGAAGAGATCCCTTTTAGGGATAAGTTCGCCTTTGTGCATGTGTGCTGTCCTGTATTCATCTTTTTCTTGTGTTTTATGTATAATAAAGAGTTATATATACATACATACATACATGCATAATTCCTCGGTAATAATCTCATATATCTATTCTACAACATAATTATGATGTTTTTTCAAGTAACCAATGTTTTATGCAATTTCTAATTTGTGAATCGTTGATTTGCCTAACGTTGTTTGCAAAAATGAATACCTATTCATGAAATGTTGTTTACCAAGAGATGAAATACCTACTTAAAACATCAACCGGCACCAAATTTTCGCTCTTAGGACTATTAAAATGCCACTTACTTAAGGTCCGTCTGTATTTTTTTTTAATTAAAGACGTGATTATAGAACCCTGTTTATTACTTTAATTCCGGTGGTCTATATTTCATTCCAGTGGGCTGATATTGTCATCCCAGTGTATATTTATCATTCCGTTGTAAGGTATCATTCATTCCGGTGTACACATATAATTCCGTTGTGTGTTTAGAAATTCGACCTCTAATAACTCAAAAACTATTTAAGATTTCAGGTTCCCTTTTACATATGTCTTGCAAAATAGTCTAAGGTATCGTTTGACATTTAAAAATCTAAAATAAAAACACATATAAGGGATCACACCGAAATGATACAAAAAATGAGTACTGTTGAAATTGACCCATATATACCTAAACCTTCGCCGTCAATCACACAATCAATCATCTATTTAAAAATCTCATCAAAATCCGTTGCGTAGTTTTAAAGATCTAAGCATACATAGGGACAGACAGCGGAAAGTAACTTTGTGTTTACACACACACACTTTTCCTATGATTTTCGCCCATTCCTTCGATGGGCTTTTACCATCTGCGCAGGTGGAGAAGCAACTGGTACATTATATTTTTTTCTTTGCTCCCAGACCAAGAAATGAAATTAATAAACCCTGTAATAGATTCAAGTATGTAAGTGTGTAGTTATGTATTTTTTTTTTTTTTTTTTTTTTAGTTACACATGCGTCGGGTTGTTTACGTAAAAGTTTATGGATTATGTAGTATATTTTATATGTGTATCGTTTCGTGAGTCATAGACAGTTCTGGCTGAAAATCAGTGCTGCAGGTGTCTAACACCTCAGCGTAATGCACACAACGCGGACGATCTATTTTTAACCGACTTCGTGTCTTTCTTTTCTATAAATGTGTGTATATTCTCTTATATTTGTGTGTCTTGCAAAAAGGAATAAATGTCTTCTTTCTTTCTTTCTTTCTTTCTTTTAGTGTAAGGGTTGTAGCGAGTAGAGAGTAGGAGGAAGATTTAGTTTTTACTTTGTAGTGATAACAATAATCGTACTAAAATATCCTTGATCGCTGGCTTCGTGGCTCCCACGCAACAATTATAAGACCATAACAAAAGCCTAGCGCTCTCACATTTTAAACTTAAGCTGTACGCTCTTAAATCCGTATGGCGCATTGAAACTCAAATCTCCACGTGGCTTGAGCCGTTACCTCTTCGCGAAGGTTCGAGACGGTTAATGGCCCGGACGCACGATAAAAACGAGCCAAGGAGCCGTCAGGTGTCTCATATTTGATATTTAAGGACGCCTTATTATTCCTTAAAATCACATTTTTATCACCGCATTCTTCCATGCTGGTCTGGGAGCAAAGAGAAAACATAGAATGTACCGGTTGCTTCTCTTCCCGCGCAGATGATAAAAGCACGTCGAAATGGAGAAAATCTTAGGAAGCATATTATAGGCAAGCAACCAACCACTATTTTGATTCCCCTTTGCACCTATAAGCCCACAATCATGCTAAACATGGCCTTTACGCCTTTAAGTTGACATTAGGCTCTGTTTACTCTATAAGGGATATAGACGTGATTTGTGTGTGTATGTAGATAATACAGAAACGCATTCTACCACCTGAATCCTCACCGCGTCCAGCAAATCAGAAAACTTCCCAGAAGTTGTAATTACCCGCGAATCACTAAGAAACTCCGTCTGTATTCACGTTTTAGTTTGTAAAAAACGGACTTTTCAAAGACTAGTTGCTAATAGAAAAGTTGGGCGAGAGTTGCAAAAGTTGCGCCCGAGTTGCGAAGTTGCAGCGCAGTTCCAGCATTTCCAGTCGGATAGGACGGCGAAGGATTTTGCTTAATTAAGTCGGAAGTCGAGTAATTAAGTTTACATAAAAATTGCGAACTGTGTCAAGACACCTTTGAGAATCATTATCATCATCATCAGAATGAAGACGTTCACTGTTGAACAAAGGCCTCCTTAGAACACCACAATGAACGACCTCTCGCCACCGCATCCATCGGCTTCCTGCAACTTTCACAATGTTATCTGTGACTGGGTCTTCCGCGTCCTCTTTATAAAATACATCACAAAAAAAACAAATAATTAACTACGAGAAACGAAAATTTTACTTCTATATGTTTCATCACGATTACTATTTTTTTGTTTTTAAAATAATATCATTTTAATAAAATACATACACAAATCACGTCTTTATCCCTTACGGGGTAGACGAAGCTTAAGGTAACAAGACCTAAAGGCCACATTTAGCATCATTGTGGGCGTATAGGTAGAAAGGGGAATCAAAATAGTGATGGGTAGCCGCATCGTCTATAACATAGTTGCTAAGATTTTCGCCCACTCCTTCGCTGGGTAACTGGTACATTCTATGTTTCTGTACTCCCACACCAGCATGGAAGAATTATTTCCTATTATATTTATTTTGAGTAAAGGACGTTTTGGTACTGTGAGATACAATAAAATTGTACTTCCTTCATTTTCACCGCCCTCGCAGTGATTGCAAGACCACGATCAGAAGAATGGTTTACAAAGACATTTGTGACAAGTATTTCAAACGACAGTTCCTTCAATCCCATTCAACACTCAGTCTAGTTACATTTATCCTTTGAATACCTCCAAGAGTTACTTCCTCATCGCTCTATTTACTCAGTTCCTTGAAGATTTGGAACTCGGAGGCAAAACTTGCTTGCAAACAAGGATTTCACAAATATCCTTGCGCTGTAAAGTTACTCGAGAGGATGTTACTCGGTTCACTCTATGGCTTGGGCACTTTGGGCAGGCGCAAGCCCCAGGTTTCGAGCGGGCAAATAACGCTATTATCTTACGTAATATCACCTCGTTTTGTTACCTTTTAGTATTTTAACCTTCGACGCAAAAAGAGGTTGTTATAAGTTTCACGTCGATGTCTATTTGCGCAGTTAGTGTGTGCGCGCGTGTGTATTTGTGCATGCGTGCGTGTGTGTGTGTTTACGTGTGCGTGCGTGCGTGTGTGTGTGTTTACGTGTGTGTGCGCACGCGTGTGTGTGTGTGTGTGTGTGTGTGTGTATCTGTGTGTGGCATCGTGGCTCTCAAAGAAATGGACCGATTTAGATGCGTTTTTTTTCATTCCAGCTTCTTTTTGGGTAAAATCCGCGCAGTAGTTTTAATTAAAAGTATCAGATCTTTTTCAAAATGATGTAAATAACATTAACTTAAAATAGAAAAAAATATAATAATTAATGCGTGGGGTTTTTTAAATTATTAATTTAATGTTATTAGTTGTTATGGTTTTTGTAATTAAAAAACGGCTGCTGTGTCGCCAGTTCCTTTATTAGAACTTGGCTGGACAAGCCTGCCGCGTGTAATAATTTTTCCATTTCTGATATTTTGAAACAAAATTTTGGTACACTTTCTGTGGTTAAGTAGACTTGTAATTTGGTACTTATGGAAATATCGCGTTAAAAATAATGCATATTTTAACAGCAAAATTAGTGCGGCCGGTTATTTTCTTTAAAACTTTGAGCGTCATGAAACTCAAATTTAAACTTTGTAACGAGTATATTTGATCAAACGCCCCAGTTTGTATAATACACTAGCTGTTGCCCGCGACTCCGTCTGCGCAGAATTCGCTTAACGCTTTCCCACAATCCAAAAAACTATCTCATTGCCTTCCCCGGGAACCAAACTACCTGTATACAAATTTCAATGAAATCAATCCAGCGGTTTAAGCGTTTTAAGGTAATAGACTGACAAAGTTACTTTCGCATTTATAATATTAGTACGCATTAAATAAGCATTAGAGTCTATTTACATAGACGACATTCTGAAAGCCTTCAACTGCGGTAATAAATAAGGCTTCTAAATTACCATGGCCACCATGGTTTCTTCCATGCTGAGCTGGGAGTAAAGAAAAAATATAGATGCTTCTAAAAGCCCATCGAGGGAACGCGAAAATCTTAGGAATCACATTGTAGGCGATGCGCTAGCAACCCATGACTATTTTGATTCCCCTTTCCACCTATACGAACCCGCTTGGTCCTGCTAAACCCAGCTAAATGAATTTGCACTTGCATTGTGATATCAAGGCGTGCACTGTGTCACACAGGAATTCACCACTTGTTTGCGCCTTACGAAATCTCAACGCGCTTCTTGCATCAGCACCTGACTGTGATATATTTGGGTACGTATTAAAATACATAAAGTTTAAAATGTATAATAGGTTAAAAAACATAATGGTTTATAATATATAATGCGATTTTCTCAGAAAGTTACAAATTAACAGGATTGTTATAAAACAAACCTAACCTACCTAACCTAAACCAATCTATAGATTACGATATCAAAAAAATTCATTTAGCTAATAGTTTTACAGAAAATTGCGTTATATATTTTGAACCATTATGTATTTTAACCCATTATACATTTTAAACTTTATGTATTCTGATCCGCTCCCGATATATTTGCTAGTAGCTGGAGGACTATATGCTGTGAGTGTATGAAGTTCTGTGAGGCGAAGGATGACCGTCCGTCTTCACTTAATTGTTTCTAATGTTAATGCTTTTTGCTGTTTATTTTCTGTGCTACGTGTTATACAAGTTGTACTGCTATAATTAAGTATGTGTATGAATTTCACAGTGCCTTGGTTTGTCTGTAATGCTGTGTAATTATTTCAATCAATAAATAAAATATGAAGGCGTCGAATGTCCTACACGCCTCAACACCCAAGCTGATTCCCCGACCACGGCCACTAGTTGTCCAATCGGGTTGATTTAAGGACCCACTGGATTTATGGAAGGCACCGTCATTTGTCACCCGATTTCCTTTAACCGCGGGATAAACAATGTCGGGATAAATGGAGCCATCCATCCTGAGGTCCGTGTGATGGTGACTTCTTGCCGATATAGGGTCGAGCCTTCAATTAATCTAGTTGATTGAGTTTTTTTAGCGCAATATTTAAGATTTCTTTAAAATAATGCTCAAGCAGCATTTGAAATTACATTATTAATTATTTTTAATTATTGACAGCGACCGTTTCACTTTTGCGAAGACAAACAACGCATTTATTTTTAATGTCTGTGTTTTTTCTCTTGTTTTTTTTTTGCTATAAAATTGTGTATATTTTCTTATATTTGTGTGTCTTGCAAAAAGGAATAAATGTCTTCTTTCTTTCTTTAAATTTGCGTTGGCTATTACATACATAAAGTCACGCGTCTTTCCCATAGGGGTAGGCAGAGACTACTTTGTTCCATTTGTACGATTCTGACATACCTCTTTCATACATGCTCGTCGGTTTTGGGTACTCCTGACCTGGCTTTTTTTCAAAACGTCCCATATTTGGTCCAGGAACGTCCATCTAAGCCGTTGACTAACCACGTAGTAATAGTAAATTGAAAAATATCATCATCAATGTGCAAGATCAAGTAGAGAGAGAGAAAAAATCTCATGCACTCACCGAAACACATAGACGACAAACTTACAACACCCCTTTTTTGCGACGGCGGTTATAAATGTAATTGACAAATATACTTTGATATATCTAAATATACTCTGATATACCTTGATACATCTTTTGGTACACGAACTATAATCAATCACAAAATAACAACTACTATCAAATGAATCAAGAATTTTCACTTTTACGATTTTACCGTTAGAAATTTAATTTCTAACTGACTCTGAAAATTAGAGCACAATAGAAGAATCCGAAAAGTAAAGTTATGCTATGCAAAATTCGCATAGTAGCAAGGTCACGTTACAGCTAGTAACAGATAGAAAAATTTGAAGGCTTACCTACCTGCTATGGGTGGTGTAGGGGGAGCATTAAATAAATAAAAAAAAATAGCACGAGTCACGGAATGACGAGGATCCGCGGATTCGATTTCCGGCCATAGCTTTACTTTTCGGATTTTGCTATGTGTTCTAATTTTCAGTATCCTTTAGAAATTTGAAATAATTATTTACGAACGGGTTGCGATTGTGTGCTAGTAGTTTGTATCGTGTGTTCATATCGTTGGCAGCGTATTATGAATAAATAATAATGTGGGACGAATGAAACATCGCCCGAAAAATGAAAATTGTAAAATATTTGTTGGACGCTTTTCCTGTTTACGGGCAGTTTAAAAATTTGAAACCCAAATATTTGGGGTTTGAGAATTATGATGAAAACATGAAACGAAGTTACCGCAACTCCATTTGCATCCCGTTGGAATATTGCATATTCCCGAAGTAAAAAGTAGTCTTATTTGACCGGCAATAACGTAACATTTTTAACATATATCACGTGATCCCTTACGAGGTAGACAGAGCCTAAGGTAACAAAACCTCAAGGCCACGTTTTGCATGATTAAGGGCGTATAGCTGGAAAGGGAAATCAAAATAATGATTGGTTGCTAGCATCGCCTATAACATGATTACTAAAACTTTCGCCCATGGGGTTTTACCATCTGCGCGGGAAGACAAGCAACTGGTAAATTCTTTGTTTATTCTTTACTCCCAGACCGGCATGGAAGAACATTTTTATTATTGTTTTTTTTTTGTAAGTTTAACAAATCACATACAAAGCTTACTTAGTTTTGATAATAATCAGTATTAGTACCTACCGTATTAGGTACTATGAAATATCATATTTTCTGTTATCAACAAACGTTTTGATATTTATTTGCTACTAGCTGTTGCCCGCAACTTCGTCTGCATAGAATTCGTTTATCGCTGTCCCGCAGGAATTACGCAATTTTCGAGGATAAAAAGTAGTTATGTGTTATTCCAGACTATAATCTATCTATGTTCCAAATTTTATCCAAATCCATCCAGTAGTTTTTGCGTGAAAGAGTAACAAACATCCAAACATCCATACTCACAAACTTTCACATTTATAATATTAGTAGGATGAAACAAAGCGATAGTATCTGAAACTTACACTTCAATTTCTTTTCGTCCTTTTGATTAATATTGAAGTACGTAGAAAATGAAACTACAAGATAAATGGATATAAAATAGAAAGATAAATGGATCGTGTTAAAAGTGACGGGGTGAGTGACCGCGGAGATGGCAACGGTTTAATGAAAAAAGGAGACAAAAAGCTATTAAGATAACGCGAATGATGGAAGAAAACTAAATCTGAAATATTGAACGTCCTTTCATACCAAGTGCGCTAAATCTGACTCTGCTACATACATGCATACATACATAAATCACGTCTTTATCCCTTACGGGGTAGACAGAGCCTAAGGTAACAAGACCTATAAGTAAAGGCCACGTTTAGCATGATTGTGGGCGTATAGGTGGAAAGGGGAATCAAAATAGTCATGGGTTGCTAGCATCGCCTGTAACCTGATTCCTATGCCCATTAAGGGCTTCTTGGTCTGGGAGTAAGTAAAAACCGAATGTACCAGTTGCTTCTCCCGCGCAGATGGTAAAAGCCCATCGAGCGAATGGGCATAGGAATAACTCTACTACAAATCTACTAATTACCTCAAAAGAAATATACTGACAAGCAAAAATAACGGATCGCTTTCTAATTCTGCGCAGGCAAAGTCACGGTCAACAGTTAGTACCTAAAAGTTAAAGTACTAACATTCCCAAAACTTCGATACCACAAGATCCGGCCGCATCTGAACCGTTAACTCTTTTGAGCAAGACAAAGTCGTAACTTTTTCATCAAACACCACAAAAGAACACGAAATGAAACTACAAAGAGATTAAAATAAAACTATTCGAATAAACATGTCGGTTTGAAGATCAAACGGTGTGTAGGTAGTGTAAACATTCGCTGGCCCGCCGCAGCCAACACAAGCCCAGTGGGGTAGCGTTTAATTTGTTACATGTATACGTACATACCATATTATCACATCTTTATCCCTTACGGAGTAGACGGAGCCTTTTTTTATGGTGTGGAAAATGCGCCTTATGCATCCGCCCGGTACGGGGTTACCGGGGGTATGTGGGGCTCTCCCGCGACGGCAGGCATACCCACTAAAAACCACACGGATTCCCTGTTCAGTCGTATGTAAGGCGTTACGGCACTCGGTGTCACCGCGACGCCCCACGACCGAGTAGACAGAGTCTTAGGTAACAAGACATGTTTAGCATGATTAAGATTGTTTGTGGGCGTATAGGTAACCACCTATACGCCCACAAACACGCTGAACGTGGTCTTTAGGACTTGTTACCTTAGGCCCTAAAACCCGTAAGGGATATAGACGTGATTTGTAACAGCAGTCCAGAGGCGTGGCGTCAAGTATATCAGAAGGCAAGCTGAAGGGAATTTAACTAGCTTTTTCCTCTAATTCTGCACATTAAAGTTCCCTACTGCCTACATAGGCAAGCCGGTGGGAATCGAGTTCTATGGACGCCACGCCACTGCAGCGGTCTACTGTAGCAGTAGATACTATGGCAGTTGCATGGCTGCGGCTGACACCCGATACCTGCTGTCGAACTTATCGTTCAGTTTTTGCTGCCGTTCATTCTGAAAATAAAATGCACGGCATGTTTTTAAAATCAGTGGAATTGAGCGGTGGCTTTGTTGTGTGATTGTGCTACAGCGATAGTTTTATTGATTTGCATCTTTTAGCTGTGTCTTTTTGCTGAAGAGATAGTCTAAGAGCTACGAAAATAGGTATACAATTTATATATTACATTAGATTTATTTATCACCCTTTTAAAAGTAGAATTAAATGTCAAACATAAGTAATTCACAAAAGGATCGTCAATTATAATAAATTCGTAATAATAATAATAACTGAAATCAAATTAAAACAAAATAACAACAAACCAAAATGAAATGTCGATGTAGATTCACAAAAAAAATCGTCATGGCTACATAAAAAGAGATAATAATAATAATTAAATAAAAGCTATTTTAAAAGCAATTTAAAATGTCAAATAGTAAAAATAGAAAACCACAAAATGTGAAAATATTGTCAGAACATAACTAAATAACAAAAATATATAATAATAACAAATGAGGTACTAGAATGGCACAAAGAATAATTATCACTCATAATTCACTCATTCAAAATTAAATGACAAGTTTAAAGTCACTGTACTCTTTAACAGAGGTTTTTTAGAGTAACGAAATCCCTCTAGTTAGTATGCCATACTATCACTATAATTCGAGCGCCTCCGTCTAAGATGTTTTTACGCAACTCAGAAGAGGAAATGGAATCGAGGGAATGGGCGATTATAATAGGAATCATATTATAGGCGATGAGGCTAGCAACCCATCACTATTTTGATTCCATTTACCACCTATACGCCCAAAAGCTTGCTAAATGTGGCCTGTAGGTGCCTGTTACCTTAGGCTCTGTCTATCCCGCGAGGGATGAAGACGTGGTTTGTGTGTGTGTGTGTGTGTGTGTATGAATGTTTGATCCATTGTGGCGCTTTACAAACCAATTGGTCAATTTCATGACACTTACATCAATATAATATCCTGTCCTTCTACTAAATATTGTAAATGCGAAAGTTTTTGAGGATGGATGGATGTGACGATGTGTGTGTGTATGTTTGTTCCTTCTTCACGCAGGAGCGACTGGACGGATTTGAATAAAATTTGGAACGGAGATAGGTACCCTAGATTAACACATAGGCTTACACCCGGACAAACATACTTTGCAAGTTAATAAGATGCTTGTAAAAGCTCCGGTCGTAAGTACTCGGCAACAAAAGTCAAACACTGCAACCTGTTAGCAAAAATTCTTGCTGCGAAAACTGTAAACGCCGCCGGCAAATATTATGACAGTTTCTCGGGTTACACTCGGCGCTTGGCAAGCACAAAAACAGGGATAATATTTGGGTGGGATGGTAAAATAACGGGGTCCTAAGTCAATAGGGCGTCCGTCGCAGATGTTGGTGGCTGTTGGCTTAATTTTAAAATTAGACCACCATCAAGCGATTAATACATACATTATATCACGTCTTTATCCCTTACAGGGTAGACAGAGCAAAACCTTAAGGCCAAGTTTAGCATGATTTAGGGCGTATGTGGAAAGGGAAATCCAAATAGTGATGGGTTGCTAGCATCGTCTATAACATGATTCCTAAGACTTTCGCCCATTCCCTCGATGGGCTTTTACGGGGGAAGAGAAGCAACTGGTAAATTTCTATCTTTACTCCCAGACCAGCATGGAAGAAAGCGGTTAATTGCTTTGTTAAATTAACATTGTTACTAACTTTAACAAGATCAGAACTCGTTGGCATGGTCATGACGCGGTACTATAATTAAATTGGTTTAATAAATTACAGTTCATTATTCCCTTTAATATGCTTGTATTTCCGTAAATTAATTAAAGCTAATCAAAGTTTGTTTCTGGTCTGGGAGTGAAGCAAAAACATAGAATGTACCAATTGCTTCTCTTCGATCGAGGAAATGGGCATAGGAATCATGTTATAGGCATCACGGCTGGCCACCCATCACTATTTTGATTCCCCTTTCCACCTATACGCCCAAAATCCTTTTTACCTTAGCTGCCTACCCGGTAAGAGATAGAGACGTGATTTATGTGTGTGTGTGTGTGTGTGTGTGTGTATAATATAAGTTGCTGTTTGGGGAGTGGCCTTGTTGTAGTTATTGTTGAGTAAAACACTTCGAGTAAGCACGAATAAACTCCACTTTAATGTTTATTTAATAGTATAAGTAAAAAATGTTAACGTTATGAATGCACCCGGTTGCGATAATACCGTAAAGAGCACTAAACTGTAAAAGGCGGGAGCCGCCAGTGACTGACGTCATAAAGGTGTTCGGTTGCACCGAACAGTTGCTTTTTACTTTTCTGAATTTCTGGCTTATTGGCGGGGCCACGTTTAGCATGACTAAGGGCGTACCTAGTGATGTGTTGCTAACCGCATCGCCAATAATATGATTCCTAAAACTTTCGCCTATCCCTCGATGGGCTTTTACCATCTTTCTTTACTCCCAGACCAGCATGGAATAACTTTAATGAAACGTGATATTTTAATTCGGTGTGAACGACACGGTGTCACAACTAAATCTCAGTGACCGACGCGCCCTGCTCCCGCTCCGTAATCCAGTGGCTCCTCTCGTCAGGGTTTAGGCCGTCAGACTTAGAAAAATGATGGTGAAATTAAATTGTCGATAACCAGAGATGACAACCAGCAGTTGTTGCCAGCTTCGGATGTTTCTGGAGATATATAAATGAGGATACTTCTTTACGCAAATGCTAACTACATAGGCATAGATTACACGGTCAGTATTATTTGTAAGTAAAAAATGTATTTGCATACATACGTAAATCACAACTTTATCCCTTACCCATCATTATTTTGATTCCTTTTTTAAGAAGACAATTTTCTATACAGAACTATTATAGTGTCAATATACACAATGATTTCTTCCATAAAACAACAACACATTTGCAAAGCAGTTCAATTAAGTGTACAAAATTACCGATTCAATATAGAGTAATCAAACCGTAAATTAAAAAATAGGTAACACAATGTTTTTCCAAAAATGCCTCACGTCACTTTAGAAAAGAACTAAAACTTCTGGGCCGATTTTTACCAAATATAAATTACAATCAACGTAAGGCAACTTTACTGGCTTTGGAATGAAAAAAACCGCATCGAAATTGGTATATCGGCTTGAGAGCTATGATGCCACAGACACACACACACGGACATCGACGTCAAAATTAAAACCTCTCTTTTTGCGTCGGAGGTTAGAAATACGGTTCAATCTAGAAGTGGGATTGATTTTAGCTGGAGATAATATAAAACAGTCTACAAATGAAGATAACACACATCACAGAACAACGCCATAGTCCTGACATTAAGCAGAAGCACTACATTAGCATCAAGACAATGCGTCACGGCTCCATGACTTATATTTTCTGTACATAGTTGAATATCTGTCCTCATTATGCCATATATCAGGGCGGGACACGACGGAGAAATATCGCTTTCCCTACCTAATGACCTGCTACAGTCTCTCATTACCCTGGACCTTGATGTGGCGCACACAAAGTTGACATCAGCTTGATAGGTAAGGGAAGGCCTAAACGAAGGCTTTTTGCCGCGGCAGTGTCAGATTTGCCGACTCGTATATCCAGGATTATTTCAGTTATTGAATATCTGTTTGGTCTGAGAGGTTTGTTATGATTTTATTAATAGGATTGTTATCTTATAGATACTAAGGTAGACATGATGTGTACACTGATTAGTGATTTGGCTGGGTTACTATGCCGTCTGGTAAAAGTCAGCGGAGGAAAGTTTTGCAACATGAAATTTCTGAAAGAAAGAAATAAATAAGTATTGCACCAATTGACCCAGCCCCAAACTAAACAAAGCTTATACTATGTGTACCAGGCAACGGATAAACATACTTATATAATGTAGATAAATATATTCGTATTCATCATACCGGGATTCGAACCCAGGACCTCTAGCTTTATTGTCAGGGTCACTAACCACCTACGCTATCCGGTCGTCAACGTAAAACGTCAAATCACCATTTCTTTCGGATGGGGCTCCAATTAAATGAACAAAAAACTTTTGCCTTACCGCTACTCACGTGGAGTACGCGTCTGTTTGGAAGACAATCAAAACTTGATCCGTTCGCTTGGAGACATTACAGGGTCTTCCTTGTTTTGGTGTTTCCATCAGTCATACGGAGCACCAACAAAACAATATCGAATTTATACGCTACTTGCAGGACGTTATCCATTCTTCGAAATCACGCCTCTGTTTGGCTACGGTTCAGTTGTTTTTACGGATCCGTACTCAAAGGGTAAAAACGGGATATTATTTAGAAGACTTCGCTGGTCGTTCGTCTGTCTGTCTGTCCGTCTATAGGCTGTATCTTATGAACCGTGATAGTTACCGCTAAACTGACCTCACACTGCCTACGTTTTGCTTAGGAGGTAAGGCTCTGCTAGATATTTATATTCACTTGCCAGATTTGTACTTAACTGTCGGTGAGTCCGTCTTGCACTTGGCTGGTTTTCACTAAACATATTCAAGTAAGATCATCATCATTGCCCATACTAGTCCACAGATAGACATAGGCCTCTCTAACTGCACGCTATTGTGCACAATCCTCGGCTTCTCTCGTCCAGCTCTTGCCAGCCTTGCGAAGATCATCGCTCATATAGTCTGAGGGCGTCCTACACTACGCTTGCCGATCCTCGGTTTCCACTCAACAACTCGTTTACCCCACCGGCTCTCGGTTCTTCGGCTAATATGGCCAGCCCACTGTTTCTTCAGTTTGCTGATCCTTTGGGCTATGTCGGTGTTTTTGGTCCTTTGTCAGATTACTTAGTTCCAAGTTCCAAATTTGATCCGTCAAAGGATTTCCGAGCGTAGCTCTCAAGTGAGTGTGAAATTAAATTAGTATTCCATGCGATTCCTTCCATGTTAGTCTGGGAGCAAAGAAAAAACATAGAATGTACCAGTTGCTTCTCTTCCCGCGCAGATGGTAAAAGCCCATCAAGGAAATGGAGGAAAATCTTAGGAATCATGTTTACAGGCGATACGGCTAGCAGCCCATCACTATTATGATTCCCCTTTCCACCTATACGCCCACAGTCATGGTAAACGTGGCCTAAGGTCTTGTTACCTTAGGCTCTGTCTACCCCGTAAGGGATAAAGACGTGATGTATGTATGTATGTATTCTATGCGAAATAGACCAGCATCTGAATCAAGCCATCGCAGAATTTATTACTGCATTTATTAAGGGTCTGGGATCCAATTAAGTTCTGAAGTGTCCGCATACTTTATAGTGCTCTCTTTTTAAGCTGAGGACGTAGAGCGGGACGGAACACTTAATGGAAGATGTGATTTTGTTTTAATGAGTTTAGCAATTTATGTGATCACATGGTAATGAGTGCGAGAGAAACGGACTGAAACAAATGAAGCTGGAGGAAGTTTTAATTAAAAATATGACGGACATGAGGTATTTTACTAATTACAGCTAATGCCAGTCATTAATGGGATTAATTAACACTTATTGCCACAGATATCAAAATATACCATAGATTACGCAAATTCTATGCTGGTCTGAGAGCAAAGAAAGACATAGAATATACCAGTTGCTTCCCCTCCCGCGCAGATGGTAAAAGCTCAACGAGAATGGGCGAAAATCTTATGAATCATGTTATAGACGTGCGGCTAGCAACCAATCACTATTTTGATTCCATTTTCCATCTATACGCCCACAATCTTGCTAAACGTGGCCTGTAGGTCTTGTTACCTTAGACTCTGTCTACCCCGTAAGTGATAAAGACATGATTTTGTGTATGTGTATGTGTACGCAAATATTACAGTGGAGATTGAAAATAGGCATGCCAGACCACTTACTGTAGCGCAAAAGTCGAAATTAAGTGACGGGAAATACAAACGTCTTCAAAAAGTGCTAAAACGGTCAATTATTGAATCCATGTGCGAAAGCGTTGGATACATACATATCATTAATCCGGCCTTCATCTCTCACGGGGCCGACAGAGCTTAGGGTAACAAAATCTAAAGGCCCCATGTTGGGCGCCATCGTAAAAAATGTTTTTTTCGTCACAAGTAAAGAAATTTGCAGTAAGTAGTATTTAAATATTCTTACTGTATTTCATTTTGAAAAAATGACTTTCTGGCAAGTTTCTGGCTGCGCATTCTTCTTGGCAATGATGGTCTTTCGGAATGCACTGGTTTCAAAAAAGTAATGTAAAAGAGCCTAATTCGCAAAATAAAATTTAGATTATTTGTTTTTTTTTTTGATGCAAAGTTATTTCCTGAAAGCTAAGGACTCTTGACAGAAGAGAAAACAGGGTCGTGTTATGCGGTTTGCGCGCTAACGTTCGATACCTTTGGCATTTTGTTCCTAACTTAACTCCGTACGTTCGCTTCCCCTAAATCATGTTTATTTACACCCAACGCCTCTGCCGTAACTCACTGGTCCCATTTTAATCAGTATTTCATTTCAGCATTGTCCACGCGTTAATAACTTTAGTAAATCATTCAGAGGCCGTTTTGTCGAGAGGCCACTCTATTTGGGACGATAAGGAAAGGGGTTTGTTCTCCACCATTGTTTGTTGTGAGCATTAAAAATGGTGCGTGTTGTTGGCTTTGCTTGTAGTGGCACCAGACCATAGGACGTTTTGGAAACAAGAAGATAATGAAAGGTGAAATGTATGGTGCGTGCAGTTAGCAAATATATCAATTATATATATTTTAGTTACCTAATTAAGTAGATATTGCTGTATTTGTATGTTTGTACTTCCATGCTGGTCTGGGAGCAAAGAAAAAACATAAAATGTACCAATTGCTTCTCTTCCATCTGAACAAATCACTGGTTTGGGGGTCTGATGCTGCGTGGTTCTTTATTTTTATAAATAAAAAATTGGATGGTGCTTGTCTTCGTATATTGTCGGCAGACAAGGGGCGAGAGTCGCCATAAGCAAAAAAAACATAAAATGTAGTGTTGCTACTATAAATGAAGGTAGATTGCAATACCATCGCAGATGGCAAAATCCCATCGAGGGAATGGGCGAAATTCATAGGAATCATTTTAAAGGAGATGCGGCTAGCAACCCTTTCTTGCACAGTCATGGCAACCACGGCCTTTTTAGATCTTATTACTTGCATGTATAAAGTCACAGATAATACATACATACATACATACCGCTCTTTCCCACGGGGGTAGGCAGGGACTACTTTGTTCCACTTGCTACGATCCTGACATACTTCTTTCGCTTCATCCACATTCATCAATCTCCTCATACATGCTCGTCGGTTTCGGGTAATCCCGACCTGACCTTTTTCCAAAACGTCTCCTATTTGGTCTCGGAACGTCCGTCTAGGCCATCCCCTCCCAACGTAACCATTCACACTCCCCATAATAGATCTGTTTAGTTAGTCTACTTTCATGCATCCGCTCTACATGCCCAAACCAACTAAGCATACTTTTTTTCTATCCTAGTCACTATATCCTCTTTCACACCAGCACGTTCCCTTGTCACACTGTTCCTTATCACACATAATACACAGTCACAGATAATAAAGATCAAATTGTACAGCGATACATTGGATTTGCACCGAATACAGAACCAGTATCCGCCGAAGCTGTTGGTCACATCCGCAGCTAAAAACTGGACCCACTGTTATTGAAAAACTTCCAAAGTTACGTGTTTATGTGCCGCTAGTGTTCCGATATTGCGTTGGCAACTGAAACGAAGAGCTTTTTGCTAGTGGAAGTTTCAAGTGAAAACTTTCGGCGTGTAAGTTGCGAGCTTTGTAGCTAAAGAGAATAGAATAGATGGAAATTGTGGACTATTTATACACGCTTTTAGCCGATACTTATCCAATAACTATCAAAATAAAATTAAATAAAATTAAATTGTGGCTTACGACGGCGATGTGACCGTTTTACAAGAGAGTAACGCAGTAGATGCCGCTGCCTCTGCGTCAAGGGAGACGGAGCAGCCGTCGGACTCGGAGGAGACGGCGGAGGTTCACTCAGACGACTCGTACTCGAGTATTGTGTCGCCGACGGGATCGCCTCCATCTCCGGTGGATGCCACACCTCTGAATAGTTCGGCCACTGCACCCAGTGCATCCCCTACTGCACCGATTGTTATGCAGTCAGATGAGCCAATAGCTAATAACCGTCGTTTTCCCTTAAGGAATACGCGAAATCGAGATCCCACTTATTAAGTTGTCATCTTTGTTTTTTGTTTAGGTTACTTATATTATTATACTCTAAATTGTTCGTTATTTTCAAACTTGTGGTGGAGGGATGTGGTGTTTTACACTATGTAGGGTAGATTTAAACAAGCAGTCTGTAACCGACCAGTATACGCTATACAGCTTCTCCTGTGTTTTATTACTACATAATCCTTGGAACACCTTATAATTATAATAATATTATACACCTATATGCCCACAATCATGCTAAACGTGGCCTTTAGCTCTTGTTACCTTAGGCTCTGTCTACCCCGTCCGTGTAGAACTAGCATTTGATATTTTTATCGGCGCCGCGGGAACTATGCAATTTTCCGGGATAAAAGTAACCTATGTTTCAATCTAAGTTACCTACCACATATCTTCAAATTTTACTCAAATCCGTGTATTCGTTTCAGCGTGAAGAAGGAACAAACTAACACACTCATTCACATCGTCACAAACTTTCGCATTTATGATAATACTAGGCTCTGCCCGAGACTTCGTCTGCGTAGAATTATACATAAAAACCTTCCTCTTGAATCACTCTATTTATAAAAAAAAACCGCATCAAAATTCGTTGTGTAGTTTTGAAGATATGAGCATACATAGGGACATAGAGACAGAGAAAGCGACTTTGTTTTATACTATGTCGTGATATTAGTATAGTATATCTATAATTTATTTCACGTTGAAGCCTAATCGAGAAACAATGTCAAATCAGCAATTCGAACAAAAAAACAGCTAGAATAATAAACCCGTAAAACAATTTTCATTCCGCCAATAACAAAATTGACTACCGTATAAAGAACCGATGAGAAAATATTGAAACTCATTCCCATAGGAAAATTAATAGCCTGAAAAGATTTACCGCACTAAAATTACGACCTTAGTCTCCCTAAGGCCCAAAATGAACAAACAAATGAGTGAAGGAAGCAAAAGTGGTCTAATATATCACAGGGTAACTGTGAGAGATATTTCAATGATGAAATCGTCTGAAAAAGCTGTTTTAATATCGAGGAGCATTCGCATCGAGCTCACTCGGTAAAAGAATGAGCACGTCTCTTCAACAGTAAATAAAGAAACAGCATGGTAGCACTCGCTATATTATTTAACTTTAACTCCCTTCCGACTTCGGTCTCCAAGCGTAACATCTGGAGAGATCACTCTGGTGTCCTCTCCCATAATACAATGCTTAAAATGGGTTCGTCTAACACAGAATTTGACCAACTTCAAATTTTCAATATTGGATTTTAGCGGTCCTTTCGTTACGCAAACCGCCATTGTGGAAAACTCAACTTTCTAGATCGAACGGTTTGGGATGACCGTTGATGTAAGTCAGTGATTTAGTAAGTGTGCCAGTCAGTCTGTTAGCCAATCAATCAGCCAGTTAGCCAGTCAGCCAATTAGCCAGTCAGTCAGTTAGCCAGTCAGTTAGTTAGCCATTCAGTCAGTTAGTCAGTCAGCCAGTCAGTCCGTCATATTATGTGCTGTGCTGTATCAGCTTAGCCAAAATTTTTGTAGTATTTCATTTTTACCTCTATTAATAATATTAATGTGAAACTGAGTGTGTTGCAGAATAAACAAATGAATAACTAGCTGGTACTAATGAGCAACACTCCCTTTGTAGTCGCGGCATTAGCCGCCCGCGCTCGGTGCTCGCTGGTGTATCTAATTCATAAGTGTTAAATCAACTGACAGGTAGTGGAGTATGCGGGACGTTTGTATTACCACTTCATTAGAGAATAGGTGTCTGGAATGATTAATAATCATAAATGCGAATGATCACCAGTGGGACTTAAAAATTGGGGTAATTTAAAAAAGAAGTAATTTTAATGGGATATTTGTGGCTTAATAATGCTTTAATTGTTGTATGGATTTGGATGAGAGGAGTCCGCGCCTTTTTGGATTAAACATGCGTTTGTTTTGCACCTGAAATACAAGCCAAATTTCCATTAGATAATGACATTATTTTAAGTTTCAGTTGGTTGTCGGCAACATCCAACAACTCGAGAGGAAAATGCAAAAAACTTTGTTTAACAAACCGAAACAACAACACCCTCCCAACACGACAAAAAAGACGAAGTGTATCCACTTGAACACATAAAGAAACAAGGGACCAGCTACAAAAAATAATAATTTACGTGTGAATAGGTCTCATTTACTAGAGTTGCTTAGCATTCAGAATCAATTATGGATACTATATTATATCAAATTATTAAATAAACACACAACACACACAGTGGTCACAGAGTGGTAGCCAAGACTGGGTCGAAGGTCAGATCATCAACCCGTTGGTCAGATGACATCTGTCATTCGGCTGGAAAGTAGATGAGACTGGCACGGGACCGGGCAAACTGGCGTGAAAATGAAGAGGCCTTTACTCAGCAGTGGATGTGGGCTGATTAGATAGAATAATAAACCTCATTTTCACCTTGTTAAGGTCCGACCACAAAAAGATGTTGACGGTGCTTTTATGCAACAAAATGTATAAAAAAACGGTGTGATACGACACGTCACTGCTTATACGCGGCGGTGTGGTTGCCCCTTTATTTGATCAGAGCTTGCGAAGTACTGTTTTAAATCTTACTGTGACTGTACGAGCGCTGTTACTAGGACATGTGCAACGTGTAAAGGAACAAGACGAGATTTCGGCCTAATGCTTCTATTAACACGTCCTCACCATCCTTCAACCTCGCCGTCATATCCACCACAGCCAGCCATGACACAATAGACTCTAATCCCCTCACTTACAACACACAACGCGACGGCAGCAATGATTTGTAATTATGACCCGGGATCACGTTCTTTTTGGCATAGTTCCGGGATGTTTCCTTATTTGTCTGGTATTGGAACGATATTATTACGATGTAAGGACTACAGGAGGTGGCATGGCGCTTTTTCTTTTACCAAATTGAAATTATAAAAAAGTAGAAAGTAAAACACTTTTTTCTTTTAACGGAGAGGAAATCTTTATGAATGCCTAGGCACGGGGATGCGTAGGGTTATGTGGGACTCCCCTCGAAGGGGTATACCCAAACTAAAAACTCTCCGGCGTTGCCTCAATCCGGTGTGATGGGGACGCAGTGGGATGCCACTCGGGTTTCACCACAGACGCCCCCCCGGTGGCCCTGGCTACCGTCAGGACCGCGCCAAGAAAGGGAGGGCACGTGCTGGGCCCGTCTACCCTTAGACAATGAGACTGTGCAATGCAGGTAGGTAATGCGTCGTTACCGTTCCCGCTGGCCTCAAGGGCTCGGACTTAGCTTTATTAACTTTATTGTGTCGTACAGACACATCATTCAAACAGATGACGCTTAGCAACAAAAATTCGCATAGTAACAAGGTCACGTGTCAGGTAGTAACAGATAGAAACATTCGAAGGCTTACCCACCTGCTATTATTGGTGTAGGGGTATAGCACGCATCACGGAATGACGAGGACGCGGGTTCGATTCCCGGCCATAGCTTCGGTGTCGTTTAGAAATTTAATTTGTAACGGTAAAACCGTAAAAGTAAACATAAAAAATCAAGAAGTAAAAATTCTTGAGTACTTTACTAAACTGTAAAGAAAATCCTCGGCCAGGTTATAAGTTACTTTATCCCGGAAAATTGCATAGATCCCGCGGGATAGCGTAAACATGGCAATTGCTAGTTTCACACGGACGAAGTCGCGGGCAGAAGCTGATGAATAATAAAAAGCAACTCCGTGTTGCTTTGTGGATTAAGGGTATCTCACAGAGCAATAAATCGCTATGAAACAGTTCGATCAGCTGTTATTAGAACTATATAGAAGTTATAGTTAGTTATTTTTTGGGAAGGTATAAGTATTTCCCGCGGAAAGTTATTACAAAGGACTTCCTGGTCGGATTAATTATTGTTCCGAAGTTACAAGGTTCCCTGCTTTTGACTTGAAGGGAACTTGGGGTTTAATGTAATTAGGAGTGGTTACATTTAGTTAAGTTTTGTTTCGGTTTTGTGGGCACGTGTTTTTACACGTGCAGTGGGTTTTTTAATATGGGCTTGGAATAGCTTGAAATAGTGGTTTTTAACATTTAAATTACATTCAAAGTTTGTTACTTACTTGTTATGAAATGTATAATATATAATATCATAATTTCGTATTTTTTCCCTTCGACGTTGGAGATAACATCTCCAGTTAATTTATTTGACGGTGGAGGCGTCTTACACCTTTACTGAACTTAAATTATATTTTTGTTTTTTTTTCTTTTTCTTTTTTTCCATAACTACTTTGTTTTACTTTGACTAGTAGAGACTTTATGATTAACTTGAACATTAAGTAAATCCCTACGCAGTACCTATAGTTTAAAAACAACCCTAAAAAAATAATCCATTTCTATGACAAAAATCCTTGACATCATTTTCGTAAGAGCTGATACTTTTCAAATATATATATTTTTTATATATAAGAGGGGGCAAACGAGCATACGGGTCACCTGATGGAAAGCAATCACCGTCGCCCAGGGACACCTGCAAGACCTGGGGAATCACAAGTGCGTTGCCGGCCCTTTGAGGAACAGGAAGGCTCGCTTTTTAAAGATCCCTAAATTGTACCGCTCAGGGAATGTTTCAAATTGCCGGGCTGATTTTTGCCAAACAAGGTCAAAAACCAGCGCAAGGAAACTTGTTTAAAAAAACCGCATCGAAATCGGTCCCTCCGTTTGAAAGACACTATGCCATTTTGCGTCGGGTGTTATAATATAATTATGTGTGCAGAAAAAAAAAGCAATGAAATGTTAAGACAATCCCGTGGTGTATTGTGGCTCCTGACAAATCGGCTTGTGGTGGAATTACACCATATCTGTCTTGTAACATCGACGTTGACAATCTAAGGATACAATTATTACTACTCAGTGTAATGTTAACTATTTAATGTCAATTAGAGGGCATTAGTGCGCCGGGGCACGCGAACCTCTAATCATGGAGATTGTATCGGATGATTGGCCCAATCAATACTGGAGGGCTCTCCAGTGCGATCGGGGTATGAACAGTAGGCTTATTGTCTAACTCGCTCGCACTCGCCATCGTGTTCATTTTGACAGTGCTTGTATGAATGCGACAGCTAGCTGATTCCGATGCCAATGGTCAGCCCATACGTGAACTGTCAAAATGAACACGACGGCGATTGCGAGCGAGTTAGGTAATAAGCCTACATGGCTTTGTGGAAATATTTTGATGGACGTGGGAAAGATGTCAAGACGTGTGGAGTTCCCAATCCGTACTGAGCATGCGTGGGAACTATAGCCCAAGCTCTCTCGTTCTGGGAAGTCTGTGTGTGTTTAATAAAACCTTCGATACATAAATGGTGACTGTTACCAAGGCCGTGGTTTAGTTGTCCCTTGTGCAGTATTAGGTCTAACAATCAATTTAAGAGCCACAAACCTTGATGAAGCCGGCTTCGACCAACGCTAAGAAGAGTTTGTCCGTAAAGTATTTTTGCCACTGCCGCCGCTTAAGAAATACACACCCGAAGACTGGTCCGTGGTATTATGTACACTAATTACACTTTTACCAAAGTCTTATACACACTAACTAATATTTACAATAGTTTTAAATACAAATCTGCATAAACGACCGACCGAGCCCCGACAATTTTAGAAAAACAAGAGCCAGCCGCCTTATTGTTCTTTTTCAGTTCCGCGGCGCGTGGCAATGGACTAGCGCCAGCCAGCCACCAACAGCCAAAAAGGTTGCAACCCTAAGAATTGATTATTATTCAAAATACTTGCACAGTGTGTGTGCCCAGCAGTGAGACGTATATAGATGAGATAATGATGAGGAAGATGTAGGCACGTGTTGGTCTGTTAGAGTGTTAGTTATACATTGTACAGCGTTACAAAACATTAGTTACTGGAATTGTTGTTACAAACTATAACAAAATTAATAAACACACATACATAGTGTCGTTCAGGGAAGGTTTGAAGATGTGGTTCGCACCATCTTCTTAAATTAATGGTTAAATGTTCCTTTGTTTATTGTGCTCTTTATTTATTTATTTTATGTAGTATGTTAGGTAGTATAAAGTAGTTTATTGACTGGTAGGTTTTAGGTGTTTATGTATTATATTCGGTAAAGTTATGTATTGTGGCTCTCAGTGTTTGCAATTTTTAAACTCACTCGTCCATCCCTAATACAATACTCCTTTCATCCACGCAAAGGTTGACTGGAAGAGATCCCTTAAAGGGATAAGTCCGCCTTTGTGCATGTATCTCAGTGTTTGTCAGTTGTATGTGTCTTGTTTATTTTGCACAATAAAGAGTTTACATACATACATACATACATATATACAAACTGCTGGTCAAGCAGATAGAAGCTAGTATTATTATAGTGAAGTCAAATAGCGAACAGTCATACACTTCAGTTAAGTATTTTGTATTTATGCAGCCAATGCTTTAGAAAATGAAAGTCAACGGAAAAGTAACCGAATCCACAATCAAAACCCACTAAAAAAGTCTGGACACCTGTTTCATCTCTCTCCGAGGCATCCTCAGCGGATGAAAGCTTATCAAGTGAATTGGTTATCAAACGCTAATAGATAGGGAACCCGGTTAGATTTAATTGAATAATCGACACAACTTTGGATTAATAACCCGAAAGGATCTAACGAACCTCTTCCAATGATCATAATTGATTTCTAAACGAAAAATAACGCGCTTCAGCTCATCATTTTCAACGATTTGCTTGAACCTTAAATAAATCGTTTCAAAAAAAGTAAGTGTTAGTATTTAAGATTTGTTTACATTAAGATTGACGTAGCGTAAGTTAATTATGATTCAGTCTAGACCGCGTGGAAATTGTTGAAGATTCCAGACTAACGAGAGCTATACACGATGTCGAGAGAACTATTAATAATAATTCTCAAGCTCTTTGGTTCAGTTGGTCTGAGCACCCCTGCAAAGTCTTGTAGTGTAGTTAAAACTTTTGGAAGATTACACTATTCATACAATTTACCTGGCATGAAATACATGCGATGAAGCCTTTTAATAGCTAGGATTTTAAAAATTAAAATTGTCTGAAATGTCCAATTTATTGCTATTTGGCTGATTTGAATAATTAATTACTAACGTTTATTTAATACGATACAAAATGGAATTAAAACAAATTAAACTATTAAATTAAAAACTAATCTTAAAATAAAATAATTAAAAAAGGAGGGCCCCCGTGGCATTGCTCCGCAGACGCTGGCAGCATTCCCCCTTTGGACAGCGATACTAATACGCTGTCCAAGGAAGCTGCCAGCTCTGCGGTCACTCGTAGCGTCTATTAGCCTCTTCGGAATATCTTTGAAGAGGCTAATAACGCTAGGACCCCACGGACCAAGGGTCAATACCGAAAGGGCTATATTCGCTGCTGAGACCTATATATTTATTTATCTTGCCTGATTCGGCCGCTTCTGCAGCCGCGCCTGCTCTACTCGTGGTTCCGCGAAGGTGAGTCGAGGCTAGTGTGTCTACGCACGTTGCATCCCACACCAGCACACGTCCCACACTCCACGGAATCATAGACATACCGTTTGAATATACAAAGACTGATCCTAAAAACCTACATATCTATGCTAAAAATAACTATAAAAACCTATATTTACTAATAAGAAAAGTCATAAAAATAAAACCCCGTCTGACCCTAATGGCTGCGGCAGGGTCCCCATGACGCTGGCGGCATTACCCCTTTTCACCGCAAGTGTGATCCGCTAGGATAAATACACGCCAGGTCTTGAGCATTCTAAGAAATTTGCAAGGGTGTTTCAAAGGACTGTATCCTTACGTGTGTACAAAATTATACTTAGTAGCCTTGCCTATCTTCTTTTTATGGTGCCTCTCCAACTAGTAAAGGTTGGCAGCCAGCTCCGCACTTCACACGGTCCCTGGCCAGGTTGAAACCGCTGCACTTGTGACTCCACTCCATTCCTGGATATTTCGCAGCCAGGATTTCTTCCTGCGCCCAACAGCTCTTTTTCAGCCACTTTGCCCATTATTATAAGCTGTAAAAGGTCGCATCTTGTGTGTCTAAGCACATTGCTTAGATAGGCAACCTTTCTTCTTTTGATGGTCTGCATCAGTTCACACACCTTTCCTACCCGACGCACACCCGGCCCACATTTCAAATGCTTCTATAAGTTAACGGAGTTGCTCTTTAAGGATCCAGGCTTCACATCCGTAAAGAAGTATGGGCCATATATAGCATTGCAGTAAATGGATGCGCAGACATATTTTGAAACTGCGATTGCAAAGTATCTTCCTCATGTTGTTAAAGGCACTACGGGCGGTTAGAATACGTGTTTTTATTTCCTTATCACTGATGCCTTGCCTATACATCTGCAAAAACATATTGGACAACGTGTATATCACCTTGTAGATAACTTACAAGATGCTTGTTTTAAGAAACGTTCAATTGTGACCGATCTAGCGCCGTCTTTTGGGCACATTCAATTTGCTAAGCAAAAAGCGTCAAAGAAGGGGGACAAAAAGTTAAACAAATGGCACAAGTGAATAATAACGCTATTCCCATTCAACTAACAATCCGTTTTACCTCGCTTCAGGCGCTCCGAGAACCCAAACTCGAAACGTGTCTCGTCCCGTCTTTCTCAGTCAATTCTTTAACAAATAAAGTGTGAGTGAGACAAGGCGAATTAGTTTCCAAATGCCGTTTCACGGTGTATAACTCCAGGTAACGCCCGCAGAAAAAGGTCTACAATACGCCATTGTGAGAGCCGAAAACAAATTGGAACTGTACTTGTCACTCACTCGCCCCCAATTATTTACGCAGCGAAAAAAGGGAAGTAAAAAATATGTTTTTAAAACAACAACTCACGTTAATTGTGTTAGGCTGTTTTTTAGCATTCGCTGGTCTTAATTAAACTTATTCGTTGGCTTTTTCATTTCGCGTCCGCTCGCGCGATCGTTTTGTCGGTTTTATTTAAATCGGTTTTGTTATTTTAAACGTTGAATTGCCCTTTTTGTTTCGCTGTTGAGAACGAATTTAGAACCTGTTGATGGCCAATTTGGTCTGTAGGTTTTAGGTCTAACGCCACTTCTTCCAATCTAGCTTTTATTAACTTTAAATTGCGATTGGGAACTTCACACATTTCATGGAATTGCTTGGTAGATTCGTGCAAGATTCTCAACAAATCTTTCATTAATAAACACAGAAAAATTCCAAAAAATTCACAAGTCCAGGCTCAGTCGCGAACACTACTACGTTGGAGTGCTCATACACATATCCCTTTCGGGGTAGTCAAGAGTACTAACGTAAGAAGACCTAAAGGCCACGTTTAGCGTGATCGTAGGCGTATAGGTGGAAAGGGGAATCAAAATAGAAGAGTTGCTAGCCGCATCGCCTATAACATGATTCGTAATATTTTTGCCTATTCCCTTGATAGACTTACCATCTGCGCGGGACCAGCGGTACATCTCCCAGACCAGCGGAAGGTTAATATGGGTAAATTTAGCACTATACGTCGTTGTTTATACTTCATGATTTCCTTTAAGTTCCTTTGTGGGTGGTAGGGCCTTGTGCAAAGTCCGTCCGGATCGCTACCACCATCTTACTTGCTAATCCTGCCGCTAAGTAGCAGAGCTTGCACTGCTGTGTTCCGGTGTGGAGAGTAAGACAGCCGGGGAAATTACGGGCACAAGAGGCATTTCATCTTAGTCCTCTAGGTTGGCAACGCATCTGCAATCCCCCCGGGGTTGCGGGTGTCTATGGGCAGTGGTGATCACTTACCATCAGGTGACCCACTTGCTCGTTTGCCTTCCTATTCACATAAAAAAAAAAAAAAAAAAAAAAGTGATTTTAGGCTTGTTACTTACACCCACAAAAAAAGCCAAAAATATGGGGCGTAAAGGTAAAATTTTACGAGATATCAAAATTTCGAGTATACAGTTCGATAGAGCTTGAAATTCTGAACAAAACTGTATATTTAACTTATTTTCGGTATTTTGTCCTTTACGCCAATTGACCCTAAAGGTATCGAAATTATTAGTTTTAAAATACAGTGCATGTCCATCCAGTGGGTTCTTCATTTTTCCTATGATGATGATGATGATTGTACGCCAAACTACACAGGCAAGTCGAACAAGTCAACTAATCTTCGGTGAAACAAGTCAAGTCGTAACAAAGTTACGAAAGTTCCGGACAACGATTAACGAGTCTATTCACTATCTTCGTCCATTTATAAGGCAGAAATATATCAAAGAAGGTATAGTAATGATGTCAATAATTTACTTTTCTCAAACATTGTCGTAAATGTCATCATTGTATTCTAAGTCAGAACACGAAGGGCCTTGTTGACGGCCGAATTACAGGCGCGATTTTCTGATCACAAATCGGATTGCTGGACTGTTTTTCATTTGTTTTTAACTTTTAAAAAGTCTTCTTCTTCTTCTTCTTTTATTTGTGGCGTATCAAGTCGTTATAGTGACGACAACTTCGCCAATGTCAATGTAAAATTTTTTATTAAAAAATCTTGTGACAAAATGTCGGCAACGTTGTACGGTAATGGTCAAAGACCCCCCTCCCCCCCTGTCGGGCTCTTAGCCAACGGTCAATGATATCCCTCAGAAACTGCCAGGAAATCATTAGCCGTTGCCCAGGGCGCACCGGACCAAGCACTGCTCTTCCCCCCGGACGGATCCAAAAACGAACCGCAGCTCTTAATCACACGTGGAGGTAACCCGACTCGCACCCCTTTTAAAAAGTCGAAGAGACTACGGAATAATGAACAACAATGTCATACAGCCAAGTCGATGGCCGAGGAGTGCACGTTTTGTTCGAGACTAACGTTTTCATCAATGTCTCAAATAACTTACGGTGGCAGATGACATAAAAAAAGCATTAAAAAAAAGGCGAGAACGTAAAAAAAAAAATTAACAATTATTCCTTCCATACTGGTCTGGGAGTAAAGAAAAAACATAGAATGTACCAGTTGTTTCTCTTCCCGCGCAGATGCCAAAAGCCCATCGAGGGAATGGGCGACAATCTTAGGAATCATGACTGTTATAGGTGCGGCTAGCAACCCATCTCTATTTTGATTCCCCTTTCCACCTTTACGCCCACAATCTCGCTTGTTACTTAAGGCTGTGTCTACCTTGTAAGGGATCAAGGCGTTTATTAAACTATAAATTACGTGAACAAGTCCTGGAATCTAATTCTACAAATGCAGCAATACTTTTCTAAATTACGCTTTCAATTTACCTGTGTTTTCTAATTAATCTGTACAGTTTAATTGAAGTGCGGAGGTGTCGCGCGCAGAAATAGCCATTATGTTTCTCTCTCAAATGGATTTTTCAATTACTGTAGTCGCAATCATTTAATACATTTGTTTGCGACTTCATCAAAGCCTCTAGTGTAAGTTTGCGCATATAAAAACGTCTCGAACGCGTTCACGTAAACGTCTCAATTACTATGGAAAAATTGGCAGCGCCACTTGCGGATTGAAACGTCAACAAAGTGTTCATAGTATTTGACATTTTAACGCAAACGCGTTCGAGACGTATTTTGTGACCGAAAACCTACACTAAGTATACTGCAAAGAAACTGATAGTAGCTCTAGGTACCGCGGGAAATAAGGGATCACTGTAAGTATCCCAATCGAAGATGTGAGGGTACTATTAAAATTCTGATCTAATACTAAAGTGAAAAAAAACCTATTGACCTTGTTCTTTGTTTCTGTATTGTTTTGTACTGTACTGGTGTTCAATAAAGAGCATTTGTATTACATTACATTACATAAATCACGTGTTTATCCCTTACGGGGTAGACAGAGCCTAAGTTTACAAGACCTGGCCACGTTTAGCATGATTGTGGGCGTATAGGTAGAAAAAGGACTCGAAATAGTGATGGGTTGCCAGCCGCATCGCCTATAACATGATTCCTAAGATTTTTGCCCATTGCCTCGATGGGATTTTACGAAGAAGCAACTGGTACATTATTATGTTTTTTCTTTGCTCCCCGACCAGCGTAAGCGTATTTGTATTGTTGTATTGTATTGTAAAGTGTCGTAGTTTCTAGACCGACCGTTTAAATGAGTCGAAAAAAGTTTATTTATGACAATCCCAAAACATCAAATAAAAAAAAATAACAAAATAAATTATCACAAAAAAATAAATTGTCACAAAAAATAGTCCCAACTCAGCATTTGCTGGCCTTACAGCCAGCGCTGGTCTTCCGTTGGGACCATAGGGTGATTACATTAAATAAATAGACGGTGAAAACATTAAACATAATAAAATATAATTGGATGTGGTTGCCCGGGCACAAAGCCATTTGCCTTTAAAAAGGAAAAAATAAATAAACAAAAGAAGCATAGACAACTACATCACAGACAATAAAATAAAAAATAAAAAATAGAATAGAAGGAAAGGAAGTGAAGTGAAACGACAACATGTAACTAAATTCAAAAGATTATTTTGCAAATTGGCCGCCAAGGGCTCTTTTTGGAAACTACCAGCGCATTCAACCATCATTTCCAAGAAGAATGCACCGCGAGAAACTTGACAGAAAGTCACTTTTTCAAAACGAAATACTTGATTGCGTTCCATCAGGCGACCACGCGCTCTTTCTCCCCATAACTCAAAAAAACAATTATTTAGCGTGAACCTCTTTCCCGTGTCTATTGCCATGGATGATCCATGCGAGGGACCTGTTGCAGAACAATAAAACAAAGATAATGCCGGCCAGCACAAAGCCCCGGAAGCACTTCATAACCTCGGCAGGCTTTGATTTATTTACGGCATTTACCAAAGCACTATTAAACATTAATTTGTATACCTGCTTTTTTATGTGAGCCCGCATGAGAACTAATGGCCCAAGCCCTCTCATGAGGGTATATTACCCGTATTGTAAACATCGTATGATTTTGTATTAAGTTTAAAAAAATATATTCTCCACATATTTGGCTGTGAAAATATTACAACGTGGACCCATTGCGCACAAACATTGAGTGTTAGTGTTATATTAGATTAATGTTGTGAAATAGATACGACATTCAACCTAAAATATAAACAGTACTTGTGCTACTACAGACGCCGGACAAGTGAATAAACAAACAAAAAAGTGTCAGTGATACAACAAAACATTCCTAGACCACGCACACCGATACCCGTACAATAACTCCATTTACCAGATCAGTGTGAAAGTGTAAATTGATAACGCAGTTGTTCTGGGGCGGGTAGTCTGATAGTGCTGATAAGCAAATACTCGATCGATCGTTTAAAAACGGTCATCACTGCGAATAATAAGACTGCATATTTAGCGCCTCCAGTACAGCGCTGAGTGGCCGAGGGGATCGTGACTGCGCGCTGGCTGGTGCGCAGCGCGGGCATTCAGAGTTCGATTCCCGCGCAGGACACTAGAATTTGACTTTTAATTTAAGCTCTTATTCCTTTTTCATTTTTTTTTTTGTGTTATTCTTTTATGATTTTTAGTGTAAGTTGTGAATGCTAATAGTAAGTAAAACATGAAGCCCAGTGATAACCAGACACCTACTACAGTCATGACAAGAAGAAGACTACGATTACAGAAGGAGGCACAAACATTAAAGAGAGCACAATCCGAGCAAAATATCGACCTCGCCTGTAACACAAGTGTTGACAGTTTGACAAGCAATAAATCTAATCTTAGCTTGCCGGATATAAAGACCTCGCCCGAACCAGATCTTGTAAAAAATCTCGAGATTAAGCTCCAAACTGTACAAAATGATTTAGACAGCGCACATGAAGAAATAATAAACCTCAACGAGGAAAACAACAGACTAAAGAGTGAAATGCAACATCTAATAAAAAAAATCGACATTTACAAAAACATGTGCACTCAAATTCTAACCGAGCCTAAAAAGCTAAGAAAAAACATTGATATGTCTGGAAGAGGTAACACGACTGAAGCAAGAAGTAAACTGGAAAAATGTAAACAAAAACTTGATTTTAGTGAGGATTTAATATCGCCACCAAACAAGGAATCAAATGTGAGCAAAGAAATCAAGGATAAAGCTTCGAAACCTAAAATACACCCCAAAAATGGCAGAAAACTGCGTCGAAAAATAAAACGCCAAAACAAATTAATTAAGTCGCTTAGAAAATCTAAGACTGATAAAATGGACAAGTTTGTATCAGATCAAGAATTGAAGAAGAAGGATCTAGCTGAGAAAATTCAAAAAGAGAAATTGTCTCCTCATAAAGTAGAGCACGTCGAAAAAGAAAGAAATACCAGCCAGGAAAAACACAGAATATTAATATTCTCTGACGAAATAGGGAAAGGACTTGCTATGCGCATTAACCAAGCCTGCAACACGCATAGCATTGTAAATATTTGTAAGCCCCAAGCAGGATATGAAAACATCCTCGAGAAACTCCCCGAATATACAAAAGGTTTGACTCGAAATGATACTGTCGTAATTTTGGTGAGTCAACTTAACTTTAGGACTGATTCTCAAATAGGGTACATGCGCAAGTTAAATGACCTGTTGGAACCCAATACGCGAAAATATAATGTTATGTTTAGCAGCATTTTATATGATAATATAAACAATGAAAAAATACTTAGGATGAATAAACAACTATATCAACTAGCCAACAGCAATGAAAATGTACGAGTACTTGAACTAAACTGCTCTATTGGTGAACTGACTCAAATAAAAAAACTTATTGTGCAAGATATCGTGATGTCAACAACTTTTAAATTCATCGGGTCATCATGTTTGAAGTTTGTAAACTGTGACGGAGGAACTACCAAGCAAGCAGCAAATTTTTCGAATGTGATCCCACTACAGGAGCAAACTTAACCATAGTGCATACAAATATCCAAAGTATTAGCAATAAGTATCAAGAATTAGAATTATTAACTGAGGAATATGCTTGTGACATACTGTGCTTGTCGGAAACATGGGCCAACGATCTACAAGTGAACACAATGACCATAGAAAACTATCAACTGGGGTCATACTTCAATAGAAAGTTATTTAAGCATGGTGGTGTCGCCATATTTATCAATAATACTGTGTGTTACAAGGAAAGAAAAGACTTAGTTAAGTTATCATTTGAAATGAATTGTGAAATAGCGGCCATAGAATTAAAAGCAAGTAAGATAGTAGTAATTTGTACATATCGACCAGATTATGACTTTGACACTTTCAAACATACTATTACCGTAATTCTTAATAAAATATCTAAAGAAGGGAAGAAAATGATATTAGCAGGGGATTTTAATTTAGACTTGCTGAAAAATAACTGCAAAGTCAACAAGTTTAAAGCTGTACTATTACACTACAATTGTAAATACCTCATTAATCAACCAACCAGAACTAGAGGAGTAAGTGCCACATGTATTGACAATTTTATAATTAACTTTGATGATCAATCTACTGAAGCAAAAGTACTAAAAAATAAGCTTTCTGATCATAATGCTATCATTTTAAGAACTCAAATAGACCTAAATAAACAAAAATCAAAACAGAAGCAACAAACACAATTGAAAAGAAATCTAAGTAAAGAAAACTATAACTACTTTAACTACTTATTTAACAATGATGCCACATTGCTAGAAGAAATTGAATGTAGCAACGATCCTGATTATAAAATGGAAACCTTTCTAAAGGCTGTCTTGCATTATTTCAACATCGCTTTTCCTGAAAAGAAAACCTCTAGAAACGTTAAACAACGGCAGAAATGGCATACAAAAGGTATAGAAATTTCAAAAAATAATTTACAAAATATGATAACTATGGAAGAGTTATCACCTTGCCCACTTAGACGTCTGAAGATAAAAAATTATAAAAAGATATTAAGGAAAATATTGGTCAATGCAAAAAAGATAAGGTTTTCAGAGAGAATAAACAAGGCCCAAAACAAAGTTAAAGAAGCGTGGAAAGTAATAAATGAGCAGACTAATCATATCAAAAAGCCACAAAATGCAAAGATAGAAAAAGTTAGAAATAGTGAGGGAACTCTAGTGACAGATTACAAAGAAATTGCTAATGTTTTTAATGCATTCTTCTCATCGGTCGCTCAACGAATAGCTGGACACCTAAAGGGAGATTTAGAAAAATGCAAAGTCCTTCTGAAGAAAATTGATAAACCACATAGTCACATTAAGTTTGCTCCAATAACGTTAAGGTAGTTACGCACTCATATACAGAACCTAAAGTCAAAACATTCTAAAGATACATACAAATTGGATACAAACTTCATTAAAAATATGCTGCAGCATAACGACTATATTTTGGAAATTCTTCTGTGTATCATAAATAGCTGTCTAAAACAAGGCATATTTCCGCGCTGCCTTAAAATAGGAAGAGTTATCCCCATACATAAAAAAGAGTCGAAAGAAGAGCCAGATAACTATAGACCTATATGTATATTACCGGCAATATCAAAAGTGTTGGAGTCAGTAATTAAACATAAAATAGTTGAATATTTTGAATCAAATGGCCTATTCAATTTAAACCAGTTTGGATTCCGAAAAAACAAATCAACTGTTATGGTACTCCGCAAAGTAGTTGACTTTGTTCTGAAGACGTTGGATGTATCGCAGACATGCTCTAGCCTTTTTTGTGATCTTTCTAAGGCCTTCGATAGTTTAAGACACGATGTTCTGCTGGAAAAACTTAAATTCTATGGATTTCAAGGAGTGGAACTAGAACTACTTAAAAATTACCTCGAAAATAGAACGCAAGAAGTACACGTCAATGGAACGTGCTCTGGAAAGACACATGTGAACGTCGGCGTACCTCAAGGATCGATTCTGGGACCCGTATTGTTCTTAATTTATGTAAATGATTTACCAAATAATCTGCCAGACCATGCTATGGTAACCCTATTTGCTGACGACACCCATGTAGGATTAAAAGATAAAGATCAAACAAATATGAAAACGAAGATACGAGAAACTCTAGCTACCCTTAAAGAATGGTTTGATGCTAATGGAATAATGTTAAATACAAAAAAAACTACGCTAATTACATATAGGAGTAATAATAACAAGAAAAAAGAGATTAACTACTGCGACGATATGGATTTGTATAGTGAAACTCATGCAACATTTTTAGGATACGAAATAGACGAAAAAATTACCCACTCACGACATATTGATAAAATATCCAAGAAAATCGCAAGCGGAAACTATGCCCTCCTAAAACTAAAACCATTAATTAATAGAAAAATCTTGACAATGGTGTATTACGCTTACATACAAGCTAACTTAAACTATGCAGTTACAGTGTGGGGTAACGCGGCTGGAATTCAGAGTGTACTTAAGCTGCAGAAGAAAGCAATAAGAATTATGAATAATTTACGCATCTATGAATCGGCTAGACCTTACTTCCAAAAAGATCGAATAATGACTGTTGTCTCACTATTCATATATAACAGTTTGTTAGAAATTCACAAGGACAAGGAGAATATGAAAAAAAGGAGTGATGTTCACAAATATAATACAAGAAACAAAGACAAATTGTGCGTCCCAAAAGTCAGATTGGCAAGATACTACAAACAAGGCATACCCATTAAGATAATTATGTATAATATGCTGCCGCTAGTCCTGACACGATTGCCATTAATAGATTTTCAAAGAAAAATTAAAGCATTCTTGCAGGAAAACGCCTTCTATTCAATTAATGAGTTTATAGATTATGTTAAGCTTCCCGCATATAAAAATAATTTACTTATGTGACATTGCTTGGAATAGATTGCCATCTATGTTACGATTGCTGTTTTGTAATTATATTTCGTCGTTTCATTCTTCAGATATAACATATAACCAGGTAGTCCTTTAAACCTACAGGCGACTTGCACAGTGTTTAGAGACAATCAATTGACTATTTAACGAACTTTTAGTTCACTCGTTCGTTCAATCTACCCTTCCAGTCAATCCTCCATTCCTTAGACCTCATTCTTTTTTCGTGCACGGCGACGAGCGCACGCGCCCTCAAGTAGTTCCTGCTTACGACACGGCAATTAGCATGTCGAAACGCAGAAACGAAGAAAATATTAAGTATTACCATCAACACGATCAACAGCGTTGGTCGAGAATTATTTACTCATCATTATCTGAAAATGAGGGTAAGTTCAGCCATTTTATACATATTTTTTGTATTTGGAAGTGTTTTATTTAACGAGCTTACATAGGAACTGACTGCGAGTCAGTGACTATGATTATAACACATCGGGGTTGACTGCGAGTCTCCAACGATGATGTAACTTTTACATACGTGTTACTCCAGTAGAAATACACGTTTACATGGGTACTGACTGCGAGTCAGTGACTATGATTATAACACATCGGGGTTGACTGCGAGTCTCCAACGATGATGTAACTTTTACATACGTGTTACTCCAGTAGAAATACACGTTTACATGGGTACTGACTGCGAGTCAGTGACTATGATTATAACACATCGGGGTTGACTGCGAGTCTCCAACGATGATGTAACTTTTACATACGTGTTACTCCAGTAGAAATACACGTTTACATGGGTACTGACTGCGAGTCAGTATCCTATGATTATAACACATCGGGGTTGACTGCGAGTCTCCAACGATGGTGTAACTTTTACATACGTGTTACTCCAGTAGAAATACACGTTTACATGGAGACTGACTGCGAGTCAGTATCCTATAATTATAACACATCGGGGTTGACTGCGAGTCTCCAACGATGGTGTAACTTTTACATACGTGTTACTCCAGTAGAAATACACGTTTACATGGGTACTGACTGCGAGTCAGTATCCTATGATTATAACACATCGGGGTTGACTGCGAGTCTCCAACGATGATGTAACTTTTACATACGTGTTACTTCAGTAGAAATACACGTTCACAATATGGAGACTGACTGCGAGTCAGTATCCTATGATTAAAACACATCGGGGTTGACTGCGAGTCTCCAACGATGATGTAACTTTTACATACGTGTTCCTCCAGTAGATATACACGTCCACATGGAAACTGACTGCGAGTCAGTATCCTACGATTAAAATACACCGGGGTTGACTGCGAGTCCCCAACAATGATGTTACTTTTACATACGTGTTTCTCCAGTAGAAGTACACGTTCACATGGAGAATGACAGCGAGTCAGTATCCTATGATTAAAACACATCGGGGTTGACTGCGAGTCCCCAACGATGATGTTACTTTTACATACGTGTTTCTCCAGTAGAAATACACGTTCACACGGAGACTGACTGCGAGTCAGTATCCTATGATTAAAATACATCGGGGTTGACTGCGAGTCTCCAACGATGCATCTAAAGCTGTACATACGTGCTTTCTCCAAAAGAAATACACGTTAACATGGGGACTGACTGCGAGCCAGTAGTTATGATTAAAACACATCGGGGTTGACTGCGAGTACCCAATGATGATATTAAGCTTTACATACGTATACAAGCTCACACGGGACTGACTGCGAGTCAGTAACGTGATTATAGCACATCGGGTTTGACTGCGGGTCTCCAACGATGATGCATAGCTTTTCATACGGGAATTTTGAATAGAAAATCGTTAACCTTTAATTTTTCGAACTACCCACAAAAAAAAAAAAAAAAAAAAAAGGGTACGTTAACGGCAAAGAGAATCCAGAAGGAATATCTCATTCCCGATAATTGTCGCTTGTTGCAAGCCCCAAGAATAAACGCGGAAATTCCGACTGCTGTCCCCGACATGGTCCGGAACAGAGACAAAAATTTAGCGGCTATGCAGCAACAGCTGGGCTCGGTTACCGCTGTCAATAGAGCTATGGATGTTTTACTAAAAGGCTTCGATGCCGATAAAATCCAAGCTCTGAAACATCTCAGCAACGGCTGACGCATATTGTGTGATCTTCATGCTGTATCCACTCAGAATCGCATAAAACTCGTTACAACAAGTTTGGACAAAACGTCCTTACATATAATTCAAGAGGTCGGACGTAACGAAACATTATTCGGAACTAACCTGTCCGAGAAAGTTAAGGCCACGAAGACTATAGAAAAGCAAGGACTTCTCAGTCTACGTACAAGCGAGCGCCTAAACACGGGAAACTGGCCAGCACCTCCTTGGTACACAAAGCACAGGGGCCGCGCGGGGGAACCCGCAGGCCGCCACCAGCCGCCCGGCGACCGCAGGCAGCTCCACAGCCGGCCAGGACGGCGCAGCCGCCCAAACCACGCGTACAGCAAGCACAGTAGCACAGGTACATGCCGGTCGACACTTCCATTTTTTATGATTGTTGGCTTAAAATAACCTCAAACGATTTGATCCTAGATTGGATCAGATATGGCTACTCGGTTTCTTTCAACGCGAAATTAAAACAAATAACTGTACCAAAAAACACCTTCTCACAGAGCGAAGAAGACGACATAGAATTAGAGATACAAAAACTATTCGATCTAGGAGTCCTATCAGTGTACTCAGATCAAAGATCAATTTATTTCTAAATTTTTTCTCGCACCAGAACCTAACGGGAGTAAACGTTTTATCCTTAATTTGAAAGGTCTTAATAAATTTATAAGGCCCGGTAATTTCAAGATAGAGGATCTTCGCACCGCGTCAAAACGTATTCCTCTAAACGGCTATTTAGCCACAATAGACCTAAAAGAAGCCTATCTCCTTGTCCCAAAAAAAAAAAAAAAAAAAAACATGACCGAAAATTCTTACGGTTTCAATACGGTGATCTTACCTATGAGGTTACAGCTTTACCGTACGGTGTTTCCGTGGCCCCTAGAGTATTTACCAAAATTATGAAAGAATTTGTGATAGCTAACTTAAGATCCCGTGGACATTAGATGATATTTTATGCATAGCAGATAGCTTTCAGGAATGCCTTGATAATATACCTACTCATACTCATACTCATACTCATTTATTCGTAATAATTATAGTTATTACATGTCATTTTTATCATTATTTTATGTCATTTCATGTCAAGAACAACTTATGAAATTTAAAAAACAATTACAATAAACACAACACTAAAGCTATTGCAATGTGTTGGGTTTGTAACTAATTACAACAAAAGTTCATTACATCCGAAACAGACTAGTAAATTTTTAGCCCCTGATTTCGAAACTGAAATGCTAACCGTTACTGTTCCCTTACCGGAAGATAAACCAGACAAAATAGCACAGCTGGTTCGCAAATTCTTAAGTCTCCCTAGGTGTACCATTAGAGAATTCGCACAGCTTATCGGTGTTTTAGTGTCGGCTTGTCCCGACGTCAATTATGATTGGGTTTATACGAAGATTTTAGATAGACAAAAATATCTTGAACTGTCAAAAAAAAAAAAAAAAAAACGATAACTATCACACCAAAATCAAACCTTCACATGTTATTCTCGAAGACTTGAAATGGTGGTTAAACAATATTCTTAGTATTCTTACATCAAATAACTTGATGAGACCTCCCGCTTATACGGACGCATCTAGGCCCGGCTGGGGCGCCGCTTACGGCAAGAATAAGGTTAACGGTACGTGGAAATCGTCCGAAAGGGAGTCTCATATTAATTATTTAGAATTACTAGCTGTACACCTGGGCTTGAAGAGTTTTACTAGAAATATGACAAGTGGTGCAATTTTGTTGCGTGTTGATAATACAACCGCCATAAGTTATGTGAACCGCATGGGCGTTATCCAGTTTCCTCATTTAAACGAGTTATCTCGTCTCATTCGGCAGTGGTGCGAGAAGCGAAACATATCGAGTTACGCGTCTTATGTAAATACGAAAGTAAACGAATTGTCAGACAAAGCGTTTGAAACTATTTTACAGCGTTTTGGAAAACCTGAGATAGACTTATTCGCTTCTCGTTCCAATGCAAAATGCTCGAACTTCATATCCTGGAAACTAGATCCGGACGCCTTGACTGTAGACGCGTTTACAACCAGCTGGCGTTCAATACTTTTTGACGCTTTCCCGCTTTTCGCGTTAATTTTAAAAATGCCTCCGAAAGATTATAGATGACCAAGCAAAAGGAATTCCAGTATTTCCGTACTGGTCATCACAACCGTGGTTCCCCCCATTATAGAGCTTATAACGTAACATATAAGCCCTGGTGGCAATTTCGCACCTTAAATGATATCAGTGTTTTGATTTGATCCCCCTAACGCAGTAAAGTTGACCTTTTTAGCAAACAATTTAATCAAAATTGTGCATATTGCACACTCAACTTGTTATTAGGCAATAGCATTGGTTTAGACGTCTGCGTAAAACGCCTCCTAAAAGGAGCGTATAAAAAGAAACCGAATGCCCCAAAAATATAAGGTCTTTCTGAACCACATCTCTCATTGGTACCCCAATACAAGCCTAATATAACAAAGAAAGTAGTTACGTTACTGGCTGTATGTACAGCAAATAGGGTTCAAACGTTAGCGTTGATTAAAATCGAGAATATTATCACCACAAATAATGGCATCAAAATCGGTATCACAGATGTCACCAAAAAGTCTGCTGCTGAACGAGAACAACCGGTTCTCTTCCTACCACTCTTTAGAGAAAACGTTACCATCTGTCCTGCTACAACTCTCAGAGACTATATTTTTGTGACAAAAAATAAGAGAGCTGATAGCATAGGAAACCTTTTACTGACATATAAATTGCCACACAGAGCTGCTACTTCCCAAACCATCAGTAGATGGATTAAGAATGTGCTGTCGGGAAGTGGTATAGACGTGGCGGTGTTATTTACCTAAACCACTTTGTGCCAGGAAAGAAAAATTATAAACACTTGATGTTTTGTAATATTTCTGTTTTATTTGATTATGAAGCAGAAGCTGAAGCAAAACTTTTAAAGCTCTGAACGTCTACCTGGTTATATGTTATATCTGAAGAATGAAACGACGAAATATAATAGATGATCAAACGAACTTCTCAAGCGAAGTTCGATCATTATTATATGAGTCGTTTCATTCGAAGATATAAGCACCCTCCCACCCAAATTAATCCCCAAAAAGTTTTGCACCTCTCAAAAGAATGAGGTCTAAGGAATGGAGGATTGACTGGAAGGGTAGATTGAACGAACGAGTGAACTAAAAGTTCGTTAAATAGTCAATTGATTGTCTCTAAACACTGTGCAAGTCGCCTGTAGGTTTAAAGGACTACCTGGTTATATGTTATATCTTCGAATGAAACGACTCATATAATAATGATCGAACTTCGCTTGAGAAGTTCGTTTGATCATCTATTATATTATTTCGTAATCATGATATTGAGACCCAGTAATGTGCTTAGTTATAATGACGTGCTAAAATGTAATGTTGATTACTTGGCCAATAAATAATCTGAATCTGAATCTGAATCATTTTGAGAAGCCTGTGCAGTGGCGTAACTATAGGGTGGCAGGGGTGGCAAAATGCCAGGGGCCCCTAGCTCTAAGGGGCCCCCAACTGGCTTGGCTTAGAGCACAGAAGGGACGCTGATGCACTTCTTTAAATTGAGGAAGGCCCCCTGACTAATTTGCCGCGGGCCCCAGACGTTATAGTTACGCCACTGAGCCTGTGCTCAGTGGGACGTATATATAGCCTGGTGATAAAGGTGACGAAGATGATGAACATTTTGTTAGCAATCTATTACGAGTTGACGTAACTCGACCAGAGGTATGAATGCGATTTCTTCTTCTTTTTAATATGGCCCCATCGATCGATGCGACGATTTTGCCAATGTCAAAGTAATAAATACAGTATTCAAAAATCTGGTGACAAAAATGTTGGCAAAGTTGTACGGTAGAACACGGTCAAAAGACCCCTCCTCCCTGTCGGGCTCTTAGCTAACGGATAACGATATCAGAAGCCAGGAAATCATTAACCGATGCCCAGGGTGCACCTCAAGCACTGCTCTTCCCCTCGGACGGATCCAAAGTGCTAAGTGGATTTCATTTCTGAAATATGCCCACCTAAACCAACAAACGCTGCAAGTTAAACAAGGCTTATAATTCGTATTCCCCTAACTACTCCATCAACCGAAAAACAGTTCGCGAGCCAGATGATTATCAAAGACAGCCAGGGTCCGTGTAATTGCACTCGCGCCTCATTTATCCGGGCAATCGCGTCGCCGGCGCTCATTTCCGCGGCAACCCTACGGAATTATGAAATAATGGAAAATCAGGGTCGCCCCGTGACTCGGATGTCAATTTTTGTGCGATGGGTAATCAGGTTATTTTGAGAGGCGATTTCGTGGGGCTATAGCGACGGGATATGACTCGCACGCTTTGACATAACGCCCGAATAGACTACGATTTGTAACACAAGTTGTACGGGCTTCGCACGTTCATAATTATAGCAAATTCATCAAATTCATTCTTCGACCTCATTACAATTGCACTCGATCAGTTAGTTCGCACCTAGCAACCAAGGAAAGCTCGCGTACTCATTTTATTATAGTTTATCAAGTTTAAGTAATAAATCTATAATTTCATATCAAGTGAACTTTATCATTTCCCATCGATTCTATAGTCAACCCGAACATTGGTCCTTCGAGCCGGACACTAATGTGTGTATGTATGTATAACTCTTTATTGTTTAATGGCAAACACTGTAGTATACACGTAAAGGTTTATTGAGTTTACACTAAAGACTTTGGCGAAGGGAGTCGTCGTAGCTTCAGCAAGCGTTTCGACAGAGACACCGTACTGTGACTTAGATAGTTCCTTCCTCAGAGAAGTATTTCCGGTTAGATCCTAGATACATGGCTGCATAACAGCAGTATAGGGTGTGTAGGGTGACATGAACATTGCAGTGGCAAAGGTAAGCTTCAGGCAACTCCTGTCGTAAGTGCTTTAAGGCTGATTGAGGAGAGAGGCTAATTTTGTGACAGTTGTTTTGGATGTGCGGGTTTGTTTGACCACAGCCAGAAGTTACTTATTTGATTGAGGTTAAAATATTGACACATTTTGTAGATATTTCTGTAATAAATGATGGGGATTCGTTCGTTATGTAGAAATTATCTACTGTTAGAATAGGTTTTATAGGTCTTCGGGCTGGCTGGTTTACGGGCTGGTTGGTTCGTGTTTGTGCTCAAGTTTTATAAATCGAACACTCGTTCGATGTTATTCGTGTTTTGTTTACAACTTGAGGGCAGACGGGAGATCTGCTTGAACCAGGAACCAAACTGTTTCCCTGGTATACTGTAACGTTCAATTTCACCAAAGCTGAATAAACAAAGTATCAGTGTAATACAATTGCATTTCTATTTCAAGTACCTATTTAAGCCTTAAGTAACTAAAGTGTGTTTAGGACGCATCGTGATCCGTGCTTGCTATACCGTCTGATTTAGGAAGTGCTCCAAGAGCTGCTCCACAGTACACATAGTACAAGTTTGAAGCTCGAGGTGGACAGAGCTGGTTAAAGTCGCGGGTTCGCGGTGGATGCAAGCCGCTTCCAACCGAGGCAACCGAAAAGTAAAGCTATGGCCTGGAACCCGGATCCTCGTCATTCCGTGACGCGTGCTATACCCCTACACCACCCATAACAGGTAAGCATCAGGTAGGGTATTTTAAGTATTTGTTTTATAATTGTCACTAGCTATTGCCCGCAATTTCGTCTGCAACGAATTAAAATTTGCATCCCAGACATGACAATTGTCTCTAAATGTCAGTGACAATTAGAACACATAGAAAAATCCGAAAAGTAAAGCTATGGCCGGGAATCGAACCCGGATCCTCGTCATTCCGTGACGCGTGCTATACCCCTACACCACCCATAGCAGGTGGGTAGTCTCCGAATTTTTCTACCCGTTACTAACTGTCACGTGATCTTTTGTTACTATGCGAATTTTTGTCGCTAAGCGTCATCTGTTTGAGTGCTGTGTCTGTACGACACAATTACAAACTCCCATGGAACATCTACTGCTCACCAGGGACGAGAGAAGGCGCTGTTTTTCAAATGATAGGTACTATCAAATGAATCAAGAAATTTTATTTCTTGATTTTTATGTTTTACTTTTTCGGTTTTACCGTTAGAAATTAAATTTCTAAATGTCAGTGACAATCAGAACACATAGAAAAATCCGAAAAGTAAAGCTATGGCCGGGAATCGAACCCGGATCCTCGTCATTCCGTGACGTGACAATTGTCGGTGACAAGTGACAATTCTGTTTACATTGCAAACTCGACCAGAATCTACGCCAGCTGGCTTCATATTGACTACCTTGCATTTCGAATTGTTTCATTTCGCTGATGTTGCTGAAATTATCGTTACATTTCAACCAATTTACTACAAACAAATACAAATACAAATACTCTTTATTGAACACCACAAATCAGTACAAAACAATACAGAAACAAAGAACAAAGTAGACAATAAGCGCGGCGGTCCTTTTTTTTATATGAATAGGAAGGCAAACGAGCAAGTGGGTCACCTGATGATAAGTGATCACCACTGCCCATAGACACCCGCAACCCCGGAGGGATTGCAGATGCGTTGCCAACCTAGAGGACTAAGATGCAATGCCTCTTGTGCCCGTAATTTCCCCGGCTGTCTTACTCTCCACACCGGAACACAGCAGTGCAAGCACTGCTACTTAGCGGCAGGATTAGCGAGTAAGATGGTGGTAGCGATCCGGACGGACCTTGCACAAGGCCCTACCACCCGCACAAAAGCGGTCTTATCGCTTAATAGCGATCTTTGATAGCGATGAATGTACTTGTTGCTTCTTTTCCCGCGCAGATGGTCATCGAGGGAATGGGCAAAAATCTTAGGATTCCATCACTATTTTGATTCCCCTTTCCACCTAAACGCTCACAATCATGCTAAACGTGGTTTAGCTCGTTACTTTAAGCTCAGTCTACCCTGCAATAAAGAGGAGATTTATGTATTTCTTCCATGCTGGTCTGGGAGTAAAGAAAAAACATAGATTTTACCAGTTGCTTCTCTTCCTGCGCAGATGGTAAAAGCCCATCGAGGGAATGGGCAAAAGTCTTAGGAATCATGTTATAGGCGACGCTAGCAACCCATCACTATTTTGATGAACTACTCTGCACCAGGAATGATCCTGAACCGGAGTCCAGACCACGCTCTCCTAACCAATCCTACTTCCTACTAATATTATAAATGTGAAAGTTTGTGAGTATGGATGTTTGGATGTTTGTTGCTCTTTCACGCCGGAACGGCTGGACAGATCTGGATGAAATTTGGTACATAGATAGATTATAGTCTGGAATAACACATAGGCTACTTTTTATCCCGGAAAATTGCGTAATTCCTGCGGGATAGCGATAAACAAATTCTATGCAGACGAAGTTGCGGGCAACAGCTAGTATTATAAATGTGAAAGTTTGTGAGTATGTTTGGATGTTTGTTACTCTTTCACGCCGGAACGGCTGGACAGATCTGGATGAAATTTGGAACATAGATAGATTATAGTCTGAAAAACACATAGGCTACTTTTTATCCCGGAAAACTGCGTAATTCCTGCGGGATAGCGATAAACGAATTATATGCAGACGAAGTTGCGGGCAACAGTTAGTTACATTTATAGTTGTGAGATTAAGCTATCCGGCTTTAGATTATCAGTTCGATTATTTAGCACGTTAAATCGGAAACAAAACCTACGAATAACATAACGTCACAGTATATATGTAAGCTAAAGCAGTAAGGAAACTACGAACAAATCGGTTGAAACGAAACACGCACACAGGCGCGCGCTTTACACGGCCCCTAAGCGGACCTGAGCTTGAGCGGAGTGGACGAGGTCCGCTTAGGGGCCGTGTAAAGCGCGCGCCTGTGTGCGTGTTTCGTTTCAACCGATTTGTTCGTAGTTTCCTTACTACTTTAGCTTATATATATATACTGTGATAACGTGTATCATTATTAAACTCAAACATTACGCGAACAAACTGTATACTATGTGAGCAACGGGAAATGAATTAGTCGTGTTTCGGTGAACAAAGCGACTGGAGTTTGGCAAAAAGGCCTTGTTAAGGTGAGTAATTGCTTCTGGACAATGGAGCCAACGTGACGAAACGTGGTCCTATGTTTATATTTGGAGGAAATTGAGGACTGTTTTCAGCCAGATCTTTAACTAAACACAAACCTGCCGCTAAGTAGCAGTGCTTGCACTGCTATGTTCCGGTGTGGAGAGTAAGACAGCCGGGGAAATTACGGGCACAAGAGGCCATTCATCTTAGTCCTCTAGGTTGGCAACGCATCTGCAATCCCTCCGGGGTTGCGGGTGTCTATGGGCAGTGGTGATCACTTACCATCAGGTGACCCACCTGCTCGTTTGCCTTCCTATTCATATAAAAAAAAAAAAAAAAAAACATAGTTTTAGAATGGATTGGGTGTGATTCGTGTCTTACATACATACATTTATCACGTCTTTATCCCTTACGGGGTCGACAGCGAGTAACTAGACCTAGAGGCCACGTTTAGCATGATTGGGCGTATAGGTGGAAAGGGGAATCAAAATAGTGAAGGGTTGATAGCCGTATCGCCTATAACCAGGCTTTTATCATTTACGCGGGAAGAGAAACAACTATTAAACATTCTATGTTTTTAGGGTTCCGTACCTCAAAAGGAAAAAACGGAACCCTTATAGGATCACTTTGTTGTCCGTCTGTCCGTCTGTCAAGACCCTTTTTCTCAGGAACGCGTTGAGGTATGAAGCTGAAATTTATATCAAATACTCAGGTCTACTGTCCCTTGAAGCTGTGAAAAAATCAAACTTCTAAGCCAACGCAATCAAAAGATACAGCCGTTTATGCCGCAAATTTCCGCAAATTTTCAACTCTCAAGGGAATCAAAACCTACAAGGTAGTTCCCGTGAACGCAGAATCTTGAAATTTGGTATGAAGGTAGGTCTTATAGCACAGATTAAAGAATAATTGCGAAAACCGTAAATGTGTATGTATGTCTGTATATAGCAGTGACCAATATAAAGTAACCCCACACTGCGTACATTTTGCTTTGGAACAGGGCTCTGCTTACACTGGTTTTAGATATTTATAGATAATGATACGGAACCCTCGGTGCGCGAGTCCGACTCGCACTTGACCGGTTTTTTTTTTCTTTACTCCCAGACCAGCATGGAAGCAGCTATGTTTATTTTAGTATGCAAAATATACGAAATGCTTAAGCCCTACAGAAACCTGCATGCAAGCGCAGTATGAGGGTGGCAGTGGCCATAAATTTGGGGGTGATAAGCGCTGAATCCGATCTGGCTGCTCGCCAGCGAAGTGACGGTAAAGGTGCCTAGGCGTTGCTCTGAGCACTGACAATATATCTACATATTATGTTCTTATGTCTATATCCCTTACGGGGTAGACAGAGCCTATGGTAACAAGAACTAAAGGCCACGGTAAGCATAATTGTGGACGTATAGGTGGAAAGAGGAATCAAAATAGTGATGTGTTTCTAGCCGCATCGCCTATAACATGATTCCTAAGATTTTAACCAATTCCCTCGATGGTCTTTTGCCATGTGTACATTCTATGTTTATTCTTTACTCCCAGACCAGCATGGAAGGTATATACAAGCGACATTTTGATAATTACCTATATTATTATGGGATGAAAATGAGAATAGGCGGAAATCTTAGGCATCATGTTGTAGGCGATGCGGCTAGCAACCCATCACTATTGTGATTCCCCTTTCCACCTATACGCCCACAATCATGCTAAGCGTGGCCTTTAGTTCTTGTTACCCTAGGCTCTATCTACCACGTAAGGGATAATGATGTGATTTATGTGTGTGTATACTTTATTGATGAATATTGTAAGAACCTAACTTAAGATAAAAAGAAATACACTCACATACACATACCCAAATCACGTCTCTATCCCTTACGGGGTAGACAGAGCCTAAGGTAACAGGCCACATTTAGCAAGATTGTGGGCGTATAGGTGGAAAATGGAATCAAAATAGTGATGGGTTGCTAGCCTCATCGCCTATAACATGACTCCCACTATTTTCGCCCATTCCCTCGATGGACTTTTACCATCTGCGCGGGCAGAGAAGCAACTGGTACATTCTATGTTTTTTCTTTGCTCCCAGACCAGCATCGAAGTATATAAATATACCTACAGAAAATAAAATAACAATCACTTCACCCGCACGTCTCTCCTAGTAGCGTTAAAAAACCGACAAACCTATCAACATGAAAGGTTAAACATACCTACAAAATCAAAGTAATAAAACAACAGTTTATTATCCCCGCGGCAAACGGACGGGCGATAAATAAGACAATTAAAGCCAGAATAAGTGGCACTCGGCTAAGCAAAGTAAGCAGTTTATGTTAATTTATAGGCCCCGGTCGAATTGAAAAAGTTTCCGGCAGAGTTTAATGAGTGCTAGAGATTAATGTGACGGCGGCAAGATACTGCACCCTTTGGGCTAATTGATTGGAGCGACAAAGTTGCCCGCGTAATTAGAGAAGGGATACGCTGCTTATAGGCCTTGTTTAGTATTATTGCATACATATGTCACGTCTTTATCCCATACGGGGTAGACAGAGCCGAAGGTAACAAAACGTTAAGGCCACGTTTAGCATGGTTAAGGGCGTAGGTGGAAAGGGAAATCATAATAGTGATGGGTTACCGCATGGCCTGTAATGTGATTACTAAGACTTTCGCCCATTCCCTCGATGGGCTTATACCATCTGCGCGGGAAGAGAAGCAACTGGTAAATCTATGTTTTTTCTTTACTCCTAGACCGGTATTATTATTATAATAAATAAATAAATATCTTGGGACAAATTACACCAATTGACCCAACCCCAAACTAAGCAAAGCTTGTGCTATGGGTACCAGGGAACGGATAAACATACTTATGAAAATGAAAATGAAAATGAAAATGAAAATGAAAATTTATTTTTGCAAATTGGCCGCCAGGGGCTCTTTTACATGTCTTTTTGAAACTATATAATGTTTATAAATACATATATCCATGACTCGGTTACAAACATTCGAATTCATCATACAACTGTCTGCCGCTACCAGGATTCGAACCCAGGACCTCTAGCTTCATAGTCAGGGTGTCTAACCACTAGAATATCCGGACACACAATCGGATCATAGGAATCATGTTATAGGCGATGCTAGCAACCCATCACTATTTTGATTCCCCTTTCCATCTACACGCACAATCTTGCTAAACGTGGCCTGTAGGTCTTGCCACCTTAGGCTCTGTCTACCCCGTAAGGGATAAAGACGTGATTTGTGGGTGTGTGTATGTATGTATGTATGAACAATCGAATAACTCATGTTTAAAAGTCGAGTGGTGCTCGACATGTTTCGGTATTTCGTAGTCCTTCCTCTACGAGCGCTCGCCTCGGCGCGGCGGCAGCAAAACGAACTCCATAAATTATATTCTGTATATTTCTTTCATCTTAAGTAAGGTTCTTACAATATTCATATAAAAAGTAATAAAACAATATTAATACAAAATATAACATTATAAAAACCTAACCTAGGGTGCCGCCGGCAGCGAGGCGAGGCCTAAGCTAAGGTGGTCAGGGCGACAGAGAGGAACCTCCTGACTATCCGAGCCGTGTCCAGGAGTACCGCCTTCTGTATCTGGCCCTTGACCCAACCACCTAGCGAGAGCCTTTTAAGGTAATGCTCAGGGCTCTTTGCTATTAGACCGTTCGCCGAAACGACTATTATTATTATTAGTATTATCCTTATCCTTACTAATATTATAAATGCGAAAGTAACTCTGTCTGTCTGTCTGTTACCTTTTCACGCTTAAACCGCTGGGCCGATTTAGTTGAAATTTGGTGTACAGATAGTTTGAGTCCCGGGAAAGTTCATAGGATAGTTTTTATCCCGGAAAATTGTATAGTTCCCGCGGGATTGCACAGCCCAAACAACTGGACTTAGAGACTTGAAATTTTGCACATAGATACCTTATACAATGTAGGCATTCACTAGGGAAGGATTTTTGGAAATTTCTACGGGATAAGGAAAAAACGGGAATTATATATTCGATTCCGAGTGACGCTATCTCAGTAACTATAATAACTAGACTCTTCAAATTTGATACAAAAGTAGGTGATTACAAAACTAAGAAACTAATTTCAGGATTTTTGGAAATTCCCACGGGATAAGGAAAAAAACGGGATTTATCTACGCAAAGTCGCGGGCAGAAGCTAGTTATATATAATTAACGCGATTGGTCGATTCTGTGTTACAATATTCGATAGAAAATGAAAATGTGCATGTATCTAAAAGCTTATTATCAGCAGATTGCTTTCGGCGTCCGCCATTTAATTAGTTTTAGACTTGATTACTTTGTGCACTAAATTCAATTATTTTGCGAACTATTTCAATTTATTTTGGGGTTAAATTCTGGCTTAGCACACGGTTGTTATTAGTTTGTTATTGAAACGGCTTAGCTTAATTAGTTTTAGTTTATATTTACATTTGTATGAAAATAATACATACGTGGCGTCAAGTATTGGGAGAGTGCAAAGCAGGTGGAGGGGGTAGCCTAAACGATCACAGCGCTCGCTACGGCTAGAATTGTCATTTTTGTCGCTGACTTGAGCTGTCAAATCCATATTGCAGTAAACATTTTCTAATCGTTTTTGAGATAAAAATATGGTCCTGGTAAGATGTGTTGTTGTGAATTGTAATAACACCAAGAAGAATAGCGACTGTAAATTTTACCAATTTCCAAGACCATGGTGGAAACGAGACCAAAGAAATAAGCGGATATTTACCGTAAGAAAAAAAAAGTAAGTTACCTAACCTCTAAAATTTCACTGAAAACAACAATTTTAATATTATTGGCAATAATGTTACGGACTACCGTTGTCCAAAATTGTGTAATATAGTAAAATAAGACAAGATTTCATTAATATTTTTCACAATATTTACTTACTTCTTGTTTGACAGCGGTGACAATATTGTCCATAATGGCAGTCTGTCACGAGGCGCTGCCGTCGCGCACGGTCCCAATATCAGAAGGCAAGTCGAAGGGAATTTAACTAGCATTTTCCTCTAATTCAACAACAATTAAAGTTTCAACTGCCTTAAAATAGGCAAGCCACCTAAATGATTCGTAATATTGTCACCCATTCGCTCGATGCGCTTTTACCATCTGCGCGGGAAGAGAAAATAACACAAATTTAAATTTGTTGTTACTATGAATGCTCGCAAGTATTTTGATTCCCCTTTCCACCTGTACGCCCACAATCATGCCAAACGTGTTAGGTCTTGTTACCTAGGCTCTGTCTTCCCCGTAAAGGATTAAAACGTGATTTGTGTATGTAAATGTAATAATGTTTGTGCTGGTGGAATTTTGCGACTCAATTTTGAAGCTATCTTCAACCGATTGAGCTGAAATTTTGCATACTTGTGTAAGTCGATAAGTTGAATGACAATACAATAATCTGGTAGTTGCATTCTGGTGACCTGGTTAGGACCGGCTCCGCAGGAGGGAACTCCTCAACGGTTGGTCCGATTGACTTGAAATTTAAGATAAGACGGACGGCAATGCAAGTGCAATCAGCAAAATAACTTGTATCAAAAATGAAATGTATAGGGCAGGTTATTAAATCAATTTCCGAACTCATTCAGTAAACACAAACAAAGTACTCCTGTATTTCGAAAATATACGTAAATAAAATAAAATAACTTTGCGCACTCAATAAATACCTGAACGAATTCAAACACCAAAATTCGGAACGTTCATTCGAAATTCGAAATCATTGTTCAATCGGCGCTGCATTCGATTGCGGAATCGCTTGGTCAATGCCAGGCGAGTTTTAACTTTAACCAGCCGTGTTACGGTTAAAAGAGGTTGGCGTAAAGGCGCGAACACATGGCTGATCAAACGGTGTTTGTCCGAGGCCCGTATTTGCGGAACGTTAACAGTGCATTGTGTAATCAAGGCCTTATTTACGGAATGAGTGTGACGGTGTGTTTACAGCTTCATAAGAGATCGATTGATGAAGGGGTTTTCAATTGCTTTTAGGGTTCCTTACCGCTAAGAGTAACCGGTGTTTGAGCAATTTATTTGAATTTAATACCTCTGAAACCGTTAACTTCTTAAAACATATGAAAATCTATTTACGCGGCTCGTGTTAGGTTTGGTTAGATTTGTTTTGTAATTTTTCCCAACAATTATTTGTAATTATACAAATATACAGTTTTGTCCACCCAAAAATCTTAGAAACAACCTTTCACTATTTTGGTTCTCCTTACCACCTATACACCCATCGTAAAAATCCATAAAAGTAAAAGTAAAACCCATCGAAGAAATGGGCGAAAATGTTAGGAATCATGTTATAGGCTATGCGGCTCAACCCATCACTATTTTGATCCCCTTTTCCACCTCCCACAATCAAGCTAAACGTGGTCTTTAGGTCTTGTTACCATGCTCTGTCTATTCCGTACGGGATATAATTATTTTCACATCCCTTCCATTTCATGTCTTATCGAACGAAACGCCTCAAAAATAGTGTAACCATTTATTTACTTCCCAGACCGGACAAACAATTATTAGTCCAATGGTACAAATAAATAGATCAGCAATGTAATTACGGTAATAAATAAGGCACTAATTTCCAATTATCAGCCGTAACGGCTCGACAGAGACAAACGCCCGAGAAATACGACCCCGGGGGACACTTCCGACGAATACCGAGTGGTAAATAACGCAAAAATACACACGCTAGCTCCGTACTCGCTTTTAGAGGTACAAACTATTATTTTCTTGAATCAGGCGTTACTTTGCGGCAGTGGCGTAAATATAACGTCTGGGGACCGCGGCAAATTCGTCAGATGGGGCGGGGCTCCTTCCTCAATATAAAGAAGTGCATCAGCGTCCGTTCTGTGCTCTAAACCAAACCAGTTCGGGGCCCCGTAGAGCCAGGGGCCCATGGCATTTTGCCACTACTGCCACCCTATAGTTACGCCACTGCTTTGCGGAGGTCCATTTCAATAAACAAAAAATATTTATCTTGCTACTCCGCTACTTACTTGCAAAATAACCAAGCCTGTGTGAAATATAAAATATAATGTTTTTCATGCAATCCCTACTCCACTGAGGCATTACATGTAAAACATAATAGGTATATATTTTGCACAGGCTTGGTCATCTTGCACGTAAGGTAAATATTTTTGTTCGTACAAACTAGTACCAGTGGCGTGCACAGAGAATTGCAGAAAAAATGCTGCTTTTTTATTATGTTGTCTAGTTGGTAAATATGACGTAAGTAACTAATTAACTACCTCTATGAATTTTGTCTTTATAAAGAAAGTGCACGCGACTGACTAGTACTACGCACATTGGCCTCGTAGGGTACTCGTGTACTTTTTGTAAAAACTAGTACCAAATAGGACCAACACCTAAAATATCAGGGTCTTAACTGACAGTAGTGAAACAGGCCATAAGAAATTTATTGTGTCAAGTAGTACACTTGATGATTGATGCGAAATAAAACAATGTTGTTTGAACTCAACTTTAATAAAATAAAAAGCAGCAATTAAGAATTGCCCAATTAATGGGTAGTCCTAAAAATCCGTACAATTAAACATACATTCATAAAGCGCGTCTATATCCCTTACGGGGTAGACGGAGCCTAAAGTAACAATACCTAAAGACCACGTTTAGCATGATTGCGGGAAGAGAAGAAACTCAAAAAGTCTTGTTACCTAAGGTTCTTACCCCTATGGGATAAAGACGTGATTTATGTATGTGTGTATTGTATTTTAACAATTTTATGATGACCGTACTTCTGCTCTAACGCGAATCTGCCCCAGAATCTGTCCTTAACCTAACAAGGCATTTTTATCAAAATTGTCAGTAGCTAGGACGGTTACCCACACTCATAACTCATCGGCCCCATTGATACAGTCGCCATCACATATATCGTAGCGGGCGAGGCCCTCAAATACTTGGGAGCAGCCTTAAATTTCAATAAATTCGTTAAACAATAAGGTTAAATAACATCAGAACACGTAATTCGTCATAAATATAAAAGCAGCGATCTTTCAATAAAATCGGGACGTCACTGATCGTCAAAGGCATCGATGCAGTCAGGCTGATCATAAAGATCAGAACATTTGTGGAAAATACCTTAACTTTGTGACAAACAGTTTAAATTACAGTGAATTTTGCATGCAAACGATTAACACTGTAATAGGTGACATCTTTCATTTTGACATGACGTATGAGCCATATTTGTATTTGTTGGAAATTCGATTTCGTTTATTTTCCACAAATGTTCCGATATTTTATCATCAGCCTGACCACGTCGATATCTTTGACGATCTCTGCCTTCTGTTATTTTTACCTTATTGAACGTCCCTAATTTATAGAAAAGTCGCTGCTCTTATATTTATGACGAATTCCTTGTTCTGATGTTATTAAGCTTATCGTGAATTATTAATTTAATGTTGCTCCGAAACATTTGAAGTCCTCGCTCGCTACGATATATGTGATGGCGACTGTACAAAAAAGCCCGAAAATATTAAAAAGTGCCTGTTAAAATCTCGATACGGCAACGGTACCCTTGGCGGCGGCGATGGCGATAGTCCCCATATTTCCAGCTGACATTTATTGCGCCATGCGTCATGCTCGAGGATCGTCGGGTTTATTGGACCCGATACCGTTTCGCACTTTATTATTTTGTAGCGAATACTTTTATTAGCGCTCTTTTGTAGAATTAGGGCGATGGAATGGAGCGCTTAGGCGGTAAATACGAGTACTGCGTCTAGAGATGTAGAACTAATCTATTCTTTACGAGCTATGTTGACCGCGACTTCGTTTGCGAAGAATTAAACTGTCCCGCGGGAGTTACGCAAGTGTAGCCACACGCACACACACACACACACACACACACACACACACACACACTCTTTTCTTCTCTTTTTTTTGTATTATTCTTGTCTTGGCACTCGTGATACAGACCCAGAGTCTAGTGCGAAGGCCGCTGTTTCACTTACCGCATAAAATGTCATCTACCTATCTCTATGTAACAATGTGTCCTTTGTAAAATGTTATGCACTTAACTTCTGTGGTGTAATAAAGTTATTCTTATTCTTATTCTAAGTTATTCCAGATTGTAATCTATTTATGTTCCAAATTCCACCCAGACATATTTAGCCGTTCTGGTGTGAAAGATTAACAAACATCGTCGCAAACATATTTGTCGACTATGATTCAAAAATCCTGAAAAGCATTTTCAGGGCAATTAAGTGACACTAACCCAACCTGCTGTGATGTCCGGAACAATTTTAAGAAATGAAATGAAATAATTTAGGGGGTAGAGTACAAATTGTTCATATACACTTTTTTTAAAACGCTTCAAACACTGATTTGAACCTCTCAACTCCGTTGCAATGCAACCAAAGCACACGTTAAACTTTGCGGCCGGCGCATCAGAAATTTGCATGGAAGTCGGTCAAACTTAGAGACAAAAGGACAGGCGCGGCGAGCGTGTTCATATTACGTCGTGCAGGGTTTGCAAATATTTGAGCTGTTCAAGCGCCGCAAGCGATAAGAGCGAGCGTTGGGAAAATGCTAATAATATTTTTTAAGGTTCCGTGCCCAAAGGGTAAAAACGGGACCGTATTGCTAAGACTTCGCTGTTCGTCCATTGTGACGGACACAGACGTGTCCGTCTATAATTTTCCCGAAGTCGTTTTTTCCTAGTAGCAAAGTTTCACAAACACACACACACACACACACACACACACACACACACACAAATCACGTCTATATCCCTTACGGGGTAGACAGAGTCTTAGGTATTAAGACCTAAAGGCCACGTTTAGCATGATGATTGATGAATTTTCATTCGCATTTTTTCCAAATGCTTTTTCTCCAACAATGTTTTTTATTGAAGCTTATTTTCACAGTAGTGATTTTTCTGTGTCGCATTTTTCCACAGTCGCATTTTTATCCGATCCCAATAGACACAGAAACTATGTTGATGGAACCCTGGTGGAAACCAGGGTTCCAAAACCCCTATTTCCAATCGAGTCTTTTATATCGCACTGCTAAACCACACATCTAGGCTTCGGCTCATAGGTATGTTTAGGTTATGTTAGTTTTGCATCGGCTCGAAGGGCCAAAACCACGCAGGAAATAAATAGGAACTCCGTTGACACTGTTTCTGTGCCGATTGTGATCGGGTAAAAACGCGACTGTGGAAAAATGTGACAGAAAGATCGCTACTGTGAAAACAAGCTTTAGTAAAAGACTAGTGGGAAAAAACATTTAGGAATAAATGCGAATGGAAATTTTGCTACTAGGAAAAAACGATTTCGGGAAAATTATCTAACAAATCCACATTGAATATTTTTCTGCATGCACATAACCTGTCTTGCCTCCACTTTACATCATATCATATTCTGTCATATCATTTTCTGTTCTGTATTGTATTTTAATGTATCATAATCAACACAAATATAAGCGGAACCACCAGGAAAATTAAACTCCGAACAACTTGTTCCACCTGTCTTATAGATTTGTTGTGGACGTTCTGTCTCTTTCCAATCGGTATGTCATTATGTTGAATAAAACACTACCAGTTTTCCGCTTCAACCGTTCCCTTGAACCAACCCTCAACCTGTCCAAGCTTTGCTACTCGGTCCTTTCAAAAGTCCTTTGAAGCTTTTTACTTACGCTGCTAGTCTCCATAATGAAACGTCGCATGTATCACTTACGTCACTCTAGTTATGACACTTTCGTTCAATCTATTAAATGACTTAGCTAGTTCACGCTTTATCGAACTGATTATTTATAATGCTAGTCTTTAATTAGTTACAGTATAATACATATTATTATAATATAATTACAGTATCCTACATAGGAAGTGTAACGAAAGTCGACCTCCTTCGGTCATGCCATGGAATTAGGAAAAATCTTAACAGCGCGATGCAGGATGGGGACTGAACTTGAGAGTGACATCTATCGTAAAACAACGGAACTAAAAATATACACTAGCACCATCTATTGACGAGCTTTGTGTAACTGAGAGTAACATAAATGAGTACTTGGAATTATGCCGCTCGGTTAAACATAGCTCATTAATGAAACGGCGTAAGAGGTTTCAGAGGCCAAGCCGCTTGTGACTTTTTGAAGTCGTGAAGTCACTGTAGCTGTGGCGTGTGTGGCCTAGCTCTAAGCTAAGTGTGATGGATGACGTGCATTGCCGAGTTGGGAGCGTGGTTAAGCTAATTCGGGTAAGTTAGTGTTAGTTTTGATAGTTGTCTGGTTTGCTCAAAGCACTTTCAAGAGGAGACTGCAAGAGATATTTTTCAACTATAAAAAAAGTAAAAAATTAAATACGTATATTATTATCGTCGAAAATTCACTAAGTCGTTACAGTCCTGAGCGTTTAGTGCAAGTTATCATCGATGGGCTTTTACCATCTGCGCGGAAAGAGAAGCAACTGTTACATTCTATGTTTTTTCTCAAATCCCAGACCAGCATGGTATATGTATTGTATAGTATTGTAAATCTTAACAGAACGTATCTTCTGACATTAATTTAAATGTTTTATTTCCCGTATTATGTCTTGTCACGCGGAATGTGGCAATTATTTAAAAACAGAAATAAACTTAAGGTTACTCTCGACATAAGTGCTTTGTAAATTAATATTTCTAAATGACACTGAAATATAGAACACATAGAAAAATCTGAAAAGCGAAGCTATGGCCGGGAATCGAACCCGGATCCTCGTCATTCCGTCACGCCTGCTATACCCCTACAACCCACATAGCAGGTGGGTAAGTTATGTCTAAACTGGTTAGTATATAAGTTAGCTCTCTGATAAATACATTCATTGTAAATATCAATAAGTTTGCGTTCTACTAGCTCCGTTCAACCAAGTGAAATTATTCTTGATCCAACAGACAATGGAGTAAACAAAATAACTATGGAAAAAATGTAATCAAAGAACAAAGAACTTAATAAAAACTACGTAACGAATAGTTTTGTAAGAGAGTTTTAGTTGAAGAAAATGTAATACAAAAAATGTTGGCTATACTCGCTTTGTCATCCATCATAACAATAATAATATCTAGGTAATAGGTAGGTAGGTAGGAATTAAAGCAGTTTCCGTAACCGGATTCAGCCAGGAGGACTATCTATACAATACATAACAAAACCTTAAGGCCACGCTTAGCATGATTAAGGGCGTATAGGTGGAAACGGAAATCAAAATAGTGATGGGTTGCTAGCCATTCCCTCGATGGGCTTTTACCATCTGCGCGGGAAGAGAAGCAACTGGTAAATTCTATCCCACCAAAAACATTCTGTAAAAAACTAGCCAAGTCTCGATGGGGCTGCTTGTTTATCTCTAAAAAGTAATGAAATCTAGACAAAGTCGTGCCAAGTCTACGGTTACTTACTGCGATTTCTTTATTATTATAGTTAATGTTGTGTGACTTGGCCGTTGAAGGGTACACAAGGGTACAAAACCAGGTGCTCCATGACACCATTGCACCAATCTGTCGCCAGAACCACTACCCATTGACGATTGCAGATGATAAGAGCTGGCAAGAGATGAGAGCCAAGGATCGTTCACAGTAGGGTATAGTTGGAGAGACCTATGTCCAGCATTAGACTAGGATAGGATGATGATGATGACGACAACACAAAGATACAAAGAACATTTTAGAACAAAAGGTTGCTTGGATTCGACGCAACGGGCTCGCAAAAACCAGTAACATTTTTACGGCAGTCCCTTAATGTTCGACTTAAGTTCTTAAACCACCCGTTTTCATCAAATCTTGCGTCCCTCCTATTCCCTATAGGAACCCGTTATCTGTGACCTAGCTTATCTTAAATCCTAACGAACTTAATAATAACAGGGCTTACCACCCCAATGCTCTGGGGGTTGGCGATTTGACCTATTTTCGCCGGGTACGCGACAGTGAAATGAGCGATGAGCAAAATGTAGATCTTTATGTTGACGATTGTCTAGCCGCTTGCTTTTATTTTATTGCTTGTTTTTTAAGTATTTTCTGTATTTGAGTAGATTTTAATGAACACAATCAATTCCTCCATGACTATTCACGTTATTCTGCCGTCTAATTATAATATCGAGTGCATCCAACTTTATTAAAAAGCATTTTAATTTTAAATAAACACAAATCTGTATACATACATACTGCACTAGCTATCCCGCGAGGAAATTTAAAAAGTTGTCTATAGATTCCTATCTCGTGTGACTGTCCAGAATTATATTTTTAGTACACCTCCTTGATACTCAAGTTCTGTTAAATTTATACATACATAAATAACGTCTTTATCCCTTAAATTTATACACTTGAAATTAAGACTTAGTACTTTGTTCCTTGTATTTTTTCTGTCAGTTAGTCAACTAAATACTGTTCTATAGGCAGACTAGCGGTTTTCCGTAACTTCATCTTCGCAGAATTTGTTTATCGCTATTCTGCAGAAATTGTGCAATTTTTCGGGATAAAAACTATCCTACGTCCTTACCTGGAACTAAAACTATCCCTATACCGAATTTCATTAAAATCGGTTCAGAACTCTAAATAAACGGGCAGACAGACTGACAGACAGACAGAGTTACTTTCGCATAAAATATTTGTAAAAATGTATAAGATCCATTCCAGTGAAAATAAAATCGGCTTACTATGAGCAAACTTCTTTAACCGACACCAACTCCAACTCAAGTTAATTGAACCAAATATTTGTATTGACACCTTTTCCTCAGACTTTAAACCGAAGATTTAAATACAATTAACGTCTTGAGACCCTGAACAAACACCCGTATTGGCTTGCTGGTCATTAACACCGCCTTTAATTGGCTTCATTTGATTTGCCGAGAGCCGCTGAAGAGGCTCAAGAGGGTTTGGAGGGTCCAAGTTTTAGGGCATGTTTTTGTTGGGAACACGTCGCAAGCTGGGCGAAGACAAACGTTTATAGTTTGTAAAGACCCGTGGCGCAATTTATGGGAGAAAGGCACGGTTTTTATCGATGATTTTCTGGTAAAACAGAGATGAAAGTCTTGGTACTTGCTTGTCTTACTTGCTTGGCAGTTTCGACGGGAGTCTATTCTTGTTGTTATTGCTGTGATAAAGCTGAAGCTTGGCTTGTAAATATTACAAGTGAGAAATAGGCATTTTAATTGCAATTTGAAGACACTTAACATTCTTCGGATCTGGGCATTTCGTGTAACTGACGCTTTACTCAAGTGGCAAAAAGCCACACTGTCGTCAATGTAGTCTATGTAGCCCTAATCAAATTTTCAGTCTCGTTTAGAAATTTAAACTCCTCATTAAATCTGTTAAATAATTTCCTTTCATCTCTCAACACTTGACCCTTTTCTAAACAAGCCAAAGTTGCGGAGTCAACGAGCCGGTTTATTTATAAGAGTTAAGAACTACCTGGCAGACCACGCCGCAGGAGACAAGTTTGTCCAAATAACGCAGCGGGAATAAATTCTAAGGATTTACAGCGAAAGTTTGGAGATTTGGTGTAAGGGTAAATACTTGTGAGGAAAGGATGTAAACATAGGTCACTGTAGTGTAAAATACCATAAACCTGTTCGTTTTATTTCAGAAATATTTAGTATAACATCCCTAAATTAGGATGGAAATAAACTAACCTAAAAAAATCATTTCTGATACATCCATCCTGCTGTGTACTACATTTCAAGTCAATCGGACGAACCATTGAGGAGTTCCCTCCTGCGGAGACGGTCACCAGAACTTCACTACTAGATAATTGTACTGTCATCGTCGCGTGCACTTCATGAAGACAAAAAGACATAGAGGTGGTTAATTACTTATTTACGTCATATTTACCAACTAGACAACCAAATAAACAGGCAGCATTTTTTCTGTAAAACTCTGTGCACGCGACTGGTCATCCGACTTACTCAAGTATGCTCAATTTCAGCTCAATCGTTAAAGGTACCTGCTTCAAAATTGAGTCGCAAGATTCCACCCGGACAAACATATTTACATGCATAGTATTACAATGGCCAAAAAATATTTACCTTGCTACTTATATGCTAAGTCTAGCGTGAAATGGACCTCCGCAAAGTAACGCCTGATTCAATAAAATACTTTTCTCAAACATTGTCGTAAATGTCGTCATTGTAATCTAAGTAACAGAACATGAAGGGCGTTGACGGCCGAGTTACATTGCAGGCGCGATTTTCTGACCATAAATCGGATTGCTGGAGTGTTTTTCATTTGTTTTTAACTTTTTAAAAAGTCAAAGAGACAATGGAATAATGTGAACAACAATGTCATACAGCCAAGTCGATGGCCGAATGCGCGTCTTGTTCGAGTCTAACGTTTTTATCAATGTCTCAAATAGCTTACAGTGACAGATGACATACTATTGCAAGTTAAATAAAAGCCTGTTATAATAAAAGACGGGGTGCGAGTCGGGTTACCTCCGCGTGTGGTCAAGAGCTCCGGTTCGTTTTTGGATCCATCCGGGGGAAGAGCAGTGCTTGGTCCAGTGCACCCTGGGCAACGGCTAATGATTTCCTGGCAGTTTCTGAGAGATATTATTGACCGTTGGCCTTAGCCCGACAGGGGGGAGGGGGGTCTTTGACCATTACAACGTTGCCGACATTTTGTCACAAGATTTTTTAATTATGTTTTTGTTACTTTGACATTGGCGAAGTTGTCGTCGCTATAACGACTTGATACGCCACAAATAAGAAGAAGAAGATAAAAGACGAACTTCTGTCTTAAATAACATGACGCAGCGCAGCCATCTTGTCAATTAAATCCTCCTTACAACTAATGAGGACGTTACGTCAGTCATAAGTCACAGACTATTTAATTTTGTAATCCACAGTAAACCGTAAATGGTGTCCTATTTTAATCGGAAACGGTTATGGTTTATACATACACACAAACTGTCACGCCTCTTTCCCGTAAGGGTAGGCAGAGACTATTTGCTGGAAGCCTGTCTTTTTCAAGATGGGGACCACGAGGAGACAACCTCAGAGAGAGCGCCCAGATACCCCCGGTAACCTCGTACCGGAGCGATGCATAAGGCGCGTTTTCCACACCATAAAAAAGGCTCTGTCTACCCCGTAAGGGATAAAGACGTGATATATGTATGTATTCTGCAACGGCCGTAATTTACTTACATTTCAGTCAACAGCTAATTAAATTCAACTGAAACCGTTCCCTGACTCCCTAAGCAGAATTCCTTTGATCTTCAATTACCTCTCGAACTATTTTAATCTCACTTTTCTTACCCCAAAGTTAAACTATGTTGTGAAGTTGTCAGCGAAATGATCGTCCGCCATTTTGAATCAGGGCAGACAATATAAGTTTGGCGGGACTTCCCCTTCCGGTAACGAGACAATTGCGTAGTTACTAGCACTTAGTAAACTTTAACTAAACTTGTCGCTGAGAGCTTCCTGTGTGTTTGTGTGAAAGTGGATCTTAATTGAATTTGGTGTTCTGGTTCATTGTTAGCTGAAGGTTGAAGGTTCTATACAAGGTGTTTTAGGACTATTACAAAGCTATTACAGGATAATCTAATTGTGCCGTACAGACACACTCCAACAGATGACGCTTGGCGACAAAAAATGGCATAGACAAGGTAACGTGACAGCTAGTAACAGGTAGAAAATCGAATGCTTACCCACCTGCTATGGGTGGTGTAGGGATATAGCACTCGTCAAGGAATGACGAGGATCCGGGTTCGATTGCCGGCCATAGCTTTACTTTTCGGATTTTTCTGTGTTATAATTTTCAGTGGATAAGTCCGCCTTTGTGCATGTATCTCAGTGATTGTCAATTGTATTTGTCTTATGTCTATTTTGCACAATAAAGAGTTTACATACATACATACATAGACGTCAAAATTATAACACCCATTTTTGCGTCCATCTTCCACGCTGGTCTGGGAGTAAAGACAAAACATAGAATTTACCATTTGCTTCTTTTCCCGCGCAGATGGTAAAAGCCCATCGAGGGAATGGGCGAAAGTCTTAGGAATCATGTTATAGGCGATGCGGCTAGCAACCCATCACACCTTACGCCCTTAATCATGCTAAACGTGGCCTTAGGGTTTTGTGACCTTAGGCTCTGTCTACCCCGTAAGGGATAAAGACGTAATATGTGTATTTTTGCGTCGGGTGTTAAAAATATTTCACAGCTTAACTACAAATCCAAAGCGTTGAGAAGCTCTGTGTGGGGTTAGCAGGACTCTTCGATTTCCTATGCATTTGCGGGCGCTGGAGCGAGATCCGCTGGATGCATTGCCCCTTCAAGTGCATAAAAAGGCTCTAGGAAAGAAGCCGACTGTGCGGTGTGGATACACTGCTTGTTAGCTGGAAGCCAGGTATATTAGGGTTAATATGTGTACCCTACGGTGTAGGTATTCAATTCATAGGGTACTATAGTGGATAGGACTGTCTAACTGCTAAGTCATGTTGAAAGGACTGTCTAACTCAAAGGTGAGTGATCTATCTACGCACAGCCCAAACCACTGGACGGATCGGGCTGAAACTTGGCATGCAGGCAGATGTTATGACGTAGGCATCCGCTAAGAAAGGATTTTGATCAATTCTACCCCCAAGGGGATAAAATAGGGGATGAAAGTTTGTATGAAACTATGTCAATTTTAAACCGATCGGGCTGAGACTTTGCATGCATAAAGCTACTATGACGTAGGCATCTAAGAACGGATTGCGTAATTTCTGCGGGATAGCGATAAATGAATTCTATTCAGACAAAGTTGCGGGCAACAGCTAGTATTAAATAATAACGCGACTGCTTTGGGCAAAATCTGAATGTAATGTCAAGTAAAAACAAAAACTTCTTCCGTCACAAGACCATAGAGGAAAACTAACATAAATAACTATACAAAATCTAAACTGTAAATCTTCACAGGTACCTTCTAATCGTTTTTATCAAACTTACTAGCTTTTCCCCGCGACTTCGTCCGCGCACATAACGTCAGAGTGACGACACACCCCATACATCCACTCATGTCTCCAAGTATAAGGTTTTTATTGCCTATCCCGTGGGAAATTCGGAAAATCCCTTCTTAGAGCACCTACATGATCCTATAGGAATATTATCTACTAATTATAGTCTCAATTATTTACCTCGTGTTTTTATCCCGTGGGAAATTTGAAAAATTCCTTTTTAGTGCACCGTTATACTAATCAAGGAATATTATGTAGGTGCCAAATATAATGTAGTTTATTGGTACAACATTTCGGGATTTTCCAATTCCGCGAGAAAATCGGGATAAAAAGTATCCTATATCCGTCTCCTGGTTCTAAGCTACCTCCCTACCAATTTTCAGCCAAATCGGTTCAGCTGTTCACGAGTTATAAATAGTGTAACTAACACGACTTTCTTTTATGTATATAGATTTGTGTAGCCAACCCAATTAAATTTCATTTTTATTACATTTTTTTCTGTAGCGATAAGGCCGCCTATTGTTACCTTGTAATATTCTGTACACCTTTTTTCTGTTTTGGTTGTTATATGTGGTGTTCAATAAAGAGTTATTGTATTGTATTGTATTTTATTTTTTTATTTTCTTTATTGGGAAAAATACAGATACAGACACAATTTAAATCAAATATTTAGAACGTAGTGCAGTAGACATAGCCTGCACCCTAAACCAATTCCCACTAAGAGTTTGTGGTAGATGTGGCAACGGATCGGAAAAAATAGGCAGCAACATGGTACCTAACCCAAACCAAAATAGCTTTACTCAAAAATAGCATGCGAATTTTACAGAAACTTATCTTATACATAGCAACGAAAAAACAAAGAGTATTGTATTGTATTGTATGTATTACTAGCCATTTTCCGCAGCTTCACCCTCGTTACCAGTTTTTTAAATGTTTTCTCACCGTTTAAACCTTCTTTGTTCTGCCACAAATGTTTCAAAACGATAATTATTTGTTACTAGCTGTTACCCGCGGCTTCGCTCCCGTTTTTTTTGCTTCTAAATTTCAATATTTTCTTACCGTTCAAACCTTCCCTGGGCTTCCACGAATATTTCCAGACTAAAATTAGACAAAGCGGTTCAGCCGTTCTCGAGTTTTAGCGAGACTAACGAACACCAATTCATTTTTATTTATATAGATTTGTGATATTTACTGAAAAAAATACTAAAGATTGTATTCTATACTAACAAATATTTTAACCGCGGTCCCGGGAATGTCCCGGTTAAAGTGGAGATGGACCTGCCACATTAGTCTAGGTCTACACTTAAGATTGCTGAGTGAGGACCCTTGCTTGCTGCTCGCTTGTTCGATAGGTTGACGACATCGCAAAGATAGCAGGCAACCTGGATGTGAATGGCATGGGATCACCATTACTAGGCATACTCATGAAGAAGCCTATGCCCAACCTTGGGTGACCATCGACTGAAAAAGAAGAAAAAAAAAGAAACTGATAACAACTTTCTGAATAAAAAATATTATTCATACATACATCACGTCTTTATCCCTTACGGGGTAGACAGAGCCTAAGGTAACAAAATCTTAAAGCCACGCTTAGCATGATTAACGGCGTGTAGAAAGGGAAATCAAAATAGTGATGGGTTGCTAGCCGCATCGCCTATAACATGATTCCGAAGACTTTCGCCTCGCTCGATGGGCTTTTATCATGTGCGCGGGAAGAGAAGCAATTGGTAAATACTGTTTTTTTCAAAAAATGAAAGTACTATTGTTGTTTCACTTTTCCGAGGGAACAACTTTAGTAATCAAGAGGTTCTTTGTCCTTTTCTAGGTGTCATTTTATCAGTATTTCGTTTGTCCACGCCATTCCTGCGGTGTGCATCACGAACATAGGTAATTGTGTGTCACCAGCACACATATCCATTACCGCAGCCAAAGAAGAGTTAACCAATAGAGTGGTCACATGAGACGTCTAATCCTGCAACGCATTAGTGATGGTATTTTTTTTTATACGAATAGGACGGCAAATGAGCAAGTGCGTCACCTGATGGTAAGTTATCACCACTGCCCATAGACACCCGCAACCCCGGAGGGATTGCAGATGCATTGCAACCTAGAGGACTAAGATGAAATGCCTTTTGTGCCACTTATACATTTACATAATATACTATATAGTTACACACACACAAATCACGTCTTTACACAGAGCCTAAGGTAACAAGACATAAAGGCCACGTTTAGCATGATTATGTGCTTATAGGTTGAAAGGGAAATCAAAATAGTGGTGGCTTGCTAGCCGCATCGCCTAAGTCATGATTCCTATGCCCAATCCCTCGATGAGACTTACCAATGGACCCAGATAGCGTTACCAATGGACCCATGTTGGTGATATTTATAGCGAGTCCGTTCACAGCCTGTATTCACATAAGTTATTTGTCATTTCTGCGCTATTGGTTTATTACTCTATGGCCATAGCACACAAAGTAAATAGAGCTGAACATCAGGGCTTATTGAGAGCTCAGCCTTCACTATGTGATGTGTAGCCACCAAATAAATGGGGATATATCTTGGAATAGCTCTTGAATTTTGACCTGATGTTTTCAAGGTAGCAGTGGCGTGGCGTCAAGTAGAAGGCATGCCGAAGGGAATTTAACTAGCCCTTTCCTCTAATTCCGCATATTAAAGTGCCCAACTGCCTTAAAATAGGCAAGCCGGTGGGAATCGAGTTCTATGGACGCCACGCCACTGAAAGAAAGAAAGAAAGAAAGAAGACATTTATTCCTTTTTGCAAGACGCACAAATATAAGAGAATATACACAATTTTATAGGAAATAAAAACTACAAAAAACACAGACATGAAAAATAGATCCTCAGCGTTGTGTGTGTCTTTGCAAAAGTGAATCAGTAATGCTGCGCAGCATTACTGATTTTCAGCCAGAACCGTCTGTGACTCACGAAATGATACACAGATAAAACATACCTACTACATAATCCATAAACTTAGTAAACAAAGTAATAAATAGATAGAACCCGACTTATGTGTAACTAAAAAATATATATACAAAAATTAATTAAATCGTTTACAATACAATGCAATAAACAAAAAATAAAAAGGGAGGGAAAACTGAATTGTTCAAAAACAACAGGCTGGCATATCAATGTGCAAAGTGCTGGAGGACTATTGTAAGGATTGCACTGCAAGGTAGGTACTCCATAATGTAGATTTTTGCAAGATTTTGTTGTACTTAAACAGAGGGCCCCGTAAAAAACATGTTTTTACACTCCAACTTGCACTTGACCAGCGTTTTAATTAAAAACAGAGCACTCAGGCGCTGTCACAATGAGAACATGCGGATTCTCATCAGCGAGGAAAATCGTTCGTCAAAACATGACCAGATCCTGTTGTGTATGAACTTTGTACAAAGGAAACAGTGTCAGTTCTTTATGAAAGCAGATTTCAGGGGCGGCCGTCCTTTGATGTGCCGGTGTTTCGTTTCACGGTACATGGACATTCTGTGTCCACTATGAAAGTAAGAGTGCTTTGTCAGAAATAAGGTTCCGTGGATTTGAAAATTAAATAAAAACTACCACATCACCGTGGCCACGTTTAGTATGATTAAAGGCGTATAGATGGAAAGGGAAATCAAAATAGTGATAGGTTGCCAGCCGTATCGCCTATAACGTGATTCCTAAGACAAAAATACAAAAACGTTTATTTTGCAAAAAATGTGGTACAAAGGTTGATATGTTTAGTAAAAATTCACACATTTAACCAGCAGCTGGAATGCAAAATTTTTTTTTTTCATACATACATACCGTCACGCCTCTTTCCCACAGGGGTAGGCAGATACTACTTTGTTCCATTTGCTACGATCCTGACATACTTCTTTCGCTTCATCCACATTCATTAATCTCTTCATACATGCTCGTCGGTTTCGGGTACTCCTGACCTGACCTTTTTTTTTTCAAAGTACTCAAATGTCAAAACAATAATAAATAACTAAATCAAATATCAAATAATCAAATGTCACAGTCATCAGTATCTATAATAATCAAAAAATTCCTCCACAGACTAAAAACATTCTTGTATCAACCATCTCTTAAGTCTAATTTTAAATAAACTAATTAACAGAAAATTTTACCTTGCTACTCCGCTACTCACGTGCAAGATAACCAAGTCTGTGTGAAATATATATGTTTTTCATGCAAACCCTCCCTCCACTGCTGCCAATAAAACACATATAAATCCCACAAACTTAATTCAGCAGTGGAGGGAGGGTTTGCATGAAAAACATATATATTTCACACAGACTTGGTTATCTTGCACGTGAGTAGCGGAGTAGCAAGGTAAAATTTTTTGTTCATTGAAATGGACCTCTGCAAAGTAACGCCTGATTCAATAAAATAAACTAATTGACAAGTCTTTGATGTCATCATGTAAGCGATTGTAAATGCTAATTGACATGCAATAGGCGTTCTTACCATACAGTTTTGTCCTTTTAACGGGAACAGCTAGTCGATTAGGGTACCTCGTGTTAAAATTACAAATGTCATTATCCCATTCCTTTCCATTCCTTTCGCCCATTCCCCAGAAGCTAGTAATAAATAAATATAATGGAACAATTAACATCAATCGACTCCTCCTCTGATAACGAGAGGACTAGTTCTCACGCGGACCCAGCGAGGATTGGAAACATCACACATTTTCAAATACATACTTCCCATATTATTTGAATTGAAAAAATACATATCATAATAAAAAACAGTCAAAACTTAAAAATAACCTAAGCCTAGTTATTAAATTAAAGATAAAAAAAAATCCCAAATCGTGGCCAATGGGGAGGGTGGAGAAGGCTGGCAGCATTGCCACGTTGTATGGCAATGCTTATTCGCTGAGCGAAATATTGGCCAGCCCTCTGGTCACGGGAGGCCTCTATAAGGCGCGCCGAGATATCTTTGTACATACGGCGCGCGCTTGGCCCCCATGGCCCCAGAGTTTCGACTCCAAACGCCTCAAATATATAACTGCCTCCAAGCGAGCTATACTTTCAGCGTTGTACAGTCGGCGTCATATAGTTTGAAGCTTCCAAGTTGGCCAAATAGTTTAGAACACCATAGAAATAGTATGGTGTGTCGAACTTTTTGGTCACCTTGGATGCTTCATAGTATATGATGCTGACTGTACAAACGTCGCATATAAATTCCGAACAACTCAGCGCGGACCGGGTTCGAACCCACGACTTGACTTAAGAGGTCATAGGTCCAACGTGGATCCAACCACTAAGCTACACTTTCCTTTTAATTCACAAAACGTTTTTTACAACCTAGTCTGCTTACGGAACCCTGAATTTCATCTGAACTCGGTACAGTCCTCGACAATGCATATCCAGCAGCGAGGCTTGATTATCGGGCCCTCAACTTTGAGGTTTTTCGTGCGTCGACTGTACACAATAGACACTCGGGGTATGGAAGCAAATTCTTTTGTGTTCAAATATTTTCGGAATAAAATAAATATGGGCCAAAATCTTAAGAATCATGTTGTAGGCGATGCGGCTAGCAACCCATCACTGTTTTGATTCCCTTTTCCACCTATACGGCACCTATGCTAAACGTGGCCTTTAGGTCTTGTTGCCTTGGGCTCTGTCTACCCCGTAAGGGATAAAGACGTGATTTATGGATATATGTATTTTCGGAATAAAAAATGCTTCCGAACAACCCTACCACATTAATGTTAGAAATGCAAAATTTTGTGAACTCGTATATCTGCTTGTTCGTTATTTTTTCGTATTACATACATAAATCACGTCTTTATCCCTTACGGGGTAGACAACCCAAGGTAATTAGACTTATGAGTCTGATTGGCCACGCTTAGCATGAGTGTGGGCATACATTGAAAGAGGAATTAAAACCCTTCATTTTTTTTATTCCTCTGACCTATACGCCCATAATCAAGCTAAACGTGGCTTTTGTCTTGTGTACCCTTTTTTTTAACCTGTAGAAAATGCGCCTTATGCATTCCCGCGCTCGGGGCAACAACGGGGGTATGACGGGCTCTCCAGCTCGCCGCTGCCTTCCCTATGGAAGGAGAGGAGAGTCCTACCGTCTAAAAACGCACACGTTCCCTCCTGGCCATGAACTGTGGGCGTTACGGGAGAACTACGGTGTCACCGCTGTGCCCACTGGCCCTCTGGCCGCCCCGGGATGGGGCAGATGGCAACGGCACCGTTGAGTGCCCTTGTTTACCCTAGGCTCTGTCTACAATTAGGGAAAATTACGCCATTTATGTAAGTAGGTATGTATAATATATGTCTGACTCTCAAGCATTATTCAGCTTCACCATTGGTTGTTTGCTCTTTCCATTTCAACTGCCCACAATCATGCTAAGCGTGGCCTTTGGGTCTTGTTACCCAGGGCTCTGTCGACCTCATAAGGGATAAAGACGTGTGTGTGTGTTCACCACTTAGGGAAAAACAATACAATACTATACAATAACTCTTTATTGAACACCACATAATAACAACCAAAACAGAAAAATGGTATACAGAATATTACAAGGTAACAATAGGCGGCCTTTTCGCTACAGAGCGATCTCTACCAGGCAGCCATAATGGACTGGAGAACCGAACAGATCTGAGCAGGTGGTGCAATTTAGAATATAATATAAATAAATAAATAAATAAATAAATATCTTGGGACAAATTACACCAATTGACCCAGCCCCAAACTAAGCAAAGCTTGTACTATGGGTACCAGGCAACGGATAAACATACTTATATAATGTAGATAAATACATACTTAAATACATACAACATCCATGACTCGGGCACAAACATTCGTATTCATCATACAACTGTCTGCCCCTACCGGGATTCGAACCCGGGACCTCTAGCTTCATAGTCAGGGTCACTAACCACTAGGCTATCTGGTAGTCAAAATAAATAAACTAAAATAAAAAATAAAATTAATAAACTAAGTACTGAAAATACATAATATATTATACATGCAACACACATTTATAATAAATGGAGATATAAATAGACACATACACACGTACCTTAAAAAGGCAGCTACTAGATTCATGCACAAGATGACAGAACGAAATAAAACGAATTTTACGAATATCATGCGCGATAAGCTAGTCTTCATCGTATCGAATGTAATAAATATTTCTCTCTCTCTCTTTGAATATGACTGTAATTGCTCAAGCAATCCCCTCTGTTCTGGACATTAGCGGACGGTTTTATGCACAAGTGCACCACAAAGTGCATCTGCATTGTTATTTATTGCATGCCGCGTCCGCCTCCGAAGAGTATGTCAGTGTCAGATGCAGAAGGACTGGCCAGAGGCATTATACACAGTTATCATGCTAAACGTGGCGTTAAGATCTTATTACCTTAGGCTCTGTCTACCCTTAAGGGATAAAGACATGATTTATTCATGTATGCAAACTAAATCTAATCTTATTCTTCCATGCTGGTCTGAGAGTGAAATAAAAACATATAAATTTACCAGTTGCTTCTTCTTCTATGGTAAATAGCCCATCGAGGGAATGGGCAAAAGTTTTAGGAATCATGTTATAGGCGATGCGGCTAGCAACCCATCACTATTTTGATTTCACTGTCCAACTGTACGCCCTTGATCATGCTAAACGTGGCCTTAAGGTTTTGTTACCTTAGGCTCTGTCTGCCCCGTAAGGGAAAAAGACGTGATATAATGTATGTATGTATGTATGTAAATTATATATGGATAATCTTACGTGTAGGTAGTTCACGAGATAGTGAGATCTGAGTCATGCAAAATAGTTCCCGTGTAGAATTCATGCAATTAACCCACCGTTTTAAAAGCTTTTATTTTTAATTGACCTGTTTGTTTTTTCTTCGAATTGAATCTTGTTAGTAAAATTGACCCTCTTCTAGTTCAATCACCTTGAAATTTGGTACACAGTGGTAATGTAGGAAACATGATAATACAAATGCAACCAACTGAAAGCTCAGTCAGCAAAAAAACCTGGCATTTTTACATATTATATTGTATTACTTTCTCCTAAAAATACCTTCTCGACATAACTCAAACCACGTTCCGTCCCTCTAGTTCGATTCAACAAACAAATAATTGAATTTTAAAACAAAGTCCACTATTTCCTGAATGAAAAAAGTTGTACGCAACAGGAAGGGTCAGGTGTAGGGTGACCATTCGTACTGATATGTCCGGACATGTCAGAACTCTAGGTTTCCCATCAATCATCCATCTTCGCCATCACTACTTGTCAGCGTTCTTATTTCTTGTCAATAGTCGTTTGTTTCTTTATTTTTGGAAAATAAAATATTCAGGTACCTACCAACATGTTTATTATTTAGTTAATTCAATCTTTGGCGTGTTTACTCGTCAAGCAGAAATTCACCAACGCTGAGGCTTGGATGGCAGTACCACAGTCAGTGACAGTTCATTGCTACATCACAATTTATGGCTTCTTGTTTGTCGCTGGTATAATTATATTTTGTTACAGATAGACAGTATTGATGTTTTCGAAACTATAAGCGCAGCAGCAAAATAAAAATTCGTTGAAACTCGAATAATCTTAGACTTAGACAGGTTGCTTGTGACAACAAACAAACGGACCGACAGACAGAGAGGAAGATAGAAGCTCTGATTTTGACTACGAAACCTTAGCAATTAAAGTGTGTCCTAGCCGATAGGTCTCAGCATCCATTATTGTCTACTTTTGGCCTGAGACAAGTAGTTACTGTCCGTTACACGGATAGGAGAATTTATTTAAGTTAGTTAACTAACAAACAAAAATATAAAACGAGTATGAAAAACAGGGTCTTGTAGCAAGGAGTCGATAGATAGATAGATAGATTTATTTGTCACCTTTTTGAAAATACAATACATTTAAATGTCAAATATAAGTAATTCACAAAAGGATCGTCAATTGTAATAAAAAATTAATAATAATAATTGAAATTAAATTAAAACAAAATAACAACAAAAATGAAACTAAATAAAACGGCAATGTAGATGATTCACAAAAAGATCGTCATGAGCACATAAAAAAGAGAATGTAACTGGTAACAGTTACTATCCTATTTTGGCCACTTGTATGGCCACCCTAGTTACGGGCCAATTCCCTTTGAGATTGTACGAGCGATAGCTTCAGGGAAATAAGGGAAGTTTCCACGTGTGGCGTGAGAAAGGGAATAAAATTAGATGGTTTGTTTGCCAGTTTTCAATAACATGTTTAGATTACACGTGTCCGTATTTTTCTTTGGGACTTTCTATCATGTCTTTGTTTTATTTTGTTACTCGAATAATATTGTTATGAGATGTGTGGCGAACATTTTTAACACACTCTCTTTTGGATTTTTACCTGTGAAATGAACCAGCGTGAATAACGCTTAGAAGGCTGTTACTATATCATAAAATAACTCTGAGCGCTATGCCGTCATTTCTGAGCGGTACAGGTATGGCATTTCTCAGGTACAAGTGAGGAATTACGACTAATTATTAATGTACGGCTTTTTTTATAGCTTATAGACATGATTAAAAATAAATGTCGAAAAACCCAGTGCCGGACTAAAGTGGTGGTGCCGGAAGTTAGTGCATTTTTTTTTTCTTTTTTTCCATGTACTCACGTAGTCACTCAGAGTTATTTTATGATATAGTAACAGCCTTCTAAGTGTTATTCACGCTGGTTCATTTCGCAGGTTATCTTTTTCCATGGGCTTGTGTAGTCTATTAGTAGCAGCGTCTTTTAAAATTATGGGCAACAGCATATACTATAATAATAGTATACCTTATTGAGAATCATTACTAATTCAAGAAAAAACTAAACTGACGTGCAAAGATACAAGGTCACTTCCACGTCACTTTCCACATAAAATCTACATGATATAATTATTATTGTTCTTAATGTATTTTGACAACAAGTATGCTTAGAGTTTATGAAATAATAATGTTAGAAATTTATAGAAACGTGCCGAAATATTCTTTATCCAAACCCTCAAAACGAGTCCTCGTATTTTATACGTAATATACATTATGATAATATTAATAGCACAACTTATGATAATTAAACCTTTGTACCAACACTACCAAGTGACAATTAGTAGTTGTGGTGTAATCTGTCTAGTTGTTGAGGAGTACAGTCTGTGGTAAAATTAATAGACGTCAAATTTGTTAATGATTGAAAGTGACTTTTATTCTACGAGATACTCAAGATTTTGTGCCTACCGAGCGAGTTATTAAGGCCTGGCTTGTGATACGAAATAAGAAACAAACCATAAAGATTAAGATTTGGTCACCACTCGAAAGTAAGTTATTGATGAGGTTATAAACCTCTATAATAGTTTTATACTGGCCACATACAATTTGTATTAGGTACTCTTAAGCCATGTCAATGTTAAATATTTTTTCTATTGCTCTCAAAAAAACCATCATGGGGTGCAAGTCGGGTTACCTCCGCGTGTGGTCAAGAGCTGTGGTTCGTTTTTGGATCCGTCCGGGGGGAAGAGCAGTGCTTGGTCCGGCGCACCCTGGGCATCGGCTAATGATTTCCTGGCAGTTTCTGAGGGATATCATTGACCGTTGGCTAAGAGCCCGACAGGGGGGGAGGTCTTTGACCATTACTGTACAACGTTGCCGACATTTTGTCACAAGATTTTTTCATTATATTTTTGTTACTTTGACATTGGCGAAGTTGTCGTGCCACAAATAAGAAGAAGAAGAGGAAGTTATTACGCACTACGCAGTTGTTGTTAGACATCTGAAGAACCGCCTTACATACATACATACATACATACACAGATCACGACTTTATCCCTTACCGCCATACTGGTACAAATGACCAGAAATTTTAAATTGATGTAATAAAATGTAATTCAAGAAATGATCTATCGCTTTCTTCGTTATACTAAACACATATTTACCTAAATCTTCTTTAACTGTAAGAAAAAGACACGTAACTTGCTTGAAAACTAACAAACTATTTAGATTTTCCTCCTCAAAATAATTATAAACAATGAACACCAAAAACTCGCATCAAGACAATTTGACTCCACAAAGTTAGAAACGAAATTAAACACAGTCACAATTTAGACAAAACATATTTCAAGGAACAGGGTAATGTATTCAGGGGCGAGGTCATTGCCCTCCGACTCAAAGGCTTCGAGGGACTTTTGTCGGGCATTCTTGACGCAAGCAATGTTTCACTATGTCTGAAACCCTAATTCTGTAGGTAAAAAGTTTTCCTAGAAGCAGGGTTGTCAACAACTTAAATTATGCATATTTTTGTACCTTTTGAAGTAACTTTTCATTTATCCACATTACAATAATGTGTTGTCGAAGATTTCATTTTTAATAAGTATATCTGACTTTGAGCTATCTATTTTGATTCCCCTCTCCATCCTTACGCCCACGATCATGCTAAACGTGGTCTTTAGGTCTTTTTACTTCAGCCCTGTCTACCGCGTAAGGGATAAAAACGTGATTTATGTATGTATCTGACTTTAATGATTTTCGGAATTATCCGAATACACCTTATTATGTTGACCACAAAAATTAGCTTTTTATAGAACTTCAGGGTTCCAGAGTTTCCTTATTTTAAAAACTGTGTACAAGCCGAAAAGTAGCTTCAGTAAATTTTACTGCTCAATAAGTAAAAACTTAATTTAGGAACCGCAGGCAACCCTGCAAGCTTGGAATGTATAGGGAAAACTAAACCCAACTTGGACACTAGAGCATATATTTTGCAGATTTTACCTGACCCCGGGTAAGAAAAAAATAAGATAATCTCGCAGAAACTTAGGTATAAAGAGTACAAAAGAGACAATCAAACATAAATCACGGGGTAGTCAGAAACTGGCAGCAAAACCACGTTTAGCATGATTGTGAGAGTATAGGTGAAAAGGGGAATCGAAATACTGATGATTTGCTAATTCCCTCGATGGGCCAAATCATGATTAAGCCATAATCATGGCTTACTCATGTTAGAAAACTGATTTGTGAACCGATTCGCGCCAGGCATTGAAAAACGTAGTGTAAAAGGAAAATGATAGATGGCGCCACCGGTCGCGCGAGGAGCGGGGGTGACTTGCGCGGACCGGCGGCAACGGGTATTATTGTTTGGGAACGAGAGGAAAGAGCGGTAATTGTGTGGTGAAATAGAGTTTTTGTTAATGTAACCTAAATAAAAATAGTTCAAAGCTATTGTGAGTCTTAATATTTCTTTCAACTCAGAAGTGTGGCTACAAGAATCAAATTTATCGGCCTAATTTAACCGGCGGAAGCGATGTCCGAACCGGGAACTCCGCCTCTGGCAGTGAACACTGATGGTAGAGAGTCTTACCGAAATGCGAAAAAGAAAAAAAGAAGTCCAAGTCTCAGTAGTTCAAGTCTTTCAAATGTGGTCGACATCAGCAAAACTAAATCCAGAAGGAAACGTCGCAAACGAAAAATTAGTTCATCCAGTTCAAGTTCATCTAGCGAGAGTTCGTCATCGTCATCAGTACAAGCCAAACGATCACGCAAACGTAAAAGACAACAAAAGCGAACCCGTCGTTCAATGGAAAGCGGATCAACTAAAGATACCCAAAAGGAACCTTCTGTTCTTAAGCAACTAGTAGAAGCTCTAGATAATAGAAACCGCGCTCCGCAGAGTCATGCTCATGGTTCACAAAACGTTATACCTGAATTCAATCCACAGGCTAAGAGTCAGTCTATGAAAGACTGGCTTTCAAAAATTAATGAGTCTGCCTACGTTTACGGCTGGTCAGAGAAGCAAACCATTTTTTACTCGCTACCTCGCCTCTCAGGGTTGGCCAAACGTTGGTATGATGGACTTACTAGCGTCAAATATTCGTGGAACGAATGGCAAGAAAAACTTCTGCGAGCTTTTCCTTGTGAAGAAAACTATGCTGACCAGCTGGATGAAATGCTCGCTCGCAAAACAAAGCGAACCGAAACTTATGAGGAATACTTTTATGATAAAATTCGCCTTATCAACCGATGCGAAATAACTGGGCTTAAGGCAGTTGACTGCCTGACACAAGGAATATTTGAGCATAACGTACGCATGAATGCTCAAGGCTTAGGATTCAAAGAACCTGAAGATGTCCTCACTTACTTTAGGAAAATATCTACCAGGAAAGAAGACTTTACTAAAAATAGCCAAAGTTTTCGCGATCGTTCAGCAGTTGGTTCGGTAAAGCGTCAACAAACATCTGATAATAACGCTAAGAAGTTCGCGGGCGCAAAATGTTTTAACTGCGGCGAAACGGGACATCGCTACCAAGCGTGCCCAAAAGATCTTGTACGATGTGGCAACTGCAAACGTATAGGTCACAACGCGGCTAAGTGTGATAAGACTTCTAATAGTAATAACAGGCCACAGACAGGATCGTTCGCGTCTAAACATGTAAGCAGAATAGAGTCAACGGCTAAGTTGTGCGCCAAATACCTCAAAGATGTTATGGTAAATGACTGTCAGGTTAGAGGCTTTATAGATTTAGGTAGTGAGTGCACGTTACTTAGCGACAAGGTCGACATAAACTCTATACAAATTCGTGATAATGAAGACCTACCTATGTTGAAGGGATTTGCCAACGGTTCAATCAAGCCCAGTGCACAAGCAGATATACGGGTTCAAGTAGACGGTATGACGGAGGATATTATCGCGTATGTAGTACCACACCACATGATGCCTTACAGCTCGAGCATTCTTATAGGCCAGAATCTTACCGAATTACCTAACGTAAGAGTTTATAAAACGGACACCGAATTAGTTTTGTTCAAAGCCTTAGATAAGCCGGCAGAAATAACTACACAAGAATCAGTAGAAATAAACGGATTAACTGCAGTGGCCGTAAACGTTCGAGAATGTTCAGATCCCGTAAGGCTAAGGCTATACGTTTCGTCGGAGGTATGTCTTAAACCAGAATCTGAGTATACCATTCTGCCTGGGCTATATTCTTTTGAGAAGGGACATTCGAAGATAATGATCTTAGGTTTGACGACTTCAATCATTAAACTGAAAAAAGATCAATTAATCGCTAGAGGAATATTGTTGCCCGAGTTTATCTTTGATAAAAATAGTGAAAATGAGATTAAAACAACGACACAAGACTGCGACAACAACGTGTACCGGATTGTAAAGCAAGACAACACACAAATACCTTCAGAAGACATAAACACTGATAGTGAACTTCAGGATTCTATGAAAGACGAGTTGTGCAAATTGCTGAATGATAACAGAGAGTGCTTTGCATTCACAACTGCTGAACTGGGCAAGACAAACTTGACTGAAATGCGCATAAAGTTAAAAGACGATACACCTGTAACGTATAGACCATATCGTCTATCGATCTCAGAAAGGGAAAAAGTTAAAACTATTATTGAAGACCTTGCTGCAAACGGTATAATACGCGAATCAGAGTCTGAATATGCGAGCCCAATCATATTGGTTCCAAAGAAGAATGGAGACCCGCGTTTATGCGTGGACTATAGAGCGCTCAATAAGCGCACACACAAGGATAAATATCCAATGCCGTTAATTGAAGACCAAATTGACAGTCTATGCGGTCAGAAGTTCTTTACTACATTGGATTTGACATCTGGGTATCATCAGATACCAATTGCGGACAGTTCAAGACATCTGACGGCATTTATAACCCCAGACGGACATTTTGAATATAATCGAATGCCGTTTGGATTATGCAATGCACCTGCAGTGTTTCAGAGACTTATACATAAAGTATTAAATGCAAAGAAAATACCGGGAGTTTTGGCCTATATGGATGATATCGTCGTAGCATCCAAAGACATTACTGAGGGAATGCTGAAACTGCGTCAAGTGTTAGAGGCGCTGAAAGAAGCCCACCTAACTCTTAACCTGAGCAAATGTCATTTCTTCAAAACGTGCATCGAGTACTTGGGCTATGAAATTTCGGAGCAAGGGGTGAAACCAGGCCAAAAGAAAACTGACGCAGTGGCATCATTTAAAAGACCGGAGAATGTTCACGAAGTTAGACAGTTCATTGGATTGGCCAGTTTTTTCCGCCGATTTGTCCCCAGTTTCGCTACGATAGCAAGGCCCCTTACGTTTTTAACCAAGTCAAACGAGAAATGGGTATGGCATCAAGCGCAAGAAGATGCCTTCACAAAAATAAAGGAAATACTCGTTTCTCGCCCAGTTCTAGCCATTTACGATCCGGCATTGTTAACTGAGTTGCATACGGATGCCAGCCAAACCGGTATAGGGGGAATTCTCATGCAACGTTCTGAAGAAAAGGCTCCTCTTCGAGTTGTGGCCTATTTTAGTCGGCAAACTACAGTCGAAGAGCAGCATTTTCATTCATTTGAATTAGAAACGCTTGCTGTAGTGGCTTCCTTGAATCGTTTTCGCAGTTATCTGATAGGAATCGAGTTCAAGGTCGTTACGGACTGCAGTGCTGTTCGGTTCACCTGGGCAAAACGCGACCTCGTTCCCAGAATCGCAAGATGGTGGTTGCAAGCCCAGGAGTTCAATTTTATAATTGAATATCGGCCTGGGACTCAAATGTCACACGTAGATGCTTTAAGCCGCAATCCGGTTGACTTACCTGAGACAAGCGATCTAAGCTCTTCGTCTGGCTATAATGTGTTGAGGATATCGTCAACATCATCTCCCAATTTAGATGACATACAACATACAGACCCTCAGTTGATGCTCATTAAATGTATACTCAATAATAACTGTGACGAAGCAAAGGACATTAAAAATAATTATATGTTGAAGGACGGCAAAATATATAGGAAGGTTGATGATGCTTTAAAGTGGGCTGTACCACAGGATGCACGTTGGAAAGTTTGCCATATGTCTCATGACGAATGCGGGCACATGGGAATTGAAAAAACCCTGGACAAAGTTAAACAAACATATTGGTTCCCTCACATGGCGAACTTTGTTAAGAAGTATGTACGCTCATGCATTCCTTGTGCTTATGCCAAGCAACCAACCGGTAAGAAAGAGGGATTTCTTCATCCGATACCCAAGACACCAGTTCCATTCCATAGTATTCATATTGACCACCTGGGTCCGTTTATTAAAAGCAAAGCGGGAAACACATATATATTAGCCATTATAGATGGATATAGTAAATTTATAATTCTAAAAGCAGTGCGGAACACAAAAAGCAAGACTTCTATTACTGTTTTACGTGATGTTTTTGGCATATTTGGTGCACCAAAGCTATTGATTTCGGATCGTGGGACTAGTTTCACATCTAACGAATTCGCAGTTTTTGCGCGAGAACAAGAAATCAGGCACATAAAGAATGCAGTCGCCATGCCTAGAGCCAATGGACAGATTGAACGATATAACCGTTCGATCTTAGCTTCCTTAATTGCTCTAACACATGGAGAAGACGATAAAGACTGGGACACCCATGTCAACACGGTTCAGTGGAGCCTAAACAATACCCTGAACAAAGGAATTGGCAAAACACCAACTGAAGTCGTGTTCGGTAAACGTACTATTCATTTGGCTGAAGGGCATCTCTATGATTTGACCGAAAATTATGAGAACACGGATGGAACTTTGATTGACAAAATTAGAGAACAAGTGTCACAAACTATTGCGGTCAACCAAGAGGAAATGGAAAAACGCTTTAATGGGAAAAGACGAGCAGCCAAGGAATACAAAGAGGGTGACCTTGTTCTGGTCCAAAAGCAAATTAACAACCCGGGCGAGAGCAATAAGTTGCTCCCACGTTACAGTGGTCCTTATAGGGTGACTAAAGTTCTTGGCTTAGATAGATACGAAGTTAGCAGCATAGAAGGTCATTCAAAGAGAAAGTACCAAAACGTGTACGCTGCAGATAAGATGAAGCCTTGGGTAAATTTCACTTTACCCGAAGAAATTGAAGACACTATGATGGAAATAAGTAAAGATAATCTGGTAGAAAGTGAGGATTCGGATTCGGTCGGGGAAAAGGACTAATAGGATTACTTATTACAATATATCATAAACTTAATAAGGATGCTCATGTTAACTATTTGATCTCAATTAACTATATAATTAATTATTGTTAATCTGTAAGTTTCTATGTTAGTATATTTAGTATGGTACGGATTACCACCTTTTTTTTGTGTTCACAAAGATAGGTTAAAATGAAAAATGTTTTGTTTGAAATTTCTAAGTAATAAAACGATTACAGCAAAAATACGTTTTATTTATTTTAAAAAATGCATCGCCTATTTTACTGTTATAAAACAAAATCATGTTATACCGGAATAAATTCACTCCGGTGGACCATGTCACAGGTTTGGTTAAAGTCTTTTATTAGGTAATATACACTGGACGATGAATATATATAGATATATCAATTATACATATATAAACAAATATACTATAACTATAAAATTATATTTTTTCATCATACATAAACTTAATATATTTTCTGCAGAGTAACATGCATAATTCAATAGCATATATGTGTAGATATTTTGGATATGTATTTTTTTATATACACTGGACGAGTCAAAACTATGTAGAAATAATTCTGCTTGGAGATTACTTTATTTAAGGTCAGACGTCGGGGCGAGCGCGCTGCTGATGGTGATAGTACATTCGGAGTGAGAGTACTGCCGATGACTACAAGTAACGAAGCCAGTTGATGTGAGACGTACGTGGATGAAGCTGCCATTACTAGTAGTACATTCGGAGTGAGAGTACTGCCGATGACTACAAGTGACGAAGCCAGCTGATATGAAAAGTACGTGGATGAAGCTACCAGTACTAGTAGTACATTTGGAGTGAGAGTACTGCCGATGACTACAAGTAACGAAGCCAGTTGATGTGAGACGTACGTGGAGGAAGCTGCCATTACTCGTAGTACATTCGGAGTGAGAGTACTGCCGATGACTACAAGTGACGAAGCCAGCTGATGCGAGAAGGACGTGGAGGAAGCTGCCATTACTCGTAGTACATTCGGAGTGAGAGTACTGCCGATGACTACAAGTGACGAAGCCAGCTGATGCGAGAAGGACGTGGAGGAAGCTGCCATTACTCGTAGTACATTCGGAGTGAGAGTACTGCCGATGACTACAAGTGACGAAGCCAGCTGATGCGAGAAGGACGTGGAGGAAGCTGCCATTACTCGTAGTACATTCGGAGTGAGAGTACTGCCGATGACTACAAGTGACGAAGCCAGCTGATGCGAGAAGGACGTGGATGAAGCTGCCATTACTAGTAGTACATTCGGAGTGAGAGTACTGCCGATGACTACAAGTGACGAAGCCAGTTGATGTGAGACGTACGTGGAGGAAGCTGCCATTACTCGTAGTACATTCGGAGTGAGAGTACTGCCGATGACTACAAGTGACGAAGCCAGCTGATGCGAGAAGGACGTGGAGGAAGCTGCCATTACTCGTAGTACATTCGGAGTGAGAGTACTGCCGATGACTACAAGTGACGAAGCCAGCTGATGCGAGAAGGACGTGGATGAAGCTGCCATTACTAGTAGTACATTCGGAGTGAGAGTACTGCCGATGACTACAAGTGACGAAGCTAGCTGATGTGAGAGGCATGCTGTTGGAGCTGCTCGTGACACAATCAACAACAAGAAGACACACTGGAATGGACATGTTGCCGTTGCTGCTATTTGGTGATTGAAAAATGAAGATGTAGAAAACCTTATTCAAATAACTGTTTGTTTTTATATATGAATAGGGTCATTCTATAGATAGGATGGCCGAAACATCTGTGATGGAGTCCTAAGTTGAGTAGGTACATTTATTATGAAATTGAATAAGTACCTAGTTTGTCACTATGAAGTACAGAAGTTGGTCATATCATATAGAGTGAAATTCACTTCCAAATCGAATTGTAAAGTTGTAACTAGTTGGTTTCAATCAAGTTTTGTATTCTGAGTAGTGTCGATTTTAATTAATTTCACCTTTTGTATTATATAATATCCTTGCATTGTCTGAGGACAGACATTAGTCAGAATGGCCGAATGTTAGAAAACTGATTTGTGAACCGATTCGCGCCAGGCATTGAAAAACGTAGTGTAAAAGGAAAATGATAGATGGCGCCACCGGTCGCGCGAGGAGCGGGGGTGACTTGCGCGGACCGGCGGCAACGGGTATTATTGTTTGGGAACGAGAGGAAAGAGCGGTAATTGTGTGGTGAAATAGAGTTTTTGTTAATGTAACCTAAATAAAAATAGTTCAAAGCTATTGTGAGTCTTAATATTTCTTTCACTCATGAGTATATTAATTTAGATAGCCTGTGAAATAGTTGGTAGATAGCGGTGGTGTAGACGGACGTTCCGAGACCAAATAGGAGACGTTTTGGAAAAAGGTCAGGTCATGAGTACCCGAAACCGACGAGCATGTATGAAGAGATTGATGAGTGTCAATGAAGCGAAAGAAGTATGTCACAATCGTAGCAAGTGGGACAAAGTAGTCTCTGCCTACCCCTGTGGGAAAAAGGCGTGACGGTACGTATGTATGCATCTGTAATATTTTTGTGTTGTATGGCGTCCATGGGTGGTGGCATTCACCCATGTTTCTTTAAAAAAAAAAAACATCTAATTGTAGCTTATATTGAATTTTTTTACAAATCCCTAAAATGTATATCAAAATTCTAAACTTTATTTTGCAAATTTTTAATAAAATACTATTCTAGAACGAAACTTATTGCATACTTCAAACATTTACGAACACCTATCAACTCAGCTTAAGTAAAAGCTCGGCTACGTATATCCTTCAAAATTCCTGCACCTTCTGTACATTTCAAAATAACTCAACAGTAAAAGAGGTAAGTACCAGGCGTTATCACCACGAGCCAAGCGCCTCATCTAACCGAAGAATATGAAACTGTACCAAAGAAACGAACGAAAACAAAAGAAAAATCTCTATTAGCAATACACTGAGCATTTAAAAGCACTAGCGGACAGGTGCAAGAGATGAAAGGCAGCAATGGATACCAGTTTTGTTAGTGTGTTGTTGGATGGTACAGGTAAATACAAAGCCAGAGGTAGGAAAGGGGTGAAAATATTTTTAAGCAAGTGTGTTTGCTGAATAAACCCACAGAAGGATAGTTCTAACGCTGTTAGTTAATTGAGAAAGATACGGTTTTAAAAATACAACGAAATAATTGGAAATTACTTCGAAGGGTCCGTGACTCGTATAATTTTTTTATTCATAGTCAGTCATTTCATTACTCATAATTATACATACACATACACAAATCAAGTCTATACCTTACGGAGTAGACAGAGCCTGAGGTAACAAAACCTAAAGGCCATGTTTAGCATAATTGTAGGCGTATAGGTGGAAAATGGAATCAAAATAGTGATGGGTTTCCTAAGAGTTTCGCCTTCCCTCCAGGCAAAAATCATAGGAATCATAATTTCTATCAAATGAATCAAGAATTTTTACGTTTACCGTTACAAATTAAATTTTTAAGCGACACTGAAAATTAGAACACAGAAAAATCCGAAAAGTAAAGCTATGGCCGGGAATCGAACCCGGATCCTCGTCATTCCGTGACGCGTGCTATACCCCTACATCACCCATAGCAAGTACTATGTTATAGGCGATGCGGCTAGGAACCCCTCACAATTTTAATTCCGTTTTTTGCCATCTATACGCCCACAATCTTGTAAAACATGGCCTAGGTTGTACCACCTTAGGCTCTGTCTACCCCGTCAGGGATAAAGATGTGATTTGTGTATGTATGGATGTAATAATAGCTCTTTTTAAGCCTCAGGCCATGATCCATATTATCAGTGAACCACAGATACTATACGGGAAATATTAATTTAAATCCTCTTGGGAGTAATTTATTTCGTTGCTAAATATTGGCCAAACCTATAAATTAAACTGTTTATTCGAAATATCGGGAAAATTGGAAACCGTATCAGCTAGCAATTTAATTCACGTAAATAGATTTTCAATTTTATGTGTTTATTTAAACACATTATACAAAAAGAAAAATTGAAAAATAAGTAGGCGAACTATGACATAAATTATCCTAAATACTCAAGCCATTTGACCATTACATTTTCAAATAGTTGAACAAGTGCATAATTTTCTTTTCTAGAACATTGTCGTAAATGTCGTCATTGTATTCTAAGTAACAGAACTCGAAGGGCGTTGACGGCCGAATTACATTGCAGGCGCGCTTTTCTGACCATAAATCGGATTGATAGAGTGTTTTTCATTTGTTTTTAACTTTTAAAACACAAAGAGACTATAGAATTGTGAACAACAATGTCATACAGTCAAGTCGATGGCCGAGGAGTGCGCGTTTTATTCGAGTCTAACGTTTTTATCAATGCCTCAAATAGCTTACGGTGATGGAATACAAAAAACTTATGAAAAAAGGCGGGTACGTGAAAACTTCCTAAATTGCGAGGAATTTTCGTGCAATTTTTTTTTTCCTTTCAATGTTTGAGAAAAACATTATATTATCTGCCTCAGCTGGAAGAGCAATTGCTGGATTCGTAACTTTGAAAAACACTCACCTGCGGTTCGTGTTTTTAAGCATGTCTACTCATCCTCCAATTGGCTACTTCCCAGGCCTCAGCATTAATCTACTATTATTTAATAACAGCAAGTACTTGTACCTCAGACTAAGTTTGTGTTGAGCGTAGAGTTCAGAAAATCTAATAAAATTTGTTTGGCGTTACTAAGTTCTGTGGGATTCAACAATTTCTACATTCTAGTCATAACGTATTGTTTTATTTGTAAAGTACTCGCAACTTTTCTGTATCCAGATGAAATTTTAAAGACGGGCCCTTTGACTTTGGTTTTCGCATTGATATATTAAATTTTAACTTTTATTAACTTAGAGAAGAAATTAGTATCTCGATTTTCATAAATTGAAATGCTTTCGTTGACCATGACGTATTCCGAGTCAGGTTAGGTTTTAACTGTTATTTTTAGTATATATAAATAATAATAATTATCTTGGGACAAATTACACCAATTGACCCAGCCCCAAACTAAGCAAAGCTTGTACTATGGGTACCAGGCAACGGATAAACATACTTATATAATGTAGATAAATACATACTTAAATACATACAACATCCATGACTCGGGCACAAACATTTGTATTCATCATACAAATGTCTGCCCCTGCCGGAATTCGAACCCAGGACCTCTAGCTTCATAGTCAGGGTCACTAACCACTAGGCTATCCGGTCGTTGTATGGATCAGACAGCGAGCGAACTTACACTGAATCGGAATTAAATCGCATTAAGACGTCATGATAAGGCTGGTCATAAATCATTATTGTGACGCTCACTAATAGAGATGCGCACGCGCAAAACAGAACTAAACTGTCGATAAAATGCGCGTGAGTCGTGGCCGTATAAATGAAAATATAATATTTTTATTAAACTGTGTCTAATAATAAATGTCGGCGATGACGACAGCGTCAGCGACTATCGCGAATCTGTTCGTTTAGTATAGTATTACATACACAGATCACGTCTTTATCCCTTACGGGGTAGACAGAGCCTTAGGTAACAGATATCTAAAAGCCACATTTAGCAAGATTGTGGGCGTATAGGTGGAAAATGGAATCAAAATAGTGATGGGTTCATTCCCAGTATAGTATTAATTGGCCAATATTTCTTTACCTTCAACGTAAATCACGTCTTTATCCCTTACGGGGCAGACAAAGCCTAAGGTATGCAATATGTTTCAATATACAAATTGTTTAACTTTTAAAAGCTATAAACAAAGGCTTTGAATCAGAAAAAGAAGAAATAAAACAATTATTTTAGAACCGATAAAAATATCTGTATTTCAGCGGCATAAACGAAATAAAAACTTTTCGGGAGCCAAATTTGCATTGGTCTTAAAAACAAAACTCCGATGAGAAAATTAGGTTAACGCTACGTGCGCGGCGTAGAGGGTCTACGGCGTAGCGGCGTAGTGGCTCTACGGAACCGCAACATTGCGGTAAACGCGGCCAATTCCAGAGAATGCTAATTTTCTGCTTCGCTAATTATCTTTGGGTAGTTTTTATGGTGACCTCGGTTTTAAAATATAAATTATGACAAAACATTATCATAAACCCGTTCTATAGTTTGCATGTTTCATAACATATAGTATATATATGATTTCTAACGGTAAAACCGTAAAAGTAAACATAAAAATCAAGAAATAAAATTTGAAAACCAGCGCCTTCTCTCGTCTCTGGTGAGCAGTACATGTTCCACGGGAGTTTGTAATTGTGTCGTACAGACACATCATTCAAACTGATGACGCTTAGCGACAAAAAATTCGCATAGTAACAAAGGTCACGTGACATCTAAGTAACAGGTAGAAAAATTCGAAGGCTACCCACCCATGGGTGGTGTAGGGGTATAGCACGCGTCACGGAATGACGAGGATCCTGGTTCGATTCCCGGCCATAGCTTTACTTTCCGGATTTTTCTGTGTGTTCTAATTTTCACTGACATTTAGAAATTTCATATCATGATATCTTAATGCGATTCAATTCCGACTCAGTTCAGGTTTTAGCCGTCATCATCATCACTACATAGTATAAAACAAAGCGCTTTCGCTGTCTGTCCGTCCCTATGTATGCTTATATCTTTAAAACTACATTTTTTATTTTTTAATAGATAGAGTGATTCAAGAGGAAGGTTTATACGTATAATTCAACGCAGACGAAGTCGCGGGCAGAAGCTAGTTTTGAGTATAAATCTGAGCGTGGTTAGAGAACCGGACTACGAAGCTTGAGGTCCCGGGGTCGATCCCTAGTTGGGGCAGATATTTTTTTGAAAAATACGAATGTTTGTTGTAGATGCTTGGATGTTTAATTATGTATTTATTTTCATACTCAAGTATGTTTATCTGTTGTCTAGTACATATAATATTATGATAACAAGCTTTGTTTAGTTTGGGACTGGGTCAAGTGATATTTATTTTTATTTATATATTAAATGTTATTTTGCTATTTTGATTACATTTGCCACCTACTCGTTAACCCCCACAATGCTCTGTAGGTCTTGTAACCTTAGGCACTGTCTACCCCGTAAGGGATAAAGACGTGATTTGTGTATATTTGTATGTATTATACATGTCTACTATAAATAGACTAATATAATATAATGCTCGGCTTTCTCGCGGCGCATTCTTCTTGGCAATGATGGTCTTTCCAAATGCGCTGAGCGGGCAATTTGCAAAAATAATGAATTTTTGAATTAAGTGCTTTTTAATGAACAATAAATTTACCTTGCTACTCCGCTACTCACGTGCAAGATAACCAAGCCTGTGTGAAATATATATGTTTTTCATGCAAACCCTCCCTCCACTGCTGCCAATAAAACACACATAAATCCTACAAACTTAATTATCCCTTACACCACACAAACACTGACGCGTTTCGATCCCTCTACGGGATCATTATGAAACTAAAGTTTAATGAACACAACTGTTACACATGCAAACCAATAAATTCATGTTTCAACAATATATTTTAAGTGCTTTTTGTTCGTTCACTAAATTTTATGTTTTTTTCTATGTTAGAGAGGCCAGGCAAACGAACTAGTGGGTAAATACTTTACTTTTTGCCAAGTAACCACCATTCCACACTGTACTCAGCTGAATAACGTCACTCTTGGTCCAAGCCCTGACATAGCGTGTCTATTAATCATGACATCACCACACTGACCTAATAGTGATCACAATAAATTCGTCAGCCCCTCGTATGTGGTGACGGCACTCAACTACATACGAGCAAGCGTGTCTGCGACAACTCTGCTTGATTTATGATATACAATCACAAACGCTGTGCTAGCTGGTTTGGCTCAAAGGGCCACCTTCGAATCCCGGGCAAGCACCTCTGAGTTTTACAGCTAGTTTGTCATAGCTTTTGGTCACCCTACTTTTAATTTAAAACATTAACATATTAATTAATTAAACCTTATTCATACTCATACAAATGAGAGCGTTAAGGAGTATGGAAGGTGTATCCCTGAAAGATAGAATCAGGAACAGTGTGATAAGGGAACGTGCTGGTGTGAAAGAGGATATAGTATAAAGAGGTATAGTGACTAGGATAGAAAAAAGTATGCTTAGTTGGTTTGGTCACGTAGAGCGGATGGATAAAAGTAGACTAACTAAACAGATCTATATGGGGAGTGTGAATGGTTACGTTGGGAGGGGAAGGCCTAGACGGACGTTCCGAGACCAAATAGGAGACGTTTTGGAAAAAGGTCAGGTCAGGAGTACCCGAAACCGACGAGCATGTATGAAGAGATTGATGACTGTGGATGAAGCGAAAGAAAAGCCTGTAAAAAGCCCTTTATTCCCTACAAAAGTATGCAAATTATCTCCAAATATTACCTCCACAAAGAGCCCTTTAAAGTGTTTAAGTCGCGGTTAGGGAGCAATTCTGAGGGATGATTGAGTTCTCTTATAGTAATAGATTTTGCGTACGTGAGGACCATAGATATAGATTATACATACATACATACATAAATCAAGTCTTTATCCCTTACGGGGAAGACAAAGCCTGAGGTAACAAGACCTAAAGACCACGTTTAGCATGATTGTGGGCTTAAGGATGAAAAGGGGTTGCTAGCCACATCGCCTATAACATAATTCCTATTTTGTCCATTCCCTCAATAGACTTTTACCATACCGGGAAGAGAAGCAACTGGTACATTCTATGTTTTTTCTTTGCTCCCAGACCAGCATGAAAGACTCTTTTTAAAACTCTTTTTATTTTATTGCAATTCAAACAGATTTAGGGCCGACAACGCACTGGCATCGCGTAAAGCGCTGCGGGTGTCTATGGACAGTGGTGATCATTTAACATCAGGTGACCCACTAGTTCGTTTGTCGGGCCTCTCTAACATAAAAAACAAAGATAATGTTATGGCGTGTAGATTGTCATTGTCAATGATATTTATCATTATCACCAGCACCCGCAGTATGAATAAGGTTTAATTAATACATACATACATACATACATACCGTCACGCCTCTTTCCCACAGGGGTAGGCAGAGACTACTTTATTCCACTTGCTACGATCCTGACATATTTCTTTCGCTTCATCCACAGTCATCAATCTCTTCATACATGCTCGTCGGTTTCGGGTACTCCTGACCTGACCTTTTTCCAAAACGTCTCCTATTTGGTCTCGGAACGGTCGCGGGCAAAAGCTAGTATAAAAGAATACTAGAAATTGTAGTAGTCTACTTATCTAAAATCTCCCCCGACGGTGTATAAACCTTTAACTGGCTCACCGCTGCCGTAAACTTAATAATGTGTCAACGAAGTTCCACTTTTGGAAGTTTGGCTGATCCGATCACCCTCGTTCGGCCCACAGGAGCCGGGTGAAGTTCGGTAAACGAATGAACAGGTACATTGCAGATCAGATCCCCTAAAGGTTGACGCAATACGCCCGAATTGAATTTGAGTGAGTATTTTATCTTGCTTTAGTGTGGTTTCGCTGGGATCGCTTTCTTACATACATACTTACGGGGTAGACAGAGCCTAAGGTAACAATAGCAAAAGGCCACATTTAGCAAGACACAGGGTGTATAGGTGGAAAATGGAGTCAAAATAGTGATGGTTTTCTAGCCCCATCGCCAATTACATGATTTCTATGATTTTCGCCCATTCCCTCCACTTTACCATGTGCGCGGGTAGAGAAGCAACTGGTACATTCTATGTTTTTTGCAAATTGGTCTTTTATGAAACTACCAGCGCATTCTGCAAGACCATCATTTCCAAGAAGAATGCGCCGCAAGAAACTTGGCAGAAAGTCATTTTTTTTAATACATTAAGCTACTACAATATCATTATCAAACCGTGAAACGCAATCCATTTCGGTTTCGGTTATTGACCCCAAGCAGTTTCCGATCCCTGCCCTCGACTCTCATCCAGCTCTTGGTGGCCACCTTGCAGCATTCATCGCTCCACGTAGTCTGAAGGCGTCCTACACTACGCTTGCCGGAGTCTCCAAACTCAACTCGAGAGTCTCGTTTGGAAAAACTTACATTGGCTTTTATAAAGCAAAGGCAAGAAAATGTTTGCAGGTCGCCATTAATTTTAATTCCGCCATTTCATTTGTCGTTTGGAGGTATAAGTACCATTATTACATTTGAGACAATCTCCAACTTTTTCTTTTACCACAGATAAGCATTTTAAGAGTAGAATTAAATTATTCTTTTCGATGGCGCGTCCTTGCTTTGGTTACGAAGTAAGCTTATTTAAGATTGGACCCAAAGATCAGTAATTTAATTTTATTGTCTTGTTCTTTTTGAGTATTTTTATAGGCTTAATGGAAATAATATTAATAAAACAAACATACATAATTATTATATCCTTTACGGGGTAGACAGAGCCTAAGAAACCGTCCCACTGTTGGGCACAGGGCTCCTCTCAAAATGGAGGGCTTGGGCTATAACTTTTTCCTGAATTCAGTGCGAGTCGGTAACTTCACACGAACAATTAAATACGGCTTTTGGTATTGTTTTACAATGTTAGGATCATTTCGTCTAAAAAAGCAGGTGGTCTAAGTAGCAAGTGGTCTAAATAGCTGGTCTAAGGAGCAAGTGGTTGCGGCGCATTCTTCTTGGCAATGATGGTCTTTCCGAATGCACTGGTTTCAAAAAAGACATGTAAAAGAGCCCTTGGCGGCCAATTTGCAAAAATAAAATTTTGATTTTTTTGATTTTTTAAACAAACTCCCTTCTTAGTCGGGGTCCCTGAAATACTTTCCAAGGTTATTAAAAAAAAGAAAAATAAGTGACAGTCGCCAAAGTTCAAAACATTCACCTCTCCATACAAACATTTGCTTCGCCTTACACAGCCACTAAAGACATTACTTCACTCCCCGGCGCTATTCACGATTCCTCATTCTCAGCCGTATTTCCCCCCTTAAGGGTTTACTACAGATTGTTTCACTTTCAGTAAAGAACCGGCCAAGAGCAAGTCGGAATCGTGCACCTAGAGTTCCGTACAAATTTATCAAGTTTATATAAAGTGTTAGCAAAGCAAAATTTATAAAGTGTACATACATGCATACATACCGTGACGCCTCTTTCCCACAGGGGTAGGCAGAGACTACTTTGTTCCACTTGCTACGATCCTGACATACTTCTTTCGCTTCATCCACACTCATCAATCTCTTCATACATGCTCGTCGGTTTCGGGTACTCCTGACCTGATCTTTTTCCAAAACGTCTCCTATTTGGTCTCGGAACGTCCGTCTAGGCCTTCCCTTCCCAACGTAACCATTCACATTCCCCCTATAGATCTATTTAGTTAGTTTACTTTCATTCATCCGCTCTACGTGACCAAATCAACTAAGCATACTTTTTTCTATCCTAGTCACTATATCCTCTTTCAAACCAGCACGTTCCCTTATCATAATATAATAAGGAACCTCTGGTTCCTAATGAAAGACTGGAGATCATTGAACACATACAAGTACAATTTATGAGTGGTATTAGTACAATTTAACAGAAAATGGAACAAATAACGGATTATATGCAGAGCCGTAGGCTAGCAGGAGTCGTCTGACACATGGCAGCTACGCCACGTCAGACCGTCTACCAGCCAGCCGCCTTTGAAAGAGGTTGGCTCCCGACAATATATTATTATACAGTGTGAAATCATTTTATATTGGTATCGTATTTTATTAGCAGTGACATTTGACGGTGACAAAATGACTGTTCGGTTTTCAACCTTGCTAGAAAAATACTCTTGTCAAGTCTCTGACGTAAAATACTCTTCTTAGCTGTCAAAGGTGACAGTAGACAGTTTAATTCGAAACCTCGTTCGTGGTAGCACACTCGATTGCTCCGGGGTATTTTGGCTAGCAGCTAATTTGGTCATTTTGGGTGCTATAAACGTATCGGGTTCGTTTCTGAATCCGTCCGGGGGGAAGAGCAGTGCTTGGTCCGGTGCACCCTGGGCATCGGCTAACGATATTGACCATTGGCTAAGAGCCGGACAGGGGGGGTCTTTGACCATTACCGTACAACGTTGCCGACATTTTGTCACAAGATTTTTGAATTATATTTTTATTACTTTGATATTGGCGAAGTTGTCGTCGATGTAACGACTTGATACGCCACAAATAAGAAGAAGAAAAAGGGTCTTGACATACGGATGGACAAGTGATCGTAAAAGGGTTCTTTTGTTTCTCGACAGGTACGGAACCCTAAAAATGGTACACGCTTTATGTGCTGGCTACAAGCGCCGTGAATTGGCGTCGTAAAGGAACACGCACACCGTACTATAAAATCTGAGGTCTGTGGAATCTCAATGAAGACTTTGTCTCGTTATTTAAGGGGTGTTGGATGGGGTGTTGTGATTGCGCATTTAAATAAAGCTGCTACTCGCGTGCGCGGAATGGCGCGCTTTAAGTTGAGATTGTTGCGTACGGAATATTAAAATATAATTTAAGTCCGCGCTTTTAAATAAATGCAGTGCGTTTTGCAAACGATTCATTTGACAGCCATTTATTTTCGCAGCAGCAAAGCCGTGGTAGCCTAGTGGTTTGACCTGTGGCCTCTCAAGCAGAGCGTCGTGGGTTCAAATTCCGGGCGCGCATCTCTGTGTTCTTCGGAATTTATGTGCGAAAATTACATTTGAAATTTGCCATGAGCTTTTCGGTGAAGGAAAACATCGTGAGGAAACCTTGCACACATCTGCGAAGAAATTCAATGGTGTGTGTTAAGTTCCTAATCTGCACTGGGCGCGCGTGGGAACTATATAGCCCAAACCCTCCAATACACGGAGGAGGCCTATACCATGAGGCACGCCGAATTACGCGACAATTTAATTATAATAAAAAAAACAACACTATAACAACAAAAAAAAATTTGTAGCGAATTCGGAATAAAAAAGGCTATAATATAATATTTTCGCAGTACAGTAGTTTTTGAGTTTATCGCAAACAGACAAACAGAAGATGCAGTGGAGAATGAAAAATGAGCAGGAGGAAAAAGAGATGAAGGATTTCGTGAAATTCCCGCGGGATTTAGATTTATTTGAAAACCGCATGAGCAAGCCACTTTAATCACTGACTAGCTTCTTCCTGTGACTTCGTCCGCGTAGACTTAGACTTAAGAACTGATATTGATAGTATATTCTGCAATAATTATTTACGTTGCGCCCGCAGCTACGACTTTTGACATGTTTATCGCTATCCCGCTGGAACTATGCCATTATTCGGGATAAAAAGCAACCTATGCTTTAATATACCTTCCATGCTGGTCTGGGAGCAAAGAAAAAACATAGAATGTACCAGTTGCTTCTCTACCCGCGCAGATGGTAAAAGCCCATCGAAGGAATGGGGGAAAATATTAGGAATTATGTTATAGGCGATGAGGCTAGCAACCCATCAATATTTTGATTCCATTTTCCACCTATACGCCCACAATCTTGCTAAATGTGGCCTGTAGGTACCTGTTACCTTAGGGTCTGTCTACCCCGTAAGGGATAAAGACGTGATTTGTGTATGTGTATGTGTATGCTTTAATATAGGCTGTCAGCTATCTCTGTTTCAAATTTCATCCAAATCCGTCCAGTCGTTTCAGCGTGAAAAAGGAACAAACATACATACTCTCACTCACAAACATCCTCATAAAATTTCGCATTTACGAGTATAATATTCTTAGGATAACACTTCAGACCGCAGAGCTCGTCTAGACTTACATTTTAAAGCATTTTAAACCATTTTAAACCATTATTAAACACGCCCACAGCCCCTTAGGTATTGTACGCACGCAGAATTCATTTGAGAGATTAATTAAGTTCCTTTTGCGTCTCGAAACATAAACGTAGGTAATTAAAAGTCAAGGCTTGATGAAGAAACCGGATTAGTGATTGCTAAGCTCCTCATTTATTTTTGTGTGTATGAACTACGAAGGGAAGTATCAAATTTCCCATGGGATAGGAAACAAAGATTTAATAATTTGAAGAAATGTGTGGATGAAGGGATTGTGTCACTGACTTTATCTGGACGGACGAAGTCGCGTGCAAAAGCTAGTGGGAAATTTTCTAAGCGACACTGTAAATTATAACACATAGAAAAAGCCGAAAAGTAAAGCTATGGGCGTAACAAACCCGGGTCCTCGTCATTCCTTGACGCGTGATATACCCCTACACCACCCATAGCAGCTGGGTAAGCCTATGAATTTTTTTATCTGTTACTAGCTGTCACGTGACCTTGTTACCATGCGAATTTTTGTCACAAGCGTCATCTGTTTGAATGATGTGACTTAAAAAGAGAGAAGGAGAGATTATTTGTTAGTTTAAAAAAACTAGCCACAGCCAGGTCTTGAGGAAACTTGCACACATCTGCGAAGCAATTCAACGGTGTGTGTCAAGTTCTCAATCCGCACTGGTCCCCGTGGGAACTATAGCCCAAGCCCTCTCATTCTGAGAGGACGCCTGTTCCCAGCAGTGTGACGTATATAGGCTGGAGATGATGATGATGATGATGATGATGATGATGATGAAACCAGCCACACTTTGCCGTCGACAGAACTCGGGCTTACTTAGAATTTGGTCTGGGATTTACTGGAAGGACCAAAAGACAGGTGAGCTGTAATTGAATTAGCTACCGTTTGATATCAACGCCATCTATTGGCCCAGGCAGCAACTAATAGATGAAATTTGTGATGCGGGTGCAAAACGAAGTTAATGCTCGCTCGCCGACCGCAATACCAATTTCACATTTCCACGAAAATGGCACCTCCTCGCATTGACCACGCGATATGACGTTTACACCTTACGATATCGTACATACACAAATCTCGTTCTTTTACTGGGAAGACTGAGCCTTTTTTTTTCTTTAACGTGTGGAAAATGCGCCTTATGCATCTCCGCGCTCGGGGCAGCACGAACGGAGGTATGACGAGCTCTCCAACTCGCCGCTGCCTTCCCTATGGAAGGAGGGGAGAGGCCTACCGTCTAAAAACACACACGTTCCCTCCAGGCCTAGAACTGCGGGCGTTGCGGGCGCACTACGGTGACCACCGCAACGTCCACTGGCCGCCCCGGGATGGGGCAAATGGCAGCGGCACCGTTGAATGCGGGTTCCGGATTCGGGAAGACTGAGCTTAAGGTAACAAGGTCTAATGTCCACGTTCAGCATGATTGGTCGGCGTATACATTGGTGGAAAGGAAGGCGAATCAATGTGATGGGTAGCCGCATTGCCAATAACATGATTTCTAAGATGTTCGCCCATTTCCTTGATGGGCTTTTACCATCTGCGCAGACTTCATTAAAAATATTATACAGGGAAAAATAGAGGGAAGGACCTTTCCTCCGCAGCGAAGAGGACCAAGGAGAAGCTACATTCAGCAAATTAAGGAGAAGGTTGAGGTTGTGTCGTATCAGAAAATGAAGCAGTTGTCGGAGGACAGGAATGGATGCGACAAATCTACCGACACAGTGCAACACTAAAATATGTAACATCTCTGTATTTATGCAGCCATCACCTATGTTTCACAAATAAAACACTTTTGACTTTTGACTTTTTGACTGACCGTCGTCGTATCGTCGCGTGTGACCGCCAGTTCAGTATCAGGGTAGGTTATTCCATTAACGTGGCAGAGGCCGCGGTGCTTTTGGGCCGATTTTAAAATAATTGGACGGCTTAACTCGATAACCCGCGGCCTGGCCACACTGCCAGATAGTTGCTGACCTAATCCTGTTGAAGTTTAAACGTGATTTTTAAAGTGAGGTGAAATAGACGTTTTGTGGCTGACGTCGGTAACAACCGAAAATTATCTCTGCAGTCGCAAGACATACGCTAAGGGTGTTCTTAGCTTTTTAGTATGTGTTTAGTGTGTGTGTGTGTGTGTGTATGTGTCAAGCTTTGCTTAGTTTGGGGCTGGGTTAATTGGTGTAATTTGTCCCAAGATATTTATTTATTTATTTTATTTTAGTATTGACCTGCTATGGGTGGTGTAGGGGTATAGCACGCGTCACGGAATGACGAGGACCCGGGTTCGATTCCCGGCCATAGCTTTACTTTTCGGATTTTTCTATGTGTTATAATTTTCACTGACATTTAGAAATTTTATTTTAGTATGTCTCCTCTCTTTACTCTGGTTTCTGTTGTCCTGTCAATCGTTCGAAGGTTATAGGGAAGAGATCCTTTTACGGGATAAGTTCGACTTTGTGCATCTGTTTTTCTCATTACCTGTAAAATTTAATGTGTTTTATATACAATAAAGAGGTTATACATGCATACAGAAGAAACGGTGCGAGAACACGCGGCGTAATGAAGTGTAGCCAATTTAGCGTCTTTGTCGCTAGAAAGGGCGACTTTTGTTAAGGTCTTGGGAACGTAAAAGAGTCTTAGCGATCCAGCTATTTTTATTTGGAGACTTTTGGGGTCACTTTGTTGTGCATTTTTTTGATAAATAATAATTCTGTATTACACAAGAGCCACTGAACGGATTAAGCTTAAGTTTGTCACGAAGACAGTTATTTTGACATAGGCATTTGTAAATAAAGTACAAATTTTAATTGGTCGTGGACGAAATAAATTTTAGACAAACCCGTCACGAGTAATAAGTAAATTAAAAAAAAAATGCCAATTTGAAAAAGAGCCGATACTCTTCAAACTGCTAAACCGATTGTAACCAAACATGGTTAAAACCGCAAGGAAACCGGCTTACAAATGAAAAAACCGCAACGAAATCACACACACACACAAAATATTGAAGTCAAACTTAACACACCCTTCTTTAAGCATCGGTGGTAAGAAGCAAAAATAAATATATTCTAGTGTCAACTAATTTTTTTTAATTTTTTTTTTATTTAGGCAACAAACAGTCACATAGTTGAACATAGTAAAGTGTAGACCTGGAGTGCCATAACAATAATAAAGCGAACATCGGTAAACAGGAGCGGTAGATGCGGTAGATGGCATTGCACTTGAGGCAGAAACAGGTATAATACCCAATGAATAATTATGCTTAAACAAAGAAAATAAATTAGCTTATAATGATTTTTATGTCAGTACTGCATTTACCTGCTCATCTCCTGTTAGCTTTCCGTACCCCACCGGTCTTTCGCCTACCGATGCGCCGCAAACCCAATTTGCCGACTGAGTGCCGGCAGATTTTTCAAAAATACTTCTTTCATATTTGCTAGTTCACATTTATTCGTGCGCGGCCGACTTTTAATGAAATTAGAAAAAGCCAACTGGCTAGGAGCTTTGGATTTTTGTGTCTATGATCGACAATTTAACTACATTGTATTGGTTGTGGGCACTGCTCTTCCCGCGCAGATGGCAAAAGCCCCTCGAGGTAATGGGCGAAAATCATAGGAACCATCACAATTTTGATTCCATTTTCCATCTATACGCCCACAATCTTGCTAAACCTAGCCTCTAGGCTTAGGTCTTGTCACATTAGGCTCCGTCTACCCCATAAGGGATAAATGCGTGATTTTGTATATGTATATGTACGTATATAGATATATAAACTCTTTCACAATTTGCTATCACTACATACACATATGTATTATGTACGTATAATATGAAAATGAAAATGAAAATGTATTTTTGCAAACTGACCGCCAGGGGCTCTTTTACATGTCTTTTTGAAACTACCAGCGCATTCGGAAAAACCATCATTGCCAACAAGAATGCGCCGCAAGAAACTATAGATATATAATATAGAAACAGTTGATATAATAAACTCTTTCACAATTTGCTATAAGTATATACACATAAATCCATACCTCTAGCTAACATTAGAATAGCAATGGTATTTGGTTGCCAGGCAGAAATCGCTTTGGAAGAATATTGGAGGCAGCCATTGCACGGAATAAATAGTCGAGTGCAGCGCAGCCGGCTCCATCGACTTATGGATCATTTATCACTCGGCTACTCCATAGAATACCATAGTGATTGATGTAACAGTAAAACCGCGCAAATTTAAAGAATACTTTTACTTACGGTAAACTTTTCCTATAGTTCACATAAAATAAAACATTAGACACACATCAAATAATTATTTATTGAGGGTAAATGCTATAACAACTGAATAGGTATACAAAAGGTCGCTCTATAACAGTAATAAGTTAGTAATCGCTAGGATATAACACATAAACGCCAAGTTTAGGGGTTTAATCAGGTCAGTAAATAGTACACCTCAATGTAACTTTTAACAGAATCGGTTGCAGAACATTTAAAGAAGCAAATATCTTAAATTACTCGCAAGTTAGAAGTGATAAAAAGGGAACGATACCGAACAACATCCACAGCATCCGTGGGTACCAACTAAAACTAAGTGGCCGCTTCGAAGTCTTGAAAAAACTGTTCCGTCCCGCGTCGTAACAACGTCTTTTAAATCCTCGCATCGGAAACGGTCAGTGGCTGGAGACAGAAGTGATGCCGCGATGACAGCGTTCTTTCGTGATGGCGCTCGTAACGCTTAGTTCAGAGTCTCGCCGATAGATGTCGCCAACATTACTTACGAGTATGTCCCATGCTGGTTCGGAGAGAAAAAACAAAGTGCGCCAGTTGCTTCTCTTCCCGCGGTTTTTTCGGAGCTGCAAACGAGATTTGACTTTTATACGTGAGTTTTTGTAATTGTGATTGATTTCAGGGTAGTTTCATGGTGAAAGAGGATGAAGACAGATTGGATGCAGTGCAGGCAAATAAAAATTAATGATTTCCTCATTACAACTACTTTTTAAAGTCGCCTCGGAAAACATAGTCACTCCGGTTTACGGTATCCTACTAAAGAAAGAAAGAAGACATTTATTCCTTTTTGCAAGACACACAAATAAAAGAGAATATTTTACTGAATCAGGCGTAACTTTGCGGAGGTCCATATCAATGAACAAAAAACCTTGCTACTCCGCTACTCATATAAAATAAGAATAACAACAAGAGAATAAACACAAGAGACAAACATAAGAGAATACACAAAATTTTATAGAAAATTAACAAGAAAAAAAACACAGACATGAAAAATAGATCATCAGCGTTGTGTGTGTACTAATATTATAAACGCGAAAAATTTTAAGTATGGATGGATGGATGTTTGTTACTCTTTCACGCCAGAACGGCCGGACAGATCTAGATGAAATTTGGAACATAGATAGATTATAGTCTGGAATAACACATAGGCTAATTTTTATCCCGGAAAATGCTGCGGGATTGCGATAAACGAATTCTATGCAGACGAAGTTGCGGGCAACAGCTAGTAGTCTATAATTAATTGGAAACTGGTAGAGTTTGCATTGATCTGTGTAAATATTTGGAATGATAAATTCAGTGCCAATTTTATCGAATGTTTTTATTTTACAAAACAGCTTTTAGAGCGCGTCTGCGCGATACCCCCGCAATAAATTTTGTCAAGCGCAAAACCATAATTTTCCTTCTTTATTAACATTCAAGGAAGAAAAACTGAAATGAAATGAAATAAATAAGGGGAGTGAATGCATAATATTATCTCCGGCTACAAATCTCTGAGCACGCACCGCGGATTATGGCGGTTGTTTATGAAAAACATCTTTACTATGCCAACAGAACAATAGATAATCCTATTTGTGTTGTAATAATAAGTGCGAAAGTTTTAGTATGGCGGTCCGTATATTTGTCACACTTTAAGTAATGTTGTAAATTAATTTTATTGTAAAAAAAAATACTTTCTGCCGAGTTTCTTGCGCCACATTCTTCTTGGGATTGATGGTATTTCCAAATGCGCTGGTAGTTTCAAAAAAGACACGTAAAATAGCCCTTGGCGGCCAATTTGCAAAGATAGAATTGTTTTTTTAATAAATTTTTAATTATGAATTTGATTTTTTTAATAGATAACTGGCACTTAAGATAACTGGAACTTAACAGAGAGTGGTGAGACAAGCCCATGGAACCATACAGCTAAAATAAACTTTTTAAATTTTCGAATTTTTAACTTTTATTAATACACCTGGATGGACCCCCTTATTCAGAAACGCTCTATAGGCTTCTGCTAACTTAGCAATCGTTGTCCTTATCTGTGAAAGGTAAATGTCAAAGTGACAGATAAGAACAAACGATTGCTAAGTTAGCAGAAGCCTACAGAGCGTTTATAAATAAGGGGGTTAGTGTGTAGGTATATTTATAAAATAACACAAGGTATTTCTATCGACTGTATAAAATTAATGGAAAAGTTTATTTTGCTGTTCCACGATATATTAAGTCCAGAGTGCATCCAGTCAATGTTTTAGAAAATATAATTCAACGCAAAGTAAGCAAAACTCCATTCAAAACCGCCACAAAAAAAAACCCAAACTTTGGTATATTGGCTAAATGTGGCCTGTAGGTGCCTGTTACCTTAGGCTCTGTCTACCCCGTATGGGATAAAGACGTGATTTGTGTATGTATGTATGTATTTGGTATATTGTCTTAGATATGATTGTCTCCCAAACGCAGCGAGTCCACTGAAGAAGTTTAGATTAGTACAGTCAGCGTCGTATATGAAACATCCAGGATGACCAAAAATTTCGACACACCATATTGTTTCTATGTAGAACTATTTGGCCAATTTTGATGCTTCAAACTATATGACGCTCAATACAACACAATAACTTTTTATTGAACACCACATAATAGCAACCAAAACAGAAAAAAGGTAAACAGAATATTACAAGGTAACGGGTACGTATTAAAATACATAAAGTTTGAAATGCATAATGAGTTAAAATACATAATGGTTCAAAATATATAATGCGATTTTCTCAGGAAATGGCATATTAATAGGATTGTTATAAAATAAACCTAACCTAACCAAAACCACTCTATAGCTTACACTATCAAAATACCATTATATATTTTGAACCATTATGTATTTTAACCCATTATACATTTTAAACTTTATATTATTCTGATCCGCACCCCAAGGTAACAATAGGCGGCCTTATCCAGGCACCCATAATGGACTGGAGAAAAGAACAGATCTGAGCAGGTGGTGCCATTAAGAATATATATTAATATACTTCGTTGTGAAAATACATAATATAGTATTATACATGAAATTTATAATAAACTAGCTGTTGCCCGCGACTTCGTCCGCGTGTGTTTTTGTGATACTTACGGCTTTTCTCGATATCAAAATTATTATTATTATGACTATTAACTTCGTCACATGAACCACTGAAAGTATGTACGAAACTATACTTTTAGAATTACGTCATGAAAATAATAATTTGCGACACGGAATCTTGAAAAAAAATCAAGTGCAAACTGGTTAATGACTCATCACATTTATTTATACTTTATTTTACAAATAGTTTTATTTATAGTTTTGTTTATAGTTTCTTTATTCAAAAAAGCTAAGTACAGTTTTAATTACATCACTATTAATTTCGCCAAACTATGACGCTTATTGGCGAATACTGCGCTCACTTTAACGATATTTGTACCCTGATTAATTTAAAAAATTAAATCTATTCTAACCAAATAATACATAAATGTTTACCTGTTTTTACCTTACAACTAACAATTCATTTACTAATCCGTTTTAATTAATATTTTGCGACTAAATTTTTTCTAGCAGAAGCTTTTTTAATTTATTTTCTTGGTTTAAGTAGGTACGTAATTACAGATTATTAACACTTATTATCATTCTACAAATTAATTACCTACAGGGGCCTTGCCATAGTTGCCATGATGTCTTAATGCGATTCAGTTTAGGTTCGCTCGCTGTCAGATTTATACTAAAAGCACCAACTTTTCACAATAAAATTCTGACATGTTCGTAGCGCAGGCGTAAACGCGACCTTTGATTTTGCTTTTTATAGGCAAAGGTACCAAGAACATACAGTCAAGCGTTTCACGCCGCCCTCATATTAATATCAGGTTTTCAAATAAGAGTGCGTTCAAAAACCGAACACGTTGTTAATAATGGCGCAATAAATAAAAACAAAAGTAACGGTATTGCATATTGAACTTTAGGTGTTAGGTAAAGAACACAATTTAGGACGCCAATTTAGGTTGATTTAGGATCGACAAAAATCTCTTCGTTGAAAAAATGCCTGTACAGCATGTAATTATTATATTAATGTTTTTTCAAAATTGACACGCTTTTCCGGCTATTATGTTTTATGTACATTTGTATCTATCTATTTTCTTCGTAGTATTATTTTGTTTGTAACTATTACCAACTACTTATACCGAGGAAGCTGATTTTCTTGAGTTCCGCTATTTTGTGCGTAATCACCTCAAAAATCAAATTTCAAGAAAACTGAGAAATGATATTTACCTGTATTAAATTGGAAGTATTATTTAGCAATTTCAAAAGGTAACGCTTCATTGGTTTTTATTGTATAGGTGTATGAAGTTAATTAATTTTAAACACAAAACCCTCTTTTTTGCGCCTCTGGATGAGATTTTAAAAAAATGCTAAAACAGGTATTTCTTTATTTTTATTACTAAGTATTTATTCTGAGTTTCATGATTCTAGAACAATCTATTTTTCTTTTTTCATACAAACTTTAACCCCCCTTTTCACCCCCTTTTTCCAAAATTTTCCACAATTTCGGTAGCCTATATCCTATTCTGAATTTATTGGAATCGATTTGTGAACATTTCATTAATATCCGTTCAGTAGTTTTTACGTGATGCTCAGTCAAACAAACAAACAAACAAACAAAAATTTTAAAAATGGTTTTTATATGTTCAGTTACCGATTTTAAGTCACCCTGGTCGGTTTTTTTTTTAAATCTTCAATGTACAGATGTTTTGGTCTCAACGATTTTATTATATGTATAGATGGAGATACAAACAGACACATACACACATACCTAAAAAGCCAGCTACAATCATGCACAAGATGACAGAGCGCTCCTTCAATACAGATTTAAATACGGGTAAAGATTTAGCGCGCCTTATGATTATAGGCAACGATTTTAGTTTTAAGAATAAGAATATTTATTTGTAAAATGTCGTGGTGAATACAGATGAAGAAGCGTTTTTGAGCGCGTACATTTTACTTAAACAAGCATGCAAATATCATCACCACATAGTATAAAACAAAGTCGCTTTCTCTGTCCCTATGTCCCTATGCCCCTATGTATGCTTATATCTTCAAAACTACACAACGGATTTTGATGCGGTTTTTTTTTATAGATAGAGTGATTCAAGAGGAAGGTTTTCATGTATAATTCTACGCAGACGAAGTCGCGAGCTGCTAGTATAAAATAAAGTCGCTTTCCGCTGTCTGTCCGTCCCTATGTATGCTTAGATCTTTAAAACTACGCAACGGAATTTGGTGCAGTTTTTTTTAATGGATGTAGTGATAAGAGGAAGGTTTTCATGTATAATACATGCATAATATAGTAGAGAAACACTGACTGCACCCGTGCGAAGCCGGGGCGGGTCGCTAGTTACTTATAAACTAGGGTTACAAGATCATTATAACATTTTTGTATATATACCATACTAGCTGTTGCCCGCAACTTCGTCTGCATAGAATTCGTTTATCGCTATCCCGCAAGAATTTCGCAATTTTCCTGAATAAAAAGTAGCCTATGTGTTTTTCCAGACTATAATCTATGTATATTCCAAATTTCATCCAGATCTGTTCAATCGTTCTGGCGTGAAAGAGTAACAAACATCCAAACATCCATACTCACAAACTTCACATTCACATCACTACATAGCATAAAATATAATCGCTTTCTCTGTCCCTATGTCCCTATGTATGCTTATATCTTCAAAACTACGCAACGGATTTTGATACGGTTTTTTTCAATAGATAAAGTGATTCAACAGGAAGGTTTTTATGTATAATTATACGCAGACGAAATCGCGAGCAGAAGCTAGTTTATAAAATTAGTAGGATTAAATCAGGTTAAAAAATTACGTTTTACCCTTCCAATGCTGCAATGTTCAAATGCAGTGCCTCTACGGCGACTGTTAAGTAATTGGTGCCTTTATCTCAGAGCTCCTGACACGCGACGAGCTTTCTTCGTTGCTACAATGCGCTTGTCTCCCAGCTTCCTTGGACTAGGTATTGTTTCTGAGGTTTCATTTAGTAATTACGTTTTAAAGGAAAGACGTTTTATGAATTAATTCTCATTTTAACTGCCAGTTTTATTCATTTAAACATACATACATAAATCACGTCTTTATCCCTTACGGGGTAGACAGAGCCTAAGGTGACAAGACCTACCACGTTTAGCATGATTGTGGGCGTATGGATGCAAAGGTGGGTGGTAGGACCTTGTGCAAGGTCCGTCCGGATCGCTACCACCATCTTACTCGCTAATCCTGCCGCTAAGTAGCAGTGCTTGCACTGCTGTGTTCCGGTGTGGAGAGTAAGACAGCCGGGGAAATTACGGGCACAAGAGGCATTTCATCTTAGTCCTCTAGGTTGGCAACGCATCTGCAATCCCTCCGGGGTTTGCGGGCGTCTATGGGCAGTGGTGATCACTTACCATCAGGTGACCCACTTGCTCGTTTGCCTTCCTATTCATATAAAAAAAAAAAAAAGGGGAATCAAAACAGTGATGGGTTGCCAGCCACATCGCCTATATAACATGATCTGATTCTCGCCCAGTCCCTCGATGGGATTTTACCATCAGCGCGGGAAGAGAAGCAACTGGTACATTCTATTTTTTCTTTGCTCCCAGACCAGCATGGAAAAAAACATTTAAAAGCAATGTAAAACTTAAAAACGCGTTTAGCGTGTTTGAGGGTGTAAAAGTGGAATCGAAATAGTGTTGGGTCGCCTTGCCTCGATAAATAATCTATACATATAAAATTCAAAGTCCTGACTGACTGACTGACTGACTGACTGACTTAACTATATATCAACGCACAGCCCAAACCACTGCACTTAGAGACTTGAAATTTTGCACATAGATACCTTATACAATGTAGGCATCCACTAAGGAAGGATTTTTGGAAATTCCCACGGGATAAGGAAAAAACGGGAATTATATATTCGACTCCGAGTGACGCTATCTCAGTAACTATAATAACTAGACTCTTCAAATTTGATACAAAAGTAGGTGATTACAAAACGAAGAAACTGATTTCAGGATTTTTGGAAATTCCTACGGGATAAGGAAAAAAACGGGATTTATATATTCAGTTAAACGAAATCCTATGAACTATAATTACTAGACTGTTCAAATTTGGCATAGAAGTAGGTGATTATAGTAGTAAAATAATGTTTTAATGATTTTTGGAAATTCCCACGGGATAAGGAATAAAACGGGATTTATATTTTCAGTTCTACGGATTCGATTTTTCGTTTTACTGGTCGTATAAAACTGAAATTTGGCCTTCAAGTTCCCTTGGGGAGTGTAAACAATAAAAAAAGGATTTCCCGAAATTCCCACGGGAACGGGAAAAACGGGACTTTTCGTTTTACTGGTTGCAGAAAGCTGAAATTCGGCATGTAGGTTGCTTCGGGAGTGCAGAGGAGCATTAATAGAGTACTTTCCCAAATTCCCACGGGAACGGGAAAAATATTTGTTTACAAAGAAATACTGCGGTAGGCATAATATGGCTAGAAAATTGAAATTTGGCACACATATACCTTGAGTATCCTAGAGGTGCACTAAGAAGGTATTTTTCGAAATTCCCACGGGATAGGGAAAAAACGGGATTTTTTGTTTTACTGGTCGTAGAAAGCTGAAATTTGGTAAGAGCCTTCCTTGATGAGTGTATGGGAGCACTAAGAAAGGATTTCCAGAAATTCCCACGAGAACAGGAAAAACGGGGTTTTTCGTTTTACTGGTCGTAGAAAGATGAAATTTAGCATTTAGCTTCCTTAGGGAGTGTAACGGAGCATTATAACAAAGGATTTCCTAACATTTTTACGGGAACGGGAAAAACCAGGATTTTACGTTTCCAGACGAAACAGCGCAAGAAAGAGACTTAACATTTATAACGTGTGTTTCTTTAAAGGCTTTAAGTGTACTCCGAAAGCACTCCCCAAAATTTTCACGGGAACGGGAAAAAACTTATTTTTTCGTTTTACATCTTAGCGCGTACGAAGTCGCGGGCAAAAGCTATTTGGGGTAGGTATATTTTAGGACAGCCCTTTAGGTTAGGTTAGGTTTGTTTTATAAAAATCCTGCAATATTTACAGTTTCAGAAAAATTAAGGCAGCGGGGCAATGCGGGGGCTTGCTTGCATGCTTGCTTGAGTCCTTGCTTTGCATGCTTGATTGCATACTTGCTTTCATGCATGCTTGCATGCTTGCTTGCATGCATGCACGCTTGCTTGCATGCTTGCTTGAGTCCTTGCTTTGCATGCTTGATTGCATACTTGCTTTCATGCATGCTTGCATGCTTGCTTGCATGCATGCATGCTTGCGTGCTTACTTGCATGCATGCTTGCTTGCACGCTTGCTTGCATGCATGCTTGCTTGCACGCTTGCTTGCATGCTTGCTTGCTTGCATGCTTGCTTGCCTGCTTGCATGCCTACTTGCATGCCTGCTTGCATACCTACATGCTTGCAGGTTTGGGTGCTCGCTTGCTTGATTGCTAGCTTCTTTGAAATGCTCATGGTTCACGCGTGCGAAGCCGCGGGCAAAAGCTAGTCATTTATAAAATAAACAAGGATAATTTCCCATCAACAAGTACATCGAAGAGCTGCCGCTCCTATTTGTACCCTTCATCGCCCGGTAGAGTTTTCCCGGGTCTCCCCGGGCGCTAGTAAAATCAACTCGAAATTCAATTTTGTTTCAATACGAACATGGTTTGATACGACGCTGTACGTGTTTGTTTTACGCTAAAGTGTACGAGGTATAAAATATTGTGTTGAAAAGATATTAATCCTCATTAGTTTATAATAGCAAACAAAGATAAGTACGAACAGAGAGAGTTACCATCGCGTTTAAAATTTTGTAAGCATGGATTTATCAAAACAGTTTGTTTTTAATCTCACAGGATCTATAAATCGTGTCGAGACGCCAAGGAACCCACAAAGCGACGTTTTAAAACGAGCAAAACCGTCTTAACTAATGCAAATAGAAACGTCTGTGAAAAGAAACAAGAGCGCTGCAATCCTGTTCGTGAAACAGGCTACTTTAGGAAATTAAAGTTGAGAGAGACTGATAAGCGTGTCTCGTTCTATAAAAGCTGCTAGCCGCTTATAACATGATTTCTTAGATTTTTGCTCGTTCCCTCGACGGGCTTTTACCATCAGCGCAGGAAGAGAAGCAACTGGTACATTCTATGTGTTTCCTTTGCTTCCAGACCAACGTGGATAGATATAATAAATATTATATATAATGTGCGGCCCATGGCCTCACCATGACGTCTTAATGCGATTCAATTCCGACTCAGTTCAGATTTTAGCTGTCATTTTTAGTATGGATCTGACAGCGAGCGAACCTAAACTGAATCAACTTCACTGACTTAAGACTTGGCCTCGGCCTTTTTTTTTATTTTTTATATAAATAGTAAGGCAAACGAGCAAGTGGGTCACCTGATGGTAAGTGATCACCACTGCCCATAGACACCCGCAACCCCGGAGGGATTGCAGATGCGTTGCCAACCTAGAGGACTAAGATGCAATGCCTCTTGTGCCCGTAATTTCCCCGGCTGTCTTACTCTCCACACCGGAACACAGCAGTGCAAACACACACACACACACACACAGCACAGCACACAGCAGTGTGTCGGCCTTACAAAAAACTACTGTGAAGTGAAATCATTATAATGAAGACTTGGCTGTATGGTGCAAAACCTTCGCCTATTCCCTTGCGGAATGAATTTTAAAAACAACAACTAAACTGAATCAGTCATGGTAAGTCCATGATCAAAATTGAAAACTGTTTCGTTACAGCAACCGTCAGCCATCAAGGGGCTATTCCTAAATCCGATGTTTGTGTCACACTCACACCGTCTATTTCACTCTCAAATCGATGACCATGTGTGAGGAGAGCGGCGCGTAACAAACTAAAATCGAATCACGGCGCCAGAGTGCGCCATTAATTTTAAATAGAGATCGCATCAAGCGTCGACCCGGGCCTCAATTCTATGTCAATATGCACTTGCAATAAATCTTTTTAGGATTCTGCCAGTTTATTTAAAGCTGTGACATGTACATTCCACTTCTTGTCTTTTTTTGTTATTACATCCTACATACATACATACATACATAAATCACGTCTTTCTCCCTTACGGGGTAGACAGAGCCTAAGGTGACAAGACACAAAGGCCACGCTTAGCATGATTGTGGGCGTATAGGTGGAAAGGGGAATCAAAATAGTGATGGGTAGCTAGCCGCATCGCCTATATGATTCCTATGCCCATTCCCTCGATGGACTTTTACCATCTGCGCGGGAGGAGAAGCAACTGGTACATTCTATGTTTTTTCTCTACTCCCAGACCAGCATGAAAGCACACATACTACTAATATTATAAACGCGAAAGTTTGTAAGTATGGATGGATCTTTGTTATTCTTTCACGCCAGAATGGCTGGAAAGATCTAGATGAAATTTGGAACATAGATTGATTATAGTCTGGAATAACACATAGGCTACTTTTTATCCCGGAAAATTGCGTAATTCCTGCGGGATAGCGATAAACTCATTCTATGCAGACAGCATATGAGATGAGATGCTTCCATGCTGGTCTGGGAGTAAAGAAAAAACATAGAATTTGCCAGTTGCTTCTCTTCCCGCGCAGATGGTAAAAGCCCATCGAGGGAATGGACGAAACTCTTAGGAATCATGTTATCTAGGCGATGCGGCAAGTAACCCATCACTATTTTGATTTCCCTTTCCACCTATACGCCCTTAATCATGCTAAACGTGGCCTTAAGGTTTTGTTACCATGGATTCTGTCTACCCCGTAAGGGATAAAGATGTGATATATGTATGTATGTATGTATGCAGACAGAGTTGCGGGCAACAGCTAGTTCTAATATATATTTTGAATAAGTATCTTTATTTATATGACGGTGGAGGCGTTTTACACTTCCACTGAACTTAAATTATTTTTATTGTTGTTTTGACTAGTAGAGACATTATACATCTCTACTATAGATTCAATATCATTTAAGGCTCGGGGCCTTATACATCCCTTTTATAAATGTGTTTAATTTAAGTAGAATTTAAGTATTCTTACTGTATTTTATTTTGAAAAAATGACGCTCTGCCATCCATTGCTTCCATGCTGGTCTGGGAGCAAAGAAAAAAACATAGAATGTACCAGTTGCTTCTCTACCCGCGTAGATGGTAAAAGCCCATCGAGGGAATGGGCGATCATAATAGGAATCATGTTATAGGCGATGAGGCTAGCAACCCATCACTATTTTGATTCCTTTTTCCACCTTTACACCCGCACTTGCTAAATGTGGCCTGTAGGTACCTGTTACCTTAGGCTCTGTCTACCCCGTAAGGGATGAAGACGTGATTTGTCTGTGTGTGTGACGCTCTGCCAAGTTTCTTGCGGCGCATTCTTCTTGGCAATGACGGTCTTTCCGAATGCGCTGGTAGTTTCAAAAGACATGTAAAAGAGCCCTCGGCGGCCAATTTGCAAAAATAAATTTTCATTTTCATTTTCACAATAATTCATAAGGTTTGAAGTTTTAAAGTCACACTTTGTCGGTCACTCGTTTAATGCTCCTCTCATCTACTCAAAGGTTAACTGGTAGAGATCCCTTATAGGGATAAAGTCGCCTTTGTGCATATATTAATCTTATTACAAATATTTGTACAATAAAGCATTTACTTACTTACTTACTTTCGATACTATCGACGCAGTTTTTTCATTCGAATGCTAGTTTCCTTGCTAAGAACCACTTCTTAGCCATGTTTGGTAAAAATTAGTCAAGCAGTTTGAACAGCATCAGCTCTCCTCCAAAATGGTGTAAGGCATTTTCGACATAAAATTTACTCAATGTTCTTGATGATCAATAACGTTTTACATTCGTCGTAGTATTTTTTTTGTAAAGTAAATCCATAAGACTATTAGAGAGCTTTAAGCTTCAAGCAAAACGTTTGATCCTTCTCGAAAGCTTACGTACAAGGAATAAAAGCTAAGAGCAAAGTTATGGCCTCGTAAACAGACAGGGCTGTTTCGTGCATTGGGTAGTTGAGACAGACGTTCATTGTACGCCTTCGTCTGTACTCTTAATACATACATACATACATAAATCACGTATTTATCCCTTACGAGGTAGACAGAGCCTAAGGTAAAAGCCTAAAGGCCACGTTTAGCATGATTGTGGGGGTATAGGTGGAAAGAGGAATCAAAGTAGTGATGGGTTGCTAGCCGCATCGCCTATAACATGATTCCTATGATTTTCGCCCATTTCCTCGATGGGCTTTTACCTGCGCGGGTAGAGAAGCAACTGGTACATTCTATGTTTTTTCTTTACTCCCAGACCAGCATGGAAGAACATAACAAACAATACTATCTATAATTCTATACCATCGATATCATCGATATTATGACGTTTCGATTGAAACTATCGATTTTGCGGCAACTAACTTCGACACATTTTAAAAATTCTTTAAAAAAAATCCGGTCTAGTGCGAGTCGTACTTGCATATGAAGGGTTCCGTACCATTATCTAAAAGTATATATTAACCAGTGTAAGCAGAGCCCTGTCCCAAAGCAAAATGTACGCAGCGTGGGGTCACTTTATATTGGTCGTTGATAATATAATTACACAGACACATTATTTTGGTTTTTAGTATTTAATTTTGTTGGCTACCTGTTGCCGCTATTAATATCGAGCAAAAACCGCGAAAACAACTCGTTTGCGGTATGAAAGCCCCTTTAAATATTAATTATATTCTGTTTTTAGTACATACATACATACATACCGTCACGCCTCTTTCCCACAGGGGTAGGCAGAGACTACTTTATTCCACTTGCTACGATCCTGACATATTTCTTTCGCTTCATCCACAGTCATCAATCTCTTCATACATGCTCGTCGGTTTCGGGTACTCCTGACCTGACCTTTTTCCAAAATGTCTCCTATTTGGTCTCGGAACGTCCGTCTGGGCCTTCCCCTCCCAACGCAACCATTCGCACTCCCCATACAGATCTGTTTAGTTAGTCTACTTTCATCCATCCGCTCTACATGCCCAAATCAACTGAGCATACTTTTTTCTATCCTAGTCACTATATCCTCTTTCACACCAGCGTCACCAGCACGTTCCCTTATCAGACTGTTCCTTATTCTATCTTTCAGTGATACACCTTCCATACTTCTTAACGCTCTCAGTTCTCTTAACGCTCTGTTTTTAGTACTTGTTCCTATAGCAGCAACAGAAATACATCTGTGAAAAATTAAATTTTTTAGCTGTCGCGGCTCAAGAGATACAGCCTGGTGACGGCTGGACAGCGAAGTCTTAGTAATACATACATACATACACAAATCACGTCTTTATCCCTTACGGGGTAGACAGAGCCTAAGGTGACAAGACCACGTTTAGCAAGATTGTGGGCGTATAGATGGAAAAGGAATCAAAATAGTGATGGGTTGCTAGCCTCATCGCCTATATCATGATTCCTATGTCGCCTATTCCCTCGATGGGCTTTTACCATCTGCGCGGGAAGAGAAGCAACTGGTACATTCTATGTTTTTTCTTTGCTCCCAGACCAGCGTGGAAGCAATAGGGCAATCTTAGTAATAGGGTTCCCTTTTTACCCTTTGAGTACGGAACCCTAAAAATAAAGCATGAGTTAGCTCCGAGCCGTGCGCAACCAAAGTTGTAACAACGCTTGCAAAAATACCACCAATTCTAATTCAAGTCGCAAATCGAACATCTTAGGACAAGGAAACTACTGCGAAATTCCAAATTCAACATTCATAAATGATACTGTCTCTTTCGCTCTCCTATTAAACGCGGTTAGTGTGAGCGTAACGGCACGAAATGAACTTGGAATTGAATAACCTCGGTGTTCAGACGTCAAATATTGATAATGTCGCTGTATTGCAGTCACGTTGTCGCCGTACCGAGTGCAGCGAGGCCAGCAAGTAATGGGCGACGCGTGGGTAAAGGTTCAAGAGGGTTTGAAGCTGTTGCCTTCGAGATTAAGAACAATTCAATCGACAAGGAATTGCTTTTTACTGGACCAGGAGCAAAGAAAAAATATTTTTCCCGCGCAGATGTTAAAAGCCCATCGAGGGAATGGGCGATCTTTCGAGAACTCCGCAATTTTAGCTTAAAGAGTATTAACTCTAGAAGAATCTTTTTCTTCTTATTTGTGGCGTATCAAGTCGTTACAGCGACGACAACTTCGCCAATGTCAAAGTAACAAAATTTAAATTCAAAACTTGTGACAAAATCTCAGCAACGTTATACGGTAATGGTCAAATACCCCCCTTCCCCCCTGTCGGGCTCATGGCCAACGGTCAATGATATCCCTCAGAAACTGCCAGGAAATCATTAACCAATGCCCAGGGTGTACTGAACCAAGCACTGCTCTTCCCCCCGGACGAATCCAAAAACGAACCGCAGCTCTTGACCACACGTGGAGGTACCGATTCGCACCCCTAGAAGAATCTTTCTTAAAATTTGAGATCCCTTGCATCACCGGTATGGCCTCATAAGCGGTACACATTCAAATTAATATTTTAAGTCACTCACGGTGATTAATTTATTTCATTCCCATTGCTCACTTTCATTCGGCGCCGCCATTACCATCGTTTAAACCCATTCACCGTTCCCATTCACTCCCGTGCAGCGCAGCGAGCCGATTCATTCGTTCACTTTAATTTAAACACGTGCCGCGGAATGCAAAGTGGAACATCCATTTTTCATTCGGCCTTGTTCTGGCGCGTTGAATTGAGCTTGTTTAAAAGTCAGATGCCTTTGTGAATTTGCAAAAATATCGTTGGCGTAACATCAATGTTTAATGTAAGAGGAAGAAATTAAGCTTATCATTTCACTCATTCAAACATGAATTAGGGTTTCAAATTCAAATCAAATCTTTACATTTTAATTGCACTTTGTAACTACGGTAATGATGATTTACACTATCATCATTACCATTTCTTCCATGCCGCTCTGGAAAACATAGAATGTGCCGTTGCTTCTCTTCCCGTTCACACGGTAAAAGCCCTTCGAGGGAATGGGCGATAATTTAGGAATCAACCCATCTGTATGTATCATTACCATAATTAGCTAGGAGACGTCCACTGCTGGACTGGAATCAATTTATATGACACAATGCCTTCAATTCTGACACATACATACATTAATAACGTCGTTATACATTACGGGGTAGAAAAAGCCCAAGGTAACAAGACCTTAAGACCACGTTTAGCATTATTGTGGGCGTATCGATGGAAAGGGGAATCAAAACAGTGCTGGGTAGCCACATCGGCTATATAACACGATCCCTAAGATTTTCGCCCAATCCAGGGAAGATAAGCAACTGGTACATTCTATGTTTTTTCTTTGCTCCCGGACCCGCATGGAAGAAATGGTGATGATTATATTCGTACATTATTTTGTACACATACTTACCTTATCATATTTCTTTTCCCCGCAAGATGGCGGACAGCGCCCCGGGATGGATCAATCGTCATTACCGCCAAGTTCGAGCACAAGCTCTAATTAAGATTGATTCGGCCGAGCTTGGCCTGGGATTCACCTTAAAGCTAAAGGAGTTTACTTAATAACTCGATATGAGGTTTTTGGAAGGTTGCAAGTGACATGAACTAAGAATGATTGATCGACTTAACTTTTTAGAAAATGGAATTATTATTGCAAATTGGAGGCCAAGGGCTCTTTTACATGTCTTTTTGAAACTACCAGCGCATTCGGAAAGACCATCATTGCCAAGAAGAATGCGCCGCAAGAAACTTGGCAGAGCTGGTTACAATACAATACAATACAATACAATAACTCTTTATTGAACACCACATATAACAACCAAAACAGAAAAAAGGTGTACAGAATATTACAAGGTAACAATAGGCGACCTTATCGCTACAGAGCGATCTGTACCAGGCAACCATAATAGACTGGAGAACAGAACACTGGTTAGGTTAGAAACTAGTTAGGGCTCCTTTGGTACTTAAAGAATGTTAAGGGATATTACGGTCCGTCGCCAGTCCGTCAGTTGTCATAAAAAATAGACAGGGTACAGGGTAGACAGTGCCTAAGGTTACAAGACCCAAAGGCCGCGTTTCGCAAGATTGTGGGGGTATGGGTGGAATGGGGAATCAAAATAGTGATGGGTTGCTAGCCCCATCGCCAATAACAATGTTTCCTAAGATTTTCGCCCATTCCCTCGATGGGCTTTTACCTGCGCGGGTAGACTGGTACGTTCAATGTTTTTTCTTTGCTCCCAGACTAGCATGGAAGATGGACAAACAATAATTTGACAAAATAGCTTTCAACACTTTTACTGTTTTTAAAATATTTGGCAAATCCTAAATATATTTCTGAAAGATACGCTGAAAGTTAAAACATTATGGAAAAATCCAAAAGTAAAACTATGGCCGGGAATAATTTCTAACGGGTTTACCGTCTAAATAAAAATAAACTTACCTTCATGCTGGTCTGGGAGCAAAGAAAAAACATAGAATTTACCAGCTGCTTCTCTTCCCGCGCAGATGGTAAAAGCCCATCGAGGGAATGGGCAAAAATCATAGGACTCATGTTATAGGCGATGTGGCTAGCAACCCATCACTTGATTCCTATTTCCACCTATACACCCACATGTTAAAAATAGCCTTTAGGTCTTTTTACCTCGTAAGGGATAAAGACGTGATTTATGCATGTATGTATGTATGTATGTATGTTTGATGCAAGCACTGCACGTCGAGGTTAATTTCCAATGCACCAGATACTAGATAATCCAAACAGCAATTCTCTGTTGAAATCATATTTGCTGTACCAGCGTTAAATTATTTCTAGTTCATAGCAACTGCGATTAATTCAGTCCAAAGTTTATCCAGAAATTGATTGGAAATGCAATCAAAGCTTTGATTAGAAAATCATGCACCATGTTGATTTTAGGCAGCTCAGTTACAGGAGTGAACTAAAACAGAATGACCAATGATTTCTATTTTCGCTTCAAAGTGTATCGTCATCTCAAAAATCAAAATCAACATTCTATTTTTGCTAATTGGCCGCCAAGAGCTCTTTTACATATATTTTTTGAAACTACCAGCGCACCCGGAAAGACCACCATTGCCAAGAAGAATGCGCTGCAAAAACTTGGCAGGAAGTCATTTTTTCAAAATAAAATACATTTCGAGTACTGTAGGGTGAAATGAGGCACCTTTGACTGTATATCGCAATCTCGCGGGAACTATGTAATTTTCCGGGACAAAAAGTAGCATAGCAAAGTAGATTCTTCCATGCTAGTCTGGGAGCAAAGAAAAAAAGAATGTACCAGTTGCTTTTCTTACAGCGCTGATGGTAAAAGCCCCTCGAGGAATAGGCGAAAGTCTTAGGAATCATGTTATAGGCGACGAGGCTAGCAACCCATCACAATTTTGATTCCATTTTCCACCTATACGCCCACAATCTTGCTAAATGTGGCCTGTAGGTACCTGTTACCTTGGCTCTGTCTACCCCGTATGGGATAAAGACGTGATTTATGTATGTATGTAGTTAAAAAGAAGCATGTTTTTTTTTAATCTAGGGTACCTATCACCGTTCCAAATTTAATCTTAATCTGTCTAGTCGTTTCAGCGTGAAGGAACAAACATACATACCTACTCACAAAACGTTCGCATTTATAATATGAGTGGGATAATCCACGCAAAACCTGACCGTTTCATCTGTCAACTTACCTCGCTCTAATGGCGTATTGGACCAAATAACCTCATCCTTTGTCACGAACTGGAGACCAACTACACGGCTTAAACACAGTAAATAAATAAAGCAGTATGGAAAGTAGGCTTATTTTTGAAGTAGATACCTACGCTCCAACAGATCGTTAGGGTTGTCGATTTAATTTTTGTAAAATAGAAACGCTTTTTGTTTAGTTAGCGCTATCTCAGCTAGTAAGGATTGTTTAAAAGTTACACTTAATTAAGAGTATTAGGGTTGGCACCCATAATTTCCGTTAAAAAGAAACAAACGTTTATTCGGGTTCTATAATATTTAAATACTCGAGTAAATTAACTCATTTATAAATAAAATAGGGTATTTAAAAAAAACTTCGACAGTTTAAGATTCATTTCTTTATTCGTCGGTAGTAAGTGTTATATTTATATTACTTACTGAAAAATACCTTCGCCTGCTACGACACATTCGGAAAGCTCTATTATTAAATTTTATGGTATGAAAAATTCTCATCCGAATGAATAGCTTTCTTAAATAAACTATTGGGAAACATAGACACTGTGCGCAATACGCTCTTGGCATGTTTAAAAAGAAAAGATCGCGGACACTAGGCGCAAGTAATAGACGGCCGCTGGTCTCAACGCGGCACTCGCGACTGACGGCACCGCGAGATCCGCTTAGGGGCCTTGTAGAAGCGCGCGTCTATGTGTGCGTTCGTTTCGATCGTTTTGTTCGTAGTTTCCTTACTGCTTTAGCTTATATATACCTACTGTGGTTTAAATCTCTCATTCCACGGCCGTACACCGAATATAGACCCTCTAGTTTTCGAATAAGGTCGGTTCATGTTGTATTGGCCTATTGGCAGGTATCAACCCTTCATAAATCCGGCTGGAGCCACCATATGTTCCCCGGGAACCCGCGTAACTCTTTCCCAAAGCACGAATCACTCCGAGAGGTATCAGTTTGCAAAAATACGACCGCCGCCACGTAGTTTATTGCTCTATCAGATTAGGTTTTTTGCTGGAATTATTACCGCACTCGGGTTCGGAGTTTAGAGGCGAAGGGTTGAAGTAAATTGAATACTAACGCAGAACAAGTTCATGGCAAGATGTTAAGCTACCGAATGGTTCGTGTAATAGGTAGGCTGTCTTACAAATTGATTGGCTCGTTACACACATGTGTATGTGGTAGACGGAGGCGGGGTAGACAGAGCCTTCTTTATGGTGTTTCCCCTTTCCATCCATACGCCCACAATCATGCTAGACGTGGTCTTTAGGTCTTGTTACCTTAGCTCTGTCTACCCCGTATGGCATAAAGACGTGATTTATGTATGATAATTATGTTTATCAAAGATAATTATTGTCGACCGAGCGACTAAATTGCTGACCACAGATTTCCACACGCCTAACTTGTCTGAACATGTTATGGGCAGCAATACTACTATAAGACCTTATGCAACCGGACGGTTGTGGATCGGTTCTGGCTGAAAATCAGTGCAGCAGGTGTATAACGCCTCAGCGTAATGCTGAGCCAGCGACCGTTTCACTTTTGCGAAGACACACAACGCTGATGATCTATTTTTCATGTCTATGTTTTTTATTGTTATACCTTGTTTATTTTCTATAAAATTGTGTATATTATCTTATATTTGTGTGTCTTGCAAAAAGGAATAAATGTCTTCTTTCTTTCTTTCTTTCAACCATATGTTCATTGTGAATAAGTAAACATTTTATTTCAATAATAGAACTTTATTTACACGGCATGCCGGGACGTAAATGGATCATTTCGTCATGACGCACGTACAATATCGTTTCTGTGCCAGCCATCGTACACATGTCGTTAATGGACAGTAAACTGAACCGCCGCGTGAGAAGGCATATTAATGCCCTCATTATAATCAGCCCTGAACCTTTTATCTGCTCAGGGATAAATCTCGGGGCAATTGTCCTTTATGACCTGAAAGCGCGGAATTGTTAATGAACCCAACACTGGCAAAACTAGACAAAGCCCACATCCGCCCACTGCTGGGAAAAGGCCTCATTCTCACGCTAATTTTCCCGGTCCTATGCCAGTCTCATTCATAGCTTTCCAGCCGACTGCCAGATGTCATCTGACCAACGGGCGAGTCTGACCCAATCTTGGCCACTGTTTGATTCTTGGATCCTTGAGGGTATCGAAGGTGGAGGCAAGTCCAAACGCTGTTCTATCTCAGCTTGGGTTTTTAGTAATAATCTTAACAGAGGCCGTTTTTGCAGACAGTCTCAATATCTATACATATAAAATTCAAAGTCCTGACTGACTGACTGACTGACTGACTGACTGACTGACTTAACTATATATCAACGCACAGCCCACACCACTGGACTTAGAGACTTGAAATTTTGCACATAGATTCCTTATACAGTGTAGGCATCCACTAAGGAAGGATTTTTGGAAATTCCCACGGGATAAGAAAAAAACGGGAATTATATATTCGACTCCGAGTGACGCTCATCATCATCATCATCATCAGCCTATATTAGTCCACTGCTGGACATAGGCCTCCCCTAATGAGCGCCATAGCGCCCTGTCTTCAGCTTGACGCATCCAGCATCTGCCTGCAGCCTTTCGCAGATCGTCATCCCACCTGGCCGGAGGGCGTCCTACACTACGTTTGTCGAGTCGCGGTCTCCACTCAAGAACACGTATAATAACTAGACTCTTCAAATTTGATACAAAAGTAGGTGATTACAAAACGAAGAAACTAATTTCAGGATTTTTAGAAATTCCCACGGGATAAGGAAAACAACGGGATTTATACATTCAGTTTAACGAAATCCTATGAACTATGATTACTAGACTTCAAATTTGGCATAGAAGTAGGTGATTATAATAGTAAAATAATGTTTTAATGATTTTTGGAAATTTCCACGGGATAAGGAAAAAAACGGGATTAATATATTCAGTTCTACGGGATCGAGTTTTCGTTTTACTGGTCGTATAAAACTGAAATTTGGCCTTCAAGTTCCCTTGGGGAGTGTAGGGGAGCACTAAAAAAAAGGATTTCCCGAAATTCCCACGGGAACGGGAAAAACGGGACTTTTCGATTTACTGGTTGCAGAAAGCTGAAATTCGGCATGTAGGTTGCTTCGGGAGTGCTGAGGAGCATTAAGAGAGTACTTTCCAAAATTCCCACGGGAACGGGAAAAATATTTGTTTACAAAGAATTACTGCGGTAAGCATAATATGGCTAGAAACTTGAAATTTGGCACACATATACCTTGAGTATCCTAGAGGTGCACACTAAGAAGGTATTTTTCGAAATTCCCACGGGATAGGGAAAAACGGGATTTTTCGTTTTACTGGTCGTAGAAAGATGAAATTTAGCATTTAGCTTCCTTAGGGAGCGTAAGGGAGCATTAACAAAGGATTTCCTAAAATTTTTACGGGAACGGGAAAAACCGGGATTTTACGTTTTACCAACTGGACATAAAAAGTTGAAATTTGTCACGTAGTTTTATTCGGGAGTGTAGGGGAACACTAAAACGGGAAAAAACGGGATTTTATGTTTCCAGACGAAAAAGCGGAAGAAAGAGACTTAACATTTATAAAGTGTGTTTCTTTAGTGTACTCCGAAAGCACTCCCCAAAATTTTCACGGGAACGTGAAAAAACTTATTTTTTCGTTTTACATCTTAGCGCGTACGAAGTCGCGGGCAAAAGCTATTTAGGATAGGTTAGGTTAGGTTTGTTTTATAAAAATCCTGCAATATTTACAGTTTCAGAAAAATTAAGGCAGCGGGGCAATGCGGGGGCTTGCTTGCATGCTTGCTTGAGTCCTTGCTTTGCATGCTTGATTGCATACTTGCTTTCATGCATGCTTGCATGCTTGCTTGCATGCATGCATGCTTGCGTGCTTACTTGCATGCATGCTTGCTTGCACGCTTGCTTGCATGCATGCTTGCTTGCACGCTTGCTTGCATGCATGCTTGCTTGCACGCTTGCTTGCATGCTTGCTTGCCTGCTTGCATGCCTGCTTGCATGCCTGCTTGCATACTTACATGCTTGCAGGTTTGGGTGCTCGCTTACTTGATTGCTAGCTTCTTTGAAATGCTCATGGTTCACGCGTGCGAAGCCGCGGGCAAAAGCTAGTCTATCCTATAGTTCTATTGATGAACCTATCGATCCTCTAAGCGGGGCACGCAGTGGTTGCGACAACAAGCCACAGAGGCCGCTATTTGCCACTCTGTGACTGCTTGTGACCATCGTCCTTGTTCAGTCTTGCCAAGTGCCCCGCCCATCGCTACTTCAGCTGTTATCCTAATTCCGACATCCACAACTCTAGTGCGTTTCCGAATTTCAGTATTGGAGATGCAGTCAACAAAATTTAAAAAACCCCATGCATTTGTCGACTAATTATACGTAATTAAAGAATTTTGCGCCAAAAATGCCTCACATCAATTTGGAAAAGCTGATATTCTTCAAACTGCTGGACCGATTTTTAAACATACGTATACGTAGCTAAGAACCACCACAAGGAAAATGTCTTTCGAATGAAAAAAAAACCGCATCGAAATCTGTCCATCGGTTTGAGAGCTTTGATGCCACACACACACGCACACAGAGAGAGAGAGAGAGAGAGAGAGAGAGAGAGTTCGACGTGAAACTTAATTTATGACAGCCCTCTCGTTTTGCGTCGGGTGTCAAAGAAAGGCATGTAAATTGTAAATAGCCAATTATGAAAGGGAAGACGGAAGGCCAGGAGTTGAAGGCCAGAGGATGAACAGTGCAAAGGCTTATTGAAACGGATCCGATAACTATTTAGCAGAAAAAGAGCAGAAATGTGGGGGAGAAGTAAAAAAGCAGCTGACATTGCAATTATATTGAGACAGACAAACACTGTGACTTAAGAAAACACGTGTAAAAAAGCAACTTCAAATAATAGAATAATAGACAATAACAGAAGTATAAAATAACTATTCACAACGCCAACACTTATTTTTAGGGCGTTAGCTCCGACTTGGCGTGATGGTGATGAAGGGCGGATGCGGGCAATGATAAAAACTCAAAGAAAACTTACCTCTTTATTAGCGACGTGGTTGAAACAAAAAAAGAGTGGTAAGTTTAGCTACTACTGGCCCGAAGTAAATTAATAATCACATAAGTTGTCCGCTAAGTAAACATTTTCATCTCAATTAATGACACATTTACAAAAATTTCACCAAAAAGTTAAAGGGTGTATTAGGAGGGATCAGTACCGCAATATGCAAAAAAACATTAATTAATCTTCGACTTCAAAATACGTCAGTTCCATTGCGTTCTAGAAATTAATAATTTAAAATTCATATCAAAATAAGTTATGAAGCCGTTTTGCCTGTAATAGACTTTATGCTTCATAAAATATCTAGCCAAAGCTTCGCTAAACTAAAACTGAGTTAATCAGTTTGTATAAATTCTGATGCAAAACCAGGGAAATGGAAATTTTAAGTTGCAAGAATTTCTCACGGAAGCTCTTTATTATTAAAACTATGAAATATTTATGCAGAACGGTCGGTATTTACATTTTATGGCCAAAGAATCGCCGAGTAAATTCTTTCATAAGCTGTTCCAATTATTCATAAAAATTCTATTTAAATAAGTTTTTGTACCATTTCAGTGCTTTAAGGCAAACCTACTCATTTTCATTTATACAAAAGGGTAGCTGACCTGTCTCCTGTTGCACACATGCGACAATTGTCTAATGATAAGTGACTATTCTGTAAATATTGTTGTATTTTAAAGCATCCATGCTGGTCTGAGCAAAGAAAAAACATAGAATGTACCAGCTGCTTCTCTTCCCGCGCAGATGGTAAAAGCCCATCGAGGGACTAGGCGAGAATCTTACAAATCATATTTTAGGCGATGTGGCTAGCAACCCATCACTATTTTGATTCCCCTTTCCAATTCCACCTATGCGCCTACAATCATGCTAAGCGTGCCCTTTGGGTCATGTTACCCTGGTCTCTGTCTACCCCATAAGGGATAAAGACGTGATTTGTGTATGTATTGTATGGTTTAATCAGTCCTGCAGGTGTCTAACTCTTCAGCGTAATGCTGCGCCAGCGACCGTTTTACTTTTGCGAAGACACACACAACGCTGATGATCTATTTTTCATACTTTTTTTTTTTCTTGTTTCTTGTCTATAAAATTGTGTGTATTCTCTGATATTTGTGTGTCTTGCAAAAATAAATAAATGTCTTCTTTATTTCTTTCTTTCTTTAAAGTTTTACTTTATTGTTTAGGTTAAATTTAGAGTTCTTTCTTAGAGGTTAAATTTAGCTTATTTTGGAATGACTCTGGTTTCTGTTTTCCTGTTAATCCTCCGAAGGTTAACGGAAAAGATCCCTTCAAAGTTACCCCTTGCAAATTTATTAATCCTGTTAAGTGTCTTTTGTACTACTCATAGACGGTTCGACCATCGACTGTAACTCGGTCGCATGCCGTGACCGGGGCGATTTGGAGAATGCCCGGTGCGTTGACTGGCACCAGCTCATTACCCGGGTATAGCCGGGTATAAGCTATCCCGGACAGGCCGAGATTTATAACCGGAAGAGGCAATATCGGGCTGCGCTAATGACGCACGCTCGGTGCCGGATGCACAGGGAACACGTGTGAAACAGTAAAAATACTTTGAATTACTCGATTTTTGTAGTGGCAAACGAGCAAGAGGGTCACTTGACGGGTAGTGACCACCAGCACGCATCTATCTATCTAATCAGCCCACATCCACCCACTGCTGAGTAAAAGCCTCTTCATTTTCACGACACTTTTCCCGGTCCCGTACCAGTCGCATCCAAAGTTTTCCAGCCGAATGACAGATGTCATCTGATCAACGGGCTGATGGTCTGCCCACCCAGTCTTGGCCACCACTCTGTGACCGCCTTCGACTATCTGTCGTTGTTCCGTCTTGCCAAGTACGCCGCCCATCGCCACTTCAGCTGTGTTATATCAGCTGTGTGTTGGTGGCCCCCAGCATGCAAGGAGGCAGAAAAAATCCTGTTGGAATGCTCCGGAGTGGTGAGCTTCAAGGCACAGCACATTGGGTCACCGAAGTCGCTCCAGGATAGTATGTCCTTATCTTTTGTAAAAAAAAAACGTAGGTCAGGCCCTGCATACATACATACCGTCACGCCTCTTTCCCATAGGGGTAGGCAGAGGCTACTTTGTTCCACTTGCTACGATCCTGACATTTCTATTTCGCTTCATCCATATGCCTCAATATTTTAATAGTATTTCCCTAATTGACATTGTTCATTTTTTTTAGTATGCTCCAATTCGAAAACCATTTCGAGGAAAACCATCAATTATCCGATTTATCTTGTCCGATTTCAAAAATACTCTATGATTGCAGATATTTTTGTAAAAGTACTTTGAACCTTTGTTTGACCGAACGACCGAGTTTTTAGACAGAATCAAGCATCGAATGTTTGCCACAAAATTGAAAAAAAAAGTTTGGCTACGGCAACCGTCACGTGTCACTGTCAAATCTACAAAAGCATAGACAATGCCGTTTTTTTTTATAGCCAGCCGAACGAAGGCGATTGGGATTCTGTCTAAATTCACGAATTATCAAACAGCGAAAAAACATTTATTATTAATTAACAAAGCTACGTAAAAGCATTATATTCAAATTAGTTGCTTGAAATAGTCCATTTTATCAAATAAAGGTGTTAAAAGCACAGCATAAAAAAATAAACAATGCCAATTAAAAGATTCGTTTAGTAACTTGACCTGGGAATTATTTCTTTACTTCTGACGGGGTAGACAGAGCCTAAGGTAATAAGACCGAAAAGCTACGATCAGCATGATTGTGGGCGTAGTAAACAGGGGACTTAAAATACTGATGCGTTGCTAGCTGCATGTATCCTAAGAGTTTCGCTCATTCCCTCTGCCTCAAAATTCGCACCCTTCGTGGAAGAAAGACGTAAGTCCTGTAGATCCTTAATAGGACTTACGTCTTTCTTCCACGAAGGATGCGAATTGGGCAGGGACATTCAAAATGTAGAGCTGTTCTTGGGAAAGCCGATGGCCCACCGAGCATCCTCTATGCCTCTGCAACGCAGACATAAGCGGCGACTAGATTATCCAAGAGAGACTTTTAAAATTGGATTTCTAAGCGACACTGAAAATTAGAACACAGAAAAATCCGAAAAGTAAAGCTATGGCCGGGAATCGAGCCCGGATCCTCGTCATTCCGTGACGCTTGTTCCCCTACACCACCCATAGCAGATGGGTAAGCCTTCGAATTTTTCTATCTGTTACTAGCTGTCACGTGGCCTTGTTACTATGCGAATTTTTGACACTAAGCGTCTGTTTGAATGATGTGCCTGTACGACACAATTACAAAGTCCCGTGGAAAAAAATGGGTCAGGGGTCATGAAAACCCGTGTAAGATCTGTGTGCTGTGCCGGAAACATGCTCTTTTATCGGCGGAAGTGCCCGTAGCGCCATCTACGTTTCTTTACGTGTGTTTCGCGAATGGTGACGTCATTACCTGAGACAAATCGCGGGCTTTGTGCGTTTTACGTTAGCTTTGAAGAAGCTGAAGAAAAAGGAGAAAACGTCAAGTGTACACGACTGTGGATGAACGCGAAAAAGGTATGCCAGGATCATAGAAAGCGAAACAAATTAGTCTGCATCCCAATGGGAAAGAGGCGTGACGGTATTTATGTTTGTATACACGATTGTGTAGCTATAAAACCGCCCATTTGTTAGAGCCTTTAAAATACTGGTATTTTTGTTAGACACGCATCTTTATGCCTAAATTTGTAAATGTAAAAGTCAGTTTTCCCGGACAACATCGCAGTGACAGACGCGAGCGAAGTTGTACACAGAGCGTGTAACGAGCGCTGCTCCGCGCGAACTTCGCCCTAATTGCTGGGACTAATTGTACGGCGAGCGAAAAGCGCGGCTCCGTTGTCACACGTCACACGGCATGACGTGTCGGTCCATGGGGCACTGAGACTTTTGAAAGTAGACATAAAGTATTGCCGTTCCCTCTTAAGCCCTCCGGAAAGAGCGTGAAAGGGACAACTAGAGCCCGGACTGATCATATCTACAGACTAGCTTTTGCCCGCGGCTTCGCACGCGTGAACCATGAGCATTTCAAAGAAGCTAGCAATTAAGCAAGCGAGCAACCAAACCTGCAAGCTTTCAAGCATGCATGCAAGTATGCAAGCAGGCATGCAAGCCTTCAAGCATGTAAGTATGCAAGCAGGCATGCAAGCAGGCATGCAAGCAGGCAAGCAAGCATGCAAGCAAGCGTGCAAGCAAGCATGCATGCAAGTAAGCACCCATGCAAGCAAGCATGCAAGCATGCATGCAAGCAGGCATGCAAGCAGGCAAGCAAGCATGCAAGCAAGTGTGCAAGCAAGCATGCATGCAAGTAAGCACCCATGCAAGCAAGCATGCAAGCATGCATGCAAGCAAGCGTGCAAGCAAGCATGCATGCAAGTAAGCACCCATGCAAGCAAGCATGCAAGCATGCATGAAAGCAAGTATGCAATCAAGCATGCAAAGCAAGGACTCAAGCAAGCATGAAAGCCAGCCCCCGCATTGCCCCGATGCCTTAATTTTTCTGAACCTGTAAATATTGCAGGATTTTTATAAAACAAACCTAACCTAACCTATAGGGCTGTCCTAAAATACATCCTAAATAGCTTTTGCCCGCGACTTCGTACGCGCTAAGTTGTAAAATGAAAAAATAAGTTTTTTCCCGTTCCCGTGGAAATTTTGGGGAGTGCTTTCGGAGTACACTTAAAGCCTTTAAAGAAACACACGTTATAAATGTTAAGTCTCTTTCTTCAGCTGTTTCGTCTGGAAACGTAAAATCCGGTTTTTTCCCGTCCCTGTGGGCGTTTCGGAAAATACTTTCTTAGTGTTCCCCTACACTCCCGAATAAACCTACGTGACAAATTTCAACTTTCTCCCGCTTTTCGTTTTTCCCGTTTCCGTAAGAATTTCGCCAAATAAAGCATTTCCCGAAATTCTTACGGGAACGAAGAAGAAGAATTTTGGGAAATTATCTCATAATGCTCCCCTACACTCCCCAAGGAACCCACTTGCCAAATTTCAGCTTTCTACGACCAGTAAAACGTAAAATCCTGTTTTTTTCCCGTTCCCATGGGAATTTTGGAAAGTAGGTACTCTCTTAATGCTCCTCTACACTCCCGAAGCAACATACATGCCGAATTTCGGCTTTCTGCAACCAGAAAACGAAAAGTCCCGGTTTTCCCGTTCCCGTAGGAATTTCGGGAAATCCTTTTGTAGCGCTCCCCTACACTCCCCAAGGGAAATTGAAGGCCAAATTTCAATTTTATACGACCAGTAAAACGAAAAATCGATCCCGTAGAACTGAATACATAAATCCCGTTTTTATCCCGTGGGAATTTCCAAAAAGCATTAAAACATTATTTTACTATTATAATCACCTACTTCTATGCCAAATTTGAAGAGTCTAGTAATTATAGTTCATAGGATTTCGTTAAACTGAATATATAAATCCTGTTTTTTTCCTTATCCCGTGGGAATTTCCAAAAATCCTGAAATAAGTTTCTTAGTTTTGTAATCACCTACTTTTGTATCAAATTTGAAGAGTCTACTTTTTATAGTTACTGAGATAGCGTCACTCGGAATCGAATATATAATTCCCGTTTTTTCCTTATCCCGTGGAAATTTCCAAAAATCCTTTCTTAGCGGATGCCTACGTCATAAGATCTACCTGCATGCCAAATTTCAGCCCGATCCGTCCAGTGGTTTGGCCTGTGCGTTGATAGATCACTATGTCAGTCAGTCAGTCAGTCAGTCAGTCACCTTTGAATTATATATATATAGAAAACTGATTAGAAAGTCCCTGTCTGTTTCCTCTTTCAAAACTGTAGGCTTATCTAACTCGCTCGCAATCGCCATCGTGTTCATTTTGACAGTTCATGTATGGGCTGACAATTGGCACCGGAATCAGCTAGCTGTCACATTCATACAAGAACTGTCAAAATGAACACGCGAGTTAGGTAATAAGCCTACTGAATCCATCAAACTGTATAAAATATCGATAACTTAACTTGAGATCAAGTCAAACAAAATAGCCAGACCAAATTAAAAATATTTTTCTTTTTCCTCGTTTCCTCATTACTGAGGATCGCTTCCATTCTCTGCGGTCATAATAATATGCTGAGTGGACTGCACGGCTACCACGCATCGTCTTCTTTATTGCGTCAGACCACCTTGTAGGTGTTCTTCTCCTACCTCGTCTGCCATCTGTTTTGCAGACGGCATGTGTTCGAGAAAGCTGAGGGCCGTTAGGGATAAAGACGTGATTTATGTATGTCTGCATGTATCCTACTAATATTATAAACTAGCGACCCGCCCTGGCTTCGCACGGTATATTATGCATGTATTATACATATAAACCTTTCTCTTGAATCACTCTATCTATTAAAAAAAACCGCATGAAAATCCGTTGTGTAGTTTTGAAGATATAAGCATACATCGGGACATGAGGACAGAAAAAGCGACTTTATTTTATACTATGTAGTGATGTGAAAGTTTGTGAGTATGGATGTTTGGATGTTTGTTACTCTTTCACGCCAGAACAGGACAGATCTGAATGAAATTTGGAACATAGATAGATTATAGTCTGGAATAACATAAAGGCTACTTTTTATCCCGGAAAATTGCGAAATTCCTGCGGGATAGCGATAAACGAATTCTATGCAGACGAAGTTGCGGGCAACAGCTATCCTACTTCCTAGTAATAGTATTAATGTGAAAGTTTGTGAGTATGGATGTTTGTTACTCTTTCACGCCAGAACGACTGGACAGATCTGGGTGAAATTTGGAACATACATAGATTATAGTCTGGAATAACACACGGGCTACTTTTTATCCCGGAAAATTGCGAAATTCCTGCGGGATAGCGATAAACGAATTCTACGCAGACGAAGTTGCGGGCAACAGCTAGTGATAAATATTTTTTGTAGAATGGAGCCGCGCCCTCGCTTAACTTTCAAACAAATTAACGTTGTCAGCAGCCAACGCGGCCTTTTGAGCTCGCTCTGATTGTGCATACTTTATCATAGTTTGCTTCATTCAAATGACTGTGGAGACGATTTTGCGCGACGCAAATTCATCTTATTGGCTCTCAGTGGTATGACGTTTCTTACCAAGCACTATTTGCTTCCTTTGTCTTAATTTTAATTTGAGAGAGTCGCTCGGCTTTTGGTTTTCTTAGTACAGCGCCATCTCTTATTTAGTAGCTTAACTAATTAAATGTATCTACTCAGCGACAGATGGCACTACTAAAACCAATATAATATATTAAAATTTAAATTCAAATATCTGCTTAGATTTTATCGATGATTACACCTTGACTTATTTATTTCTTTTAGTGGTTATCGTTGTTGATAAGACCGCCTATTGTCTACCTTGACCTTTGTTTCTGTATTGTTTTGTACTGATTTCTGGTGTTCAATAATGAGCATTTGTATTGTATTGTACCGGTTCCTGATTCAAGGTCACAAATAGTAACTTACGGTGATGTTCAAACATAGATATTTACCATCAGAATTATTCTGTTTTAACGTAAATTTTACGCCTTGCTTACAATTTAATGGGACATTCATTACCATTCCATAAAAGGTCGCACAAAAAACCGTGTTCGGTCGCCCTCATAAGCCTTCTGAAAAAACATCCCGAAATTCAGAGGTACATTTTAACATTCCCATAGAGACCCGCGTAAAGTAGTGCAAATGTGATACGAGAGCGAAGGTCGCTAGTTTACGGGTTAGGGCATGACAGACGGACAGACACGCACCTAATGTCTCCCGAGGGAAGCCTCCTGTTTTACAAGTTCGTTGGAACTTGGTTATTTTATTATTAACGGGGAAGTTGGCAACTTAACCGAGGGTTTATTAGCTAACATCGGGAAGTCTCTGGAGTAATTTGGATGCTTTTGGTAGTTATTAAAGCTGAGGTAGGGATGTTTTGATGAAGGGGCGTTTTTCACCAATACTAAAGGAAGATAAATTTAAATACATACATACAATATATAAATCACAACTTTATCCCTTACGGGGTAGACAGAGCCTACGGTTACAAGACCTATAGACCACGTTTAGCATGATTGTGGGCGTATGGATGGAAAAGGGAATCAAAACAGTGATGGTTTGCTAGCCACATCGCGTATGTAACATGATCACTAAGATGAAGAATTTGAATAAATTTAAAAATTGATATAAAAGGAAGATTGTGTCTCCCGTAAAGAAAAAAAACATAGAATGTACTAATTCTTTATTCTATCTTTCAGTGATACACCTTCCATACTTCTTAACGCTCTCATTTCTACTGCATTTATTCTACCAACATCCATTTTACTAAACCGATCTATAGGGAGTGTGAATGGTTACGTTGGGAGGGGAAGGCCTAGACGGACGTTCCGAGACCAAATAGGAGGCGTTTTGGAAAAAGGTCAGGTCAGGAGTACCCGAAACCGACGAGCACGTATGAAGAGATTGATGAGTGTGGATGAAACGAAAGTATGTCAGGATCGTAGCAAGTGGAACAAAGTAGTCTCTGCCTACCCCTGTGGGAAAGAGTATGTATCCATTTTAGACGATTGAATTCATGCGTATTGAAGGCCCAATATATTATTATAATTGAAAATTGTTGATTCGGGCAAATCCGGGATTCGCTGGTGGTAAAAAATTTGTTATAACAACTGTTTCATCAAGCTAAAATCTGTTTTAGCGAAAGCCTAAGCTTTGGCCGAGATATTGGCCAAGAGCGAGTCGGGCCTTAGGGTTACGTAGGCCTGTCGCAATTATGTTGATATTATGAACAGTTTTTTTTTTGATGAACTGCTATGAACATAGTTCACGGTTTCAAGTACATGTTATAAATTAATAATTTTAGACATCATGTTTCATAGAGCCATTTACCGCTTAAGACCTACACAATCGATATCTAAATAGAAATAGTGTAAGTTTAGTTTTTCAAAACAACCGGGTTCGATTCCCGAGCTGTTTTTTTTTTTTTTTTATGTATAGGAAGGCAAACGAGCAAGTGGGTCACCTGATGGTAAGTGATCACCACGGCCCATAGACACCCGCAACCCCGGAGGGATTGCAGATGCGTTACCAACCTAGAGGACTAAGATGCAATGCCTCTTGTGCCCGTAATTTCCCCGGCTGTCTTACTCTCCACACCGGAACACAGCAGTACAGGTACACAGGTACAGGTGAGTACAGGTTTTTTTTAATGTATGATTGCTGTTTTTCTTGTTATTAAAATCGATGACATGGTTCCTAAGAACAGATCTTCGTATGTCTTATAATACACACTCACTCACGTCACAAACTTTCGCATTTATAATATTTTGTAGGATTAGTATACGAACAAGTACTAACAGGCTAGACTCCAGTGACCTTTCGGAGGGCTCGGGTCAATGCCCTCTGCCCTTAGCGGGGCAGGAAAGTCGATGCTGTCTAATATTTCACAGCACTCATTTAATTTCAGCTCTACAAAATGGCCGAGCCATAAGCCGTGAAACAATAATTAATATTTCAGCTCTCCATTTTCGTAAGTACTTTAATACTTGTACTAAAATGAATTTAATGACTTAGATAGCCCTTGAAAGGAAGTATTGGGTCATAGAATAAAATTATAAAGTAACAAGCAGCCCGCGACTTTGTCTGCAAAGAAATCGTTTGTCGGTATCCCGCGGGAACTACGCAATTTTCCGGGATAAAAAGTAGCCTATGTGTTATTCCAGACCATAATTTATACAAACACACATACTGTCACGCCCCTTTCCCACAGGGGTAGGCAGAGACTACTTTATTCCACTTGCTACGGTCCTGACATATTTCTTTCGCTTCATTCACAGTCATCAATCTCTTCATACATGCTCGTCGGTAATCTATCTTTGTTCCAAATTTCATCCAGATCCGTGTAGCCGTATTGGCGTGAAAGAGTAACAAACATCCATCCATCCATCCATACTTACAAACTTTCCCGTTTATTATGTATGTATGTATGTAAACTCTTTATTGTGCAAAATAAACAAGACAAATACAATTGACAAACACTGAGATACATCTTCACATTATATATATATCTGTGTATCGAATGTGTGTAAATAAATGTCTCTCTCTCTCTTATACTGCGAGTTTACTACACTGGCGATCAAAAATAACGGCTCACTTTTCACACAAAGTTCTATGGAAAGAGGCCTGTTATTTTTGCTCGTGAGTATAGTCTTAAAGCACATTGACACGGCGCCGGCGCAACGTGATAACTCTATTAGAACACGCTTTGGCATTACGGAAATTGAAAGCTCTTCGGGCTCATAACTCTTTGCAGATGGTGCTCAAACTTTATGACGTTGGAAATAAATAAACAAGAAACACATACATACACAAATCGCGTCTTTATCCCTTATGGTGTAGAGCCTAAGGTAATAAGGCCACGCTTAGCAAGACTGTGGGCGTATAGGTGGAAAATGGAATCAAAATAGTGATGGGTTGCTAGCCGGATCGCCTATAACATGACTCCTATGATTTTCCCTCGACGGGCTTTTAAAATCGGCGCGGGAAGAGAAGCGACTGATACATTCTATGTTTTTTCGTGGTGGAGAGCTGTTCTGGAAGACCATTTGGTACACCACAAATGAGATGGAAAGACGGAGGTCGAACGGTGAAGGTCGACTTAGGTTCGGATCTTACTATCGGAGCAGTTGCAATTGGGCGTTCACTCATTTCTCCGGTGTATAAAGAAGTCATAAGTTTGAGAACCTCAGGCGCAAGAGGTGTAATGCCGCTCTCCGGCGCTATTACGGCTAATGAAACACCAGACTCCGATCAACGGCACTATACGCTGTACTAGTCTATAAAGAAAAGTATTTTCTCTGTTGAGAATGTTTTCTTTCTTCACTTGATAGTGATAAGGAGACGGGAGTGCCCGCAGAAGTGAAAACTATACACTCGCGCATATATTTGCTTAGGACATTAAAAGGTTACATAGAAAGTTATTTAAATGCAATTTTCATTGCACATCGCTCGTCACTTCATATTAATGATCACTCAAAATCAAACAGCAAAACACTGTTTAACCAAAAAATATAAACATTCATCCAGTTATCCCTTCCAATTCATCCTAGACGAACCTAGGTAGGACAGGGTAGGCACCCTGTCTGTTAATAGCCGCGAATATACCGTAATCTGGAATGTGCCGGTAAATCGTCGGTAATGGCGCGTCTACACTGAGGCACTGGGGGCACAGCGGGGCTGAGGCTTGCGGTAACGAAGTGTATTCCTCAGCGATGACCGCGGGAACTATTACCGTTAGGAGCCAGGTCTTAGGCGACGGGCGGGCTTGGATGTAACAAAGGTAGCTTCGCGGATGCTATGACCATGTGAACGGACCTTCCGGGTCACTAACACCATCTTACTTACTAACCCTGCAACCAAGCAGCACTGGGTCTCAAATTTGAGAGCCGTATGAGCTGTAAAACTACTTGCACAACGCAATCTGTCCGATATTCTTCATATATTACAGTGACACTTCATCATTAAAGGCAGTCAGCTCCTTAAGTCTAGTCCATAGTTGCTTCACCGTCAACTTGAAGTTACAGAGCCGTGACTTTTCCCTACCCCGTGTCTGCTAATTGCCGTAAATATAACGTAATCTGGAATGTGTCGGTAAATCGTCCGTAATGGCGCGTCTACACTGAGGCACTGGGGGCACAGTAGGGCTGAGGCTTGCGGTAACGAAGTGTATTCCTCGGCGATGACCGCGGGAACTATTACCGTTAGGAGCCAGGTCTTAGGCGACGGGCGGGCTTGGATGTAACAAAGGTAGCTTCGCGGATGCTATGACCAAGTGGACGGACTGCCCGGGTCACTATAATATAATAGTCAATGAATAATAGTCACTCGCACTACCACACACACACACACACACACACATTTTATTTTATTTTTATTTTCCTCTCCAGATTTTCCTTTTTTTTTTTTTGTTTGTTTTGTATTCACGCAGGGGCTGCCATGTACCACATCAAGGGGCCTTTCTGTAAACCAGCGCTGAGCTCTCGAGCCCAGCACACGCTGAGATTGGTGCCCGTTGCTAAACTTGTGTACTGTTACTTTTAAGTTTATAGCATGCCATTTTTTGTTTCTATATGTACCTTGTCATTAGCAATAAAGATTTTTATTATTATTATTATTATTATTATTATTATTATTATAACACCGTCGTACTTACTAATCCTGTAAGCAAGCGGCACTGCGTCTCAAATTTGAGAGCCGTATGAGCTGTAAAACTACTTGCACAACGCAATCTGTCCTATATTCTCCATATATTCTAGTGTCACTTCATCATTAAAGGCAGTCAGCTCCTTAATTCTAGTCTATAGTTGCTCCACTGTCAACTCCTAGATGTTACAGAGCCACGACTTTTCCCTACCCCGTGTCTGCTAATTGCCGTAAATATAACGTAATCTGGAATGTGCCGGTAAATCGTCCGTAATGGCGCGTCTACACTGAGGCACTGGGGGCACAGCGGGGCTGAGGCTTGCGGTAACGAAGTGTATTCCTCGGCGATGACCGCGGGAACTATTATCGTCAGAAGACAGGTCTTGGGCGACGAGCGGGCTTCAGATGTATGTGAAAATAACGTAACCTATTTTTTTTTGCTGACTTTATCTTACATCATCATCAACGTGTACCAAATTTTACGTCAATCGGATTAACCGTTGAAGAGTTCCCTCCTGCGGAGATGATCCTGACCGAACCACCATAAGTGGACTTAAAGATTATTGTATGGTCATTAAACTTCAATCCGTCAGTCTGACCACAGGATGAGGGTCCGAAGTAACTAGCAAGATTTAATCACGGACATATACAGAGAACTGTAGGCTTATTATGCAACTCGCTGACAATCGCCATCGTGTTCATTTTGACAGTTCTTGTATGAATGTGACAGCTAACTGATTCCGATGCCAATTGTCAGCCCATACATGAACTGTCAAAATGAGTGATGGCGATTGCGAGCGAGTTAGACAATAAGCCTACTGGATAGGTGAAACTAAAGCTTATTAAACGGCTAACTACGAATTTTAACTCGAAATACTTTATTGTTGGATTTGAACTGTGGATATTCCGGGTACCTCCCATTTGTTCTATCTTCTATAAGTTTCCCATCACAAACTTGAGGTGCTTCCAATTCTATAGAACAAATAGCACATTATTTGTTTCAATAGTTCTACCATGGAACTGCTGGGAAAGAAAAATGTTAACAGTTCTATAACGTCACAGTTCCATAGAACAAATGGGAGGTACCCGATATTCCAAGCTAAAATATATTCAGTGGAAAAAATTTGGCCCCCCACATGTCATGCATGCAATGTTTGTAATTTTGTACAGGGACTAAGCCAAATTTTGTGCTGCTAAGTTAACAGTACGGATTTAATCAGCGCTTGTACCACCCCGTCGTCTGATCGTACAGGTCCAATCGTCGACGGCACCTGCGACCTGCAGCCGACACCGCGCTGGCGTCTTGCCACCGCTCACTCGCTGGACTGCAATCAACTGGTCAAGGTTTGATATTTTATAGGACCGAAAGTAGCTCAAATTGTTCAGGTAGACTGCCATTGGGACAGTGGAAGAATATCATCAAAAAAACTCTGGAAACATGTCATAATTAGTCATCGGTCGTGGTCCGCCTGGCTAGTTCACCTGCCTCAGTACGCCTAGGTAAAAGTTTGAAAGTAAACTGACCCTAGTTATTGTACGGTACATTTAGTACTAAACAAAAAAGCCAAGGCTCCCTGGGAAATTAACTATTAAGCTTTATTACAAAATAAAGCCAGTTCTGGTTTGACTTCATATTCATACCGTCACGACAAGAAACGTTTTAGTTTTGAACATAACCTGTAAAGAAAACCTCTCTGTTCTCGCTTGGAATACAGCCAAACTTGAGCAGGTATTTGTGGGAAATTCCGAATTTTCTACTCAATGTCTTACTACGGAAATACGTAATATGCGTTTTAAGCTTAGTCCCCATTCTGTAAGGTTATAAATAGCAAGCACAAAGTCTAGGTCACAGTGGCGTGGCGTAATGAATATCAGAAGGCAAGCCGAAGGGAATTCAACTAGCCTTTTCCTCTAATTTGGCACAATAAAAGTGCCCAGCTGCCTTAAAATAGCCAAGCCGGTAGGAATCGGGTTCTACGGACGCCACGCCTCTGGTAGGTAACGCTAAGTTGAAACTTGTGGGATAACCGACTACTCGCATTATCTTAGCGAGAATTAAAAGCGTGCAAGTAATTTTTTGGGGGAAATGAGAGAGATTCTTTTATTTATAATATTAACTATGGTTTAACAAAGGTCAGGTCAGGAGTACCCGATACCGGCGAGCATGTATGAAGATATTGGTATTTTGCCGTTATTTTGTTAGCTACGTATACGTGCTGTACTCTTTTTGTATTAAATAGCAAAGACCGTCAATAATAGAGGAGCGGGACTTCCTGACACAAGCATTTTTATGCTTACTAGGAGGTTCCAACCTTGATACTTCAACGTGTAAACATAAAAAAAGAATAAATTTTCATTTTCATTTCATTTTCATTTTCCTTGGTGAAAGTGGATGAAGCGAAAGTGATGTGTCAGGATCGTAGCAAGTGGAACAAAGTGGTTTTTGTAGGAGAGATGGGTATTCCCCTTTTAGTTGAATTTAAATATGAGTTATCTATTCTACTGTATAGTTAAGAAGCGGGAAACAGCTAGTTTTTTGATAAAGTCCGGCAGAACTTTGCAACAATGCTAACTCCACTTTTGGCTTCCCAGATGCAATAATTGATAACATGCACACATCTGCGAAGCAATTCAATGGTGTGTGTGAAGTTCCCAATCAGCACTGGGCCCCGTGGGAACTATAACCCAAGCCCTCTAATTCTGAGAGAAGGCCTGTGCCCAGCAGTGTATGTAGACTGGAGATGACGAAATAATTGATATCCTTTTTATTAATAAATAAAAGTCACCACAAGATTTATTCGTAGAAACATGACAGCAGCAGTGTCATGAAGATTTGGCGCTGTTGGCACACGACAAAGATGAAGGAAATAATCTAGACGCGGCAAAAGTGCGATTTGTGACCCAGAAAAGTTAGTTACCCTGACTAAGAAGGGCAGGCGTTTGTATGATAAATACGAATGTTTGTACCCGAGTCATGGATGTATTTATCTACATAAGTAAGTAAGTAAAGTCTTTATTGTACAAAATAAACATAAGACAAATACAATTGACAAACACAGATACATGCACAAGTATGTTTGTCCGTTGCCTGGTACCCATAGTACAAACTTTGCTTGGTTTGAGACTAGGTCAATTGGTGTTATTATTATTGTATTCAATGACGCAGTGGGGAGTCAAGACAGGCAGCGGGAAGGAGATGGCAGGCAGAGGGAAGAGGACGCAACACAATTTATGCGCGCTGAATACCCTGACAACGCCACTGTACTACCTAAAATGACAGACAGGTCTTTGTTTCTCCATTTCAGTGACTGTTGAGAATACAAGAGGTGACTTAGCTTAACTGGTAAACTGTTTCTTAACTACAAAGACTGCTGTCTGATTGTCAAGCATGCACCCTAGGCAGCGCTCAGCTGATAAAATTGACAAAAGAAAAAACTCAGAAATGCTAACACGTCCTTAAATCAGGCCTAATTTTGAAGAGTTGATGACAAAATTAACCTCAGCTACTCCAAAAACAGACACCATACCAAACGTGGTGGTTGTACGATGGAAATAGAAATATGGATAATATGTGAAATACTGCAAATGTTTTTCGTGACAACCGGTATAGTACAAAATTTTGCATACATTTTGGTCCTGATTGTCGCTCTAGAAATGTGTATTTGGTAGCTTGAGAGTGTTTGGTAGCGTGAACTGAAACAAACGAGACAATGAAGACCATTGAGGCACAAATACTGAACAATTTCTACGTAAAGTCCCGTCTGCCAACTCCTTAATCTGGGATACAAGGGTAAAAACAAAGTTTCTTGCTTCCCTCATGCCTCTGATTTATGGCGCGCGCGAGACCTTCACGACATGATTCATGCTCGCATCATTGTACGAATAAAGGTATCATGCCGTATGACTTATGTTTAAGGTATTTTTAGGTAATTCAGAGTTCTGTACACAAAGGACTAGGATAGAAAAAAGTATGCTTAGTTGGCTGGGGACGTAGAGCGGATGGATGAAAGTAGACTAACTAAACAGATCTATATGGGGAGTGTATTCACACTGGGGAGTGTTACTTTGGGAGGGGAAGGCCTAGACGGATGTTCCGAGACCAAATAGGAGAAGTTTTGGAAAAAGGTCAGGTCAGGAGTACCCGAAACCGACGAGCATGTATGAAGAGATTGATGACTGTGGATGAAGCGAAAGAAATATGTCAGGATCGTAGCAAGTGGAACAAAGTAGTCTCTGCCTACCCCTGTGGAAAAGAGGCGTGAAGGTATGTATGTGTGTATGTACACAAAGAACGCCACAGGGAATCTTTGCTACAACTCTACTCGGCTGTGTGGTGTCCGGGCATGGGCTATGGGCTTTAACTTTAGAACTGTAATAGATACACTTGAAATTTTTGGAGTACATATTACTGGCTGCTGTAACTACCGCTACTTGAGACTTATTGCCGCAAATTTATTTGATCACGTATCTTTTATTCTTCCATGCTAGTCTGGGAAGAAAAAAACATACAATGTACCAGTTCCGCGCAAATGGTAAAAACCCATCGAGGGAATTGGTGAAAATCTTAGGAATCATGTTATAGGCGATGCTGCTACCAACTGTTGCTGCAACCCAACACTATTCTGATTCCCCCTTTCCTTTATTTATTTACTTACTTAAGTCCCGACTGGTAGTTTTTTTTAAACTTTCTAGTACTTACTTATTATTGCTTGATAAAATTATTGCTTACCTACCTTTCTCCTGTAATAGCGGTAACCATACTGTAAAAAGGGACTGCTGGAAAAAGGGATCCCCTTTTTCCAGCTGCAGACTCGTTTATTGTATATCATAGAAGCTCAAGAGATATACCAAATGTCAAGCCAGTCAGAGCATTGCAAGTGAAATTATCAGCATACGAGGTATACTTTTTGGTCCAGAAAGCATCACTACGTTATTTCTTAAAAAAAGACGGCACATAAAAATTACGCTCTATTTTCACAGCATAGAAGACCCTTAGCCGACTTCGTTGTTCATTAAATTCATTTTCTTCAACAGTAGCCCAGTATCTGTGATCCAGCCCCTTAAATGAAACTAATAACCATCAAATAAACGTTACTGAGTAACGGTACATTAAATAATTCACTTACTATGGCGCCCTTCAGAATAATCTCAACCAAATTATCTACTTAATAGTTCCAAACTGAATCGAACAACCTCCCGCTCTTGTTTTCGCCAGTGCAATGTGTTCCAATTTCCTATTGTTCCAACCCGACCTAACACTCACCAGTATCTTTAACTGCTAGAAAATACAATTCAAAATACTCTAAACCTAGCGAAAGTGGTTCGAGAGCGAGCTTAAATTTCTAATTGCGAAAATACCGTCGCCAACACATCTGCGGATGAAATTTTAAGGTCGAATTTGGTGGGTGTGAAGTGTAGTGCGGCGCGTGAAAACTCCTAACTCAATAATGTTATTCAAGGAGAGATAATGATTATTAAAACATAGGCAAGCTGGTGTATCAAGTCAAGCGGAGCCGCGGGTAATGAATATTAATGATAGGAGTTGCCAGTTGAGGGAAAAAATGTTGCCACTAGACGCAAATTGGGGGTTCAAACGGCTTGTTGCGTCTTTGATTGATAGTGTCGCTTGTTACGGAACATGAAAACGTGACCATACGTCCCGGTTTGGGCGGGACAGTCCCGGTTTCAGGCAGTCTGTCCCGGTGTCCCCAGCGAAGCCAACTTCGTCCCGGTTTTGCAAGCAGACCCAACGATAGTTTAAAGTTACCTACACATTTAAAAAAAATTTGTTCAGTCGACAGATACAAAAATACGACTTAGAAGTCACGCCACTACTGGGGGCTTAGTAAGTCGTGCCAACTTAACTATTTTGTATTTGGAGCTTTAATTATTTTGCATTATTCTATCTTATATGTATAATAAAATACATGTAAAACACTAAAAACTTTTTTTGTTATATATTTCCGCAGATGTGTCCCGGTCTGACAAAATAAATAAATGGTCACGTTAAACATGATTTACGTTGACGACTTTTTAGTTCCTGACTGTCACATTTCATCCGTTTGTGCGTTCGCTCATCTTTCTGAGAGAGAGAGAGAGAGAGAGAGAGAGAGAGAGAAATATTTATTTACACACATTCGATATACGTTGATATATAATAGGAAGAAATACAAAATACTTAGCAATAGTACCGATAAACCGATATACCGATGTACACTCAGCATAATGTTGCGGCAAGCCGCAACGCTGTTTTTTAGTAGGACCCAGATAAAATTCTTCTTTCTGTCCACCAACCAGCCCGCCTGCAGACTGCCCGAGCCCACCTGTAAACGCCCGTCTGCCCATCTGTCTCTCCCTCCGTTTCTCTCTTCGCCTGTCAGTCTATCCGTTAACTAAATCAAAACCCTTAGGTACTAGACAAGCACTTGACATTGTTCTTCAGAGCAAGAAACAGTGCTGAGACCCTTCGTCTGCAAATTCCGCTGCCACTACGTAGTACGAGCAAGTTTCTGGGATTTTTGATGGACACTGCTGGGCTGTCTTGGAAACATCACGTGGAAAAGCTTTGTGAAAGATGATGCAGTGCTGTCTTAAGCTTAAGACACTCATTTCTGGGACAGCCCTATTCGCAATCTATCTTTTTGTGAACATTTAATTTAATTTCAGTTATTATTATTTCTTTTTTTTATTACAATTAACGATCCTTTTGTGAATTTCTTATGTTTGATATTTAATTGTACTTTTCGAAAGGTGATGAATAAATCTATCTATCTAACTATTTATCTATCATTTTAACATTGACTTAGAATCATGAATTAAGCAAAAAGGCAACTCGACTAAAATAGGAACTTATCATCAAGTTCTAAACCCAGAAGGCTTGTTTATTACTAGGTGCTGAATAATTCAGCAACCGGGGTAGAGGGAATGTTGTTGCTAAATTGGATCCAGTAGTAGAACATGTATTTGTTAACTTGGGATACTAAACATTGTTTTATTTGAAGACGTAAACATTTAACTAAAATTCGCTGCTTCTGAAGTTAATATTTAGTTGTATAGGTAATTAATTACTTACACATATACATACAAAAAGCCGTGGTAGCCTAGTGGTTTGACCTGTTGCCTCTCAAGCAGAGGGTCGTGCGTTCGAATCCTGGGTTCGCACCTCGGAGTTTTTCGAAATTTATGTGCGAAATTACATTTGAAATTTTCTATCAGCTTTTCGGTGAAGGAAAACATCGTGAGGAAACCTGCAGATATCTGCGAAGCAAACGTAGTGTAGGACGCCCTCCAGCCAGGTAGGATGACGATCTGCGAAAGGCTGCAGGTAGATGCTGGATGCGTCTAGCTGAAGACAGGGCGCTATGGCGCTCATTAGGGGAGGTTTATGTCCAGCAGTGGACTAATATAGGCTGATGATGATGATGCTGATGATCTTTCAGTGATACACCTTCCATACTCCTTAACCTTGCCATACCCAAGTTTCGAATGAACCATAGTTGAAATAAATTTTCATAGATTGTGTTGGCTACTGGCTGGTTTGCGGCCTGTTTTTACCCTTTTGATACATGGCAATATATTTCTTCCTGTCAGTCTGCCTTGTGCCACCGTTTGTACGTGTTGTGTTTTGCTACATTAATTAAATAATAATACAGTATATAAGTGTTTCCATCATCCTCCATTCACTCTCAATACAGTCCACCACTAGTAGCTATCAGATTGGTTGACGTTCAATTCAAAGTCGCGCGAGGGCCTAATTGAATAAAAAAAAATTAAAAGTGTAGGGATTTCGATTTATAGCCCAATTGCTACGTAAGTGAAATAGGCGCCTGCTAAATCGATTTAATCTCGATCCTGACCTATTTTGCCAAGTATATTCGAATTACCCCGTAATTTGTAGCAGTCCATAGAATTTTCGAGAAACGCTGACACGTGAGTACTACAAGTATAACATGGAACTAATGGTCATGGGCCCCCGAAACCGTTTGAAACATGTTGGGGCTTCCGAGCGGGGGAACTAAAAAAATATATCAGGGTAAAGACGCCGTAAACTGGAGCTGCGTGTTGTCTGGCGCCGCTGTTAGTACGAGCGAGGTCCAAGTAAAGAGATACTGTACTATTATCCGTTTCAATCCATTTTTATCCAGTAGATGTTCCATGGGAGTTTGTAATTGTGTCGTACAGACACATCATTCAAACAGATGACGCTTAGCGGCAAAAATTCGCATAGTAACAAAAAAGGTCACGTGACAGTTAGTAACAGGTAGAAAAATTCGGAGACTACCCACCTGCTATGGGTGGTGTAGGGGTATAGCACGCGTCACAGAATGACGAGGATCCGGGTTCGATTCCCGGCCATAGCTTTACTTTTCGGATATTTTATGTGTTCTAATTTTCACTGACATTTAGAAATTCCATTTTAGCGGCTTTAAAAACAAAACATTTTCATAATTACACAATCGGATAACTCACGTATAGTTTATTGACTTGACTGATGGCAAATATGAATGACAGATTGACAAAGCCCGCGGCGTGGGCAAGCCGGCGAGTGGAGTGACGCGTGAGAAAAGAGCGGCAACGTCGCATTTTCGGCGAACTGGCAACGTAGCACAATGCACACTACTAAATATTCCCTTAGCGTGACACTGTTACCGTTCACTCACACATTGACAAATTTGAACCAAAATATTGATCTCGTTTAGGCAATTACTTAACTGTTTTTTCTATAAAAAAGCAATTTCGCGCAAATAAATATAAAAATAAAAGCTAACTAAATCTGTTTCAATGTAAAACTAGGCTATGTTTGCCCGTAATTGAATAAATCAATTAGTATGGGAATCGAACCACCTTAACCGCTCCGCGCCGGCACGGCACCCGCTCAATCCGACTCGCTCACTGAAACTCCACACTGCAACGCACAATTGGCATTGTTCATTTTTTTAAGCTGTGCTTTTAACACCTTTATTTGATAAAATGGACTATTTCAAGCAACTAATTTGAATATTATGCTTTTACGTAGCTTTGTGAATTAATAATAAATATTTTTTCGCTGTTTGATAATTCGTGAATTTAGACAGAATCCCAATCGCCTTCGTTCGGCTGGCAATAAAAAAAACGGCTTTGTCTATGGTTTTGTAGATTTGACAGTGACACGTGACAGTTGCCGTAGCCAAACTTTTTTTTTTCATTTTTGTGGCAAACATTCGATGCTGGATTCTGTCTAAAAACCCGGTCGTTCGGTCAAACAAAGGTTCAAAGTACTTTTACAAAAATATCTGCAATCATAAAGTATTTTTGAAATCGGACAAGATAAATCGGATAATTGATGGTTTTCCTCGAAATGGTTTTCGAATTGGAGCATACTAAAAAAAATGAACAATGCCAATTATCGGCTTCGGAACGGCAACGCCTCGACTCGGCATAAAAGTTATAGACAGACAAAGTTCAATTAAAAAAATACACAACTGTCTGCCTGCCTGCCAGCCTGTCTGTGTGTGTGTGTGTGTGTGTGTGTATTGTGCAGGTAAATGTTCCAATCAATAATCAATACCTATAGTCAATAAGAGTGTCTGTGTTGTGACCAAGAATATCCCCTAAAAGATGACAGCGTGCTTTCTATTTCCCAAATACACGCGGCGGGATCAAAAAACCGGGTCACTTAGAAAAAATTATGAAAGTGACCCGATTTTTTTGCTTCCGAGTATACTCGTATTTCCAACGCATCACACATACCTCATTAAAAATAAGGACAAAATAATCAACTTTGATACCAGCATATCTCTTGTAGCTTGGCGCGTAGAGTTCAAATTCCCGACATGGCCGTCCTAGCCCGACCTATGGGTCAGCTTTGCTGTAAATCGCTCCTCCATTTTATTTTGTTTCCAGCTCGAAACCTGAAATTACACACCTTGAGGTATTTTCGCTTCATACCGCATTACCTCGGGAACATGAATTTATAAGGCAAATTTTCAGGTTTATAAAATACAGGATTTTTAAGTTAGTTACGTGGACAAACGTTTCATGACTTTAGGTGCTCAAAGGCCTGTTTCATACTAAGAAATAAAGAGGGTGTCATAAATAAGATATAACATACATACATACATAAATCACGTCTTCATCCCGGGGTAGACAGAACCCAAGGTAACAAGACCTAAAGGCCACGTTTAGCATGATTGTGGGCGTGTAGGTGGAAAGGGGAGTCAAAATAGTGATGGGTTGCCAGCCGCATCGCCTATAACATGATTCCTATGATTTTCGCTCACTCGATTAAGATATAAGGAACTTAAAAAAAAGTCCTGCAGATATAATATACATATATCATTCCTCAATGATAGTTTTTAAGTTTATTATGAACAATCACTTTCTCAAAACATTCAAATACGTCTGTATCCCTTACGGGGTAGACGGAGCATAAAGTAACAAGACCTAGGCCACTTTTAGCATGATCGTGGGCGTATAGGTGGAAAGGGGAATCAAAATAGTGATGCGTTGCTAACCGCATCGCCTGTGACATGATTCCTACGATTTTCCTCGATCCCCTCGATGGGCTTTACCGACTGTGCGGAAAAAGAAGCAGCTGATATATAACAAATAATGTTGAGTGCGTAGTTAATAATCTCCAAAATTTTACCCTTATTTTTATTAAAAAACAAACCTAAAAATAAGTAAGACTGAGACAAGGAAGCTCCGAAAAGCGGAGCTCTTGATTTACGCTATAATTTTGAATAATTTGTGTGAAGAAATGAAAAGCAATATTTTATACTTAAAATTGCTAATGTGAAACGATGAAAGTGATTGAAGTGGTGAACAAGTCACCACCCGACAAAAAGAAAGAGATCGAAGATTAGTGCTTCACTCTTCACCAGAACCAGTCGCATCCAATCCCAACGACCTTTACGTCACTTAACTTGCTCTCCTTACCGCTAATGTCACGGTGACCATCCATTCTTTCTTCCATTAACAACATACCCATTGTATTTTAGTTTTCCAAAAATAGTTTATGTCCAGTCATTTCCCGGAGCTGCTGACGCAACCCCCGCACCTGTTAAATTAAAATAAAACGATCCCAGGACAGAATCGACGCCGGGGAAAAATAGCCAGTCACGCGGCCCGGGGCCGACCAGGGACGAGCCTTGAGAGAGCTCACAACACCTCACTTCTACTAAAAAAATAAACAGGCGTTACAGACATATATTTCAACATGAAACTACCGTGAGACTCAAACACAAATAGATAACTCACGTATAAAAGTCAAATAATGCTCGACATGTTTCGGACTAATTTGTAGTCTTTCCTCCTAGAGCGCTCGCTTCCGCGGCAGCGAAACGAGCACAGCGCGCCACTGCGCTGTTCGTGCGGCTGCTCGACTCAACTGACAGCGGCGCACAACTACCCTCGTTTTCATCGTCGTTTTTATTATTGTCAAGTATGGCAGCACACAACACTGATCATGTCACTTAGTTAAGGTTCACTCACACTCAACGTTTAGTCCGACACATGTCGAGCATTACTCGACTTTTTTACGTGAGTTATCAGTTTCTGTAACTATGTAGTGAATAATCCTTTCCCATCGTGAACACACGATTAGTGCCGAATGATGCCGACGTGTCTATGAGTCTGACTGAAATAGCATGACAAATGCGAACATTTCCGAGAAAATACGGTGGGAAAGGATTTTGCATGACATCTGTACTTTGCGGAGCTCCATTTCCATGAACAAAAAAACCTTTACCTCGCTACTTACGTGCAAGAGAGCCAGGCCTGTGCAAAATATGCTTTTACATGCGATCCCTCTTTCCTCTGCTGCCACGTAAAACAAACATAAATCCCACAAACTTAAGTATCCCCATGATTAAACATAAAAGAAGACTAAATGCAGTATATTTCTACTGCGAGAGCGTTAAGAAGTATAGTAACTGTATCACTGTAAGACAGAATAAATAGCGTGATAAGGGAACGTGCGGGTGTGAAAGACGATGTGGTGAGAAAAAAGTATGCTTAGTTGGTTTGGTATTGTATTTATTTGGTATTGTTATAGACGATGCTAGCAACCTATCATTATTTTGATTCCCCTTTCCACCTATACGCCCACAATCATGCTAAACGTGGCCTTTAGGTCGTTACCAGGCTCTGTCTACCCCGTTACGGATAAAGACGTGGTTTGTGTGTGTGTGTGCTCTCAGGCTCTCTCTCTGCCCCGGACAAGGATCCTGTTGTGATTTATTAATCCCGGAGGAACAAAGGCGATCAGTTTTAATGGCGGGCTTCAGCTCTAAAGAAACGTTAATTCCCACTGATTCTGCATAAATCTGGGCAATCGCTTGTCGCCTGCTTTAAGGTTTGTTTATACTTCAATTTTGGAAAAATCCGTACAAAAGCTAATGTAACTCTGTTTGTCTGTAACGCTCTCACGCCTAAACCACTGAACTGATTTGTATGGAATTTGGTACTTAGTTTTAGTTGAAAAATTGCATAGTTCCCGCGGGTTAGTGATAAGCGAATTCTACGCAGACGTAGTGGCGGGCAACTGCTAGTTTAACCGCTAGTTTACCGGCTTTTACCATCTGTGCGGGCAGCGAGCAACTGGTACATTCTATGTTATTTCTTTGCTCCCAGACCAGTATGAAATTAATGTAATTAATTAATGTTGTGTGTTGTTGTATTCATAATATTAATTAATTATGTTGAACTAATGTCACAAATTGCGAATATAATGTCTGGTCTCAAATCACGCCTTTTCCCTTACGAGGTAGACAGAGCCTGAGGTAACAAGACCTAAAGGCCACGTTTAGCATGATTGTGGGCGCATAGAAAGGGGAATCGAAATGCCTATAACATGACTCCTAACATTTTCGCCCATTCCCTCGATGGGCTTTTACCATCTGCGCGGGTAGAGAAGCAACTGGTGCATTCTATGTTTTTCTTTGCTCCCAGACCAGCATGGAAGGTTTATAATTTTTAGTTAATTATGTTGAACTAATGTCACGAATTACAAATATTATGTTTGGTCTCAAGTTTATCTACACACAGTACTCTAGACAATTTTAACTAGGTCTAGCTACAGTTAACCCTCTTCACCTAATTCATAGAAGATAAAATCAAATCCGAATCCGAACCCATCTCTTTTAAACGTCATACATTATCATTAGAAAAACAGCGCCTTCTCGTCCCTGGTGAGCAGTAGATGTTCCACGGGAGTTTGTAATTGTGTCGTACAGACACATTCAAACAGATGACGCTTGGCGATAAAAAATCGCATAGTAACGAGGTCAAGTGACAGCTAGTACCTACCGATAGAAAAATTCGAAGGCTTACCCACCTGCTATGGGTGGTGTAGTGCACGCCTCACGGAATGACGAGGATCCGGGCTCGATTCCCAGCCATAGCTTTACTTTTTGGATTTTTTTATGTGTTCTAATTTTCACGTCGTTTAGAAATTAACAAAAAAACTGTCAGTAATAAGAGTCATATTTATGTTTAATAGTTGGGGTGCGAGTCGGGTTACCTCCGCGTGTGGTCAAGAGCTGCGGTTCGTTTTTGGATCCGTCCGAGGGAAGAGCAGTGCTTGGTCGGGTGTACCCTGGGCATAGGTTAATGATTTCCTGGTAGATTCTGAGGGAGATCGTTATCCGTTGGCTAAGAACCCGACAGGGGGGGGGGGGGGGTTTGAGCGTGTTCTATTGTACAACGAAGAAGAAGAAAGGATGTTTAATAGTTAAACTTGTATACTTACGTGTATAATAAGATAACGTGTCTATGCAATTAGTTACAAATGCTGCTTTCAAACATCGCTAAGAACAGCAAACGAACAAATGCACGAACTTCTTAATTAAACAATTTGCATGCACAACTCTCCAGCAAAACTGTCATTAGGTACCCTGAAGACTGTCGCTAACATAGACGTTACAACACCAGTGCATATCAAATCTCATCAGAAACATAAATTCCCTATCCCCTATATTCGCCCATAAACGACGCCCATAAGGGAAAAAGACGTGATTTATGTATGTATGTATGTAGAATTATAAAAAAGATGCAATTCTTTTTTTATGTATTTTAATGTTTTTTAATTTTATTTTATGAATGGTAAAAGGTCATCGAAGGAGGGCAAAAATCGTAGAAATCATGTTATAGGCGACGCGGCTGGCAAGTGGCAGCCCATCACTATTTTGATTTACCTTTCCACCTATACGCCCATAATCATGCTAAACGTGGCTGTGAAAACATGTATCTTTCGCACAGGCTTGGCAATCTTGCACGTAAGTAGCGGAGTAGCAAGGTAAGCGTATTCGGAAAGACCATCATTGCCAAGAAGAATACGCCGCGAGAAGCTTGGCAGAAATTCATTTTTTCGAAATAAAATACATTAAGCTAAGGTCCCCGAGTCTTAAATTACATTAGTCTATAGTAGAGACGTATAAAGTCTCTACTAGTCAAAAAAGCTAGATATAAATATAATTAATCAATACTGTACGTAATGCGACTCTATTAATACATAACTACCGTCACGCCTCTTTCCCACAGGGGTAGGCAGAGACTACTTTGTTCCACTTTCTACGATCCTGACATACTTCTTTCGCTTCATCCACGTTCATCAATCTCTTCATACATGCTCGTCGATTTCGGGTACTCCTGACCTGACCTTCTTCCAAAACGTCTCCTATTTGGTCTCAAAACGTCCGTCTAGGCCTTCCCCTCCCAAAGTTACCATTCACACTCCCCATATAGATCTGTTTAGTTAGTCTACTTTCATCCATCCGCTCTACGTGACCAAACCAACTAAGCATACTTTTTTCTATCCTAGTCACTATATCCTCTTTCACACCAGCATGTTCCCTTAACACACTATTCCTTATTCTTTCTTTCAGTGACAGATTAATATTGTTCTATTACCGTCTTTTTATTGTTTTGCGATGACTGATCCGGGCTATGGTTATTACAGTATAGTAGGTGGAAAGGGGAATCAAAATAGTGATGGGGTGCTAGCGCATCGCCTGTAACTAGATTCCCGATATTTTTTCCTACACCAGCAAGCCAAACCAACTACGCGAGCAGACAAGCAACTGGTACATTCTATGTCTTTTTTCTCTCAGACCATTTACCCATAGGTAATATGTCTAACAAATTGAAAAATATAGGTAAACTAGCTTCTGCCCGCGGCTTCGTCTGCGTGGAATTATACATAAAAACCTTTCTCTTTAATCACTCTATCTATTAAAAAAACCGCATCAAATCCGTTGTGTAGTTTTGAAGATATAAGCATACATAGGGACATAGGGACATAGAGACATAGGGACAGAGAAAGCTACTTTGTTTAACGCTATGTAGTGATGAAGAATGAATCAATGGCACGCTTTTGTCTCTTAAAAGCATTTAGTTACACCCAGTGGAGTTAAAGTGAAATCTTTTGTATCTCGCAATGCCAAAGTCAAACAAGTGAACACCCATAACCGAAGTTTCGCGAAGTTTCCCGAAGTAATCCGAAACTCAACGAAGACGGCTGGCTGCAAGATTGGAACTTCAATAAAAGTTACAGCGCGTAATAAAATGGTAATTATTTCAACCCTGCATGTTGTATCATGTTTTATTCCGACTAATTGTTAATTCCATGGGAGCAAAGAGAAAACATAGAATGTACCAGTCGTTTCCAAAATCCATCGAGAGAATGGGCGAAAATCTTAGGAATCATGTTATATTAGATCACGTCTTTTTCCCTTATGGGGTAGACAGAGCCTTAGGTACAGACCTAAAGGCCACGTTTAGCATGATTGTGGACGCATATAGGTGGAAAGGGGAATCAAAATAGTGGCGCGTTGCTAGCCGCATCGCCTATAACATGATTCCTAAGATTGTCGCCCATTCCCTCAAGGGGCCTTTACTATCTGCGCGGGAAGATAGCTGGTACATTGTATGTTTTTTTTCTATTTGTGGTTATACAACTTTATTCTATTCTAGTCTATTTGGTTGCTTGCTCAATGGTACTAGGTATTCAGTAACGGAGAGAACAATAACTGGGCTTCAACGTCTCGCGGCGTACTAATAATACCGATCGAGACAATTTCACGACGCTAGGGATGTACCATTCTTGTTATCGATACGGAAAAAAGAAGTCTTCAGTCTAGTGAATTGTCAGGAGACTTGAAGTAGAAAAGTTGTGACAATAAGACAAAAGAAATGCGGTACCGACTGGAAATCTATCTTAAGCGTTGAAAATAGCTGATATTTCACAAAGCAGCGTTTAAGGATTTTTGAAAAAAATATCTACCTGAATCGAGAATCGAATCTGTTAAAACATGCTTTATCTGATAGGTCGAAGAAGACGGAATAGCAATAATTTTATCATCATCATACATGAACTGTCAAAATGAACACGATGGCGATTGCGAGCGAGTTAGGTAATAAGCCTAACTGGTTAAAGTCGCGGGTTCACTATGCAACTGGAGGTCTATGGGGGCCTATGTCCAACAGTGGACGTTATATGACTGATATAATGACGATGATGATGATATTTGTCTTATATCGATGCGGAAAACAAAATGGCGTTCCAGCTCTAAGGCAATACATAAAGCGAAGGTTGTCATCCTGCGTCTGTACAGATAGAACAAAGTCCTTCAGTTTCCTATGTCTGCGATGTTACTCGCAATACAGTAACGGCTTTATGTAACATAGTCTGTTATTATTTATTACGGCAATAAAAATATAGCAAGGGCATCATTAAAATTATTCAGAAAAGCAGAAGAAAGAAAGACATTATTACACATAAACGGATAACTCACGTATAAAAAGTCGAGTGATGCTCGACATGTTTCGGACTATTTCGTAGTCCTTTTTCCAAGAGCGCTCGCCCCGGCGGCAGCGACACGAACACTGCGCGCCAGCGCTCTGCTCCCGCGGCTGTTCGACGCAACTGACAGCGGCGCACAACTACCCTCGTTTTCATCGTCATTTTTATTATTGTCAAATGTCGGGCAGCACACAACACTGATCACGTCACTCCGTAAAGGTTCGCTCACACTCACCGTTTGGTCAATATTTAAAACAGTTTTCCAACTCGGGGGTACCGACCATCCACTATCCCGGTTGAAATTGGGATACCGACTTATTTCAATGGCTTCACGTACTTTCCGCGGAATGAAAAACTTTTCTCTCGCCAGTACTGACACCTTATCAAACCTGAAAAAGGACTACGAAATAGTCCGAAACATGTCGAGCATCACTCGACTTTTTATACGTGAGTTATCCGTTTATGTGTAATAATGATTAAGTCTCACGGTAGTTTCATGTTGAAAGAAAGAAAGACGCAGAAAATGTAGAAAAGTTTTTAAAAGTGATAGCTTTTTACGATCTTATAAAGTAACTATTTGTTCAATTCTAACAATACAATACAATACAATAACTCTTCTAACTATTGTGTTCTAACGCGACAAGTATAACTATCCTACATCCCTACTAATATTATAAATGCGAATGTTAGTTTGTTTGTTACGGTTTCACGCGAAGACTACTCAGCCGATCATCATCAAATTTTGTACACATGTTCTTGGAGGTATTAGAAGTAACATAGGATACTTTTTATTTAAAAAAATATTTTTTTTATCTCGTCACTCTGACGTTATCTGCGCGGACGAGGTCGAGGGTAAAAGCTAGTTAATCATAAATGTATTATTAGTTAATCATTAATTAGCGAAAACAGACTTAGGTAAATGAACACATCCATACATATTATATATATTTTATTACTCTTCACTAATCGCTAGCACTCTATTTTTCATAAATTTATTTAATGTACCGACACGAACTTTCTACTGATCTTATTTCAACAACGTTGTTCAAGTTAAATTTATTGCAAAATGTGTATTTTGTTCAAACTGCAGCGCAATCATAAATTAGATTACATCTCTATTCAAAAATTCTTTATTTCGGCTATAAAAATGTACCGTAGCAAAGAAATCTGACTCAGCTGATCTGTGTGAAAACACTGAAATAAGCACCTCAGTTTTTGGAGATAAATCTAATTTGCACGTGCTTATTTACAAAAGAAAACGTTTTTACCTTTCATATTCTGTGTACTGTGTGTATAAAATACAGAAGCATTCGCTTGTCTTCGCTGGACGAAGGTTATTTTGGGAAAATTTCAAACTATCGCCAAGATGAATAGAGTTCACGGCTCACCGGGCATATTCGACCCGACGAAGGGCAGTCCGCCATCTTGCTGCAAAGTCATTATTAATGAAATGGCTTACTGCCCGTTTTAATTAATCAACTTTCATTACGTCCTAGCCGCCTTTTAAAGGCCAAGGCGCCTAAAATTAAATATTTTAACGGCAAAACAAAATGGCTGAAGGGTAAAAACAACTCAAGTATCCCCATAAAACGCAAAGACAAATCTTACGGCAAAATAAAATACATCCAGCGTTTCAAAGGCTGTGAAAAAGTAATCTAGTTTGAATAATAAAATCTTTTATACGATTCTTTGTGTACGAGGCTTAAACAGAAAAAAACTGTTCTGAATATTCTTAGTAAATTGAAAAGTTTCTTGGGAATAAAAAGAAGTCGCGGGCTGTCATGGCGGGCCAGAGAAACGGTTGAACAAGGACAAATATATTTTTTCTCTCCGTCTCCTGGCCCTGACTCTCTTGCATACATGCACAAATCACGTCTTTATCCCTTACGGGGTAGATAGAGCCTAAGGTAACAAGACCTAAAAGCCACGTTTAGCACGATTGTGGGCGTATAGGTGGAAAGGGGAAGCAAAATATGATGAGTTCCTAGCCGCATCGCCAATTCCTTTAGATTTTCACCCATTCCCCTCGATGGGCTTTTATCATATGTGCGGGAAGAGAAGCAACTAGTACATTCTATGTTGACCAGCTGACCAGCTCGGAAAAACAAGGAGTTCCCTGATCAGCTCGGAAGTACTCTCTTACACACTTCGATAGTACTACAATGGGTTACTGCCATTAATTTTTATGCCAAAAAATATCCTATATCTTATGGATAATGGTTTTCCCTTCCATTGTGGGAGCAAAGAAGAAACATAGCCTGTACCAGTTGCGTCTGTTCCCGTCCAGATGGTAAAAGCCCATCGAGGGGATGGGCGAAAAAGAGAAAAATATACATCATTCTCTAGTAGAATCTCGTCTACGTCATAGTATTAAGCTTTGGGGTCAGAGTTACGCTTATAATATTGGGAAGGCATTTGTTGCTCAAAAGAAATAAAGAAAGAAAGAGACATTTATTCCTTTTTGCCAGACACAAATATAAGAGAATATACACAATTTCATAGAACAAAAAACACAGCCTTCGCAAAAGTGAAACCGTCGCTGGCTCAGCATTACGCTGAGATGTTAGACACCTGCAGCACTGATTTTCAAAAGCGAAACTATGGCGCGCATTCCGCTATGGCAATCTTGACTGACCAGGCAGTGCACAGCTCCAGAGTGTGCTGTGCCGTGTCCTCACTGGCACCGCACTCGTGGCACGATGCCTCCTCCCTGCCGACCCTTTCCAGGTACCGCTCGAGAAGCCCGTGGTTCACCTAGGTGTACTGAGGTGGGCCATCGGCAAGAAAAAGTGCCCGTGAACCCAGGTGAACTAGGCAGGTGGACCACGACCGACGACCTGCGGCGCCACCGCACTTTTCAGGGCCTCAGACGAAGGTAAATCCCTGCTCGTGGATAATGCACGCGGGTTTGAAATTGTCACGCGAACTTGGCCTTTTCGTAATTGCACGGTTTAGTCAGGAGGGAAATTAATGACTGGCTTAATGGAGTAATGGGACGCGCTGTTTTACTTGGCCGTCTGTTTGCAGGTTGCCTTAATGAATAGGAAATGGAAGCTGAATGCCGAAGCATTCTGAGGATTAGAAGAGTGCTGTGGTGCCGTCTCTTACCTCCCGACTACGGCAAAGCCACAGTTAGGTTATGATTTTGACAGCCTATCAGTGGCGTGGCGTACATACAACTCGATTCCCACTGACTTGCCTATTTTAAGGCAGTTGGAAACTTTTATTTTGCAGGATTAGGGGGAAAAGATTAAATGCCATTCGGCTTGCCTTCTGATATACTTTACGTAACGCCACTGCAGCCTATGTATGTATCTTCATTTGTTCCCTCATTGCTTCTAAAATGCTACACTTAACTATACAGATCGAAGTATGTGTGAGAGCGTTAGCGGGTAAGTAAGCATAAAAAACAACAGAGAAATGCAACTGGAAAATTGCTCTGTAAGACGCACACTTCGATACGTATGCAGATACGTGTTTCACACAAACAAAGCTCACTCGCCATCGTGAATTGCAAAAGCTATGCTAAAGTTCGACTTTAATCAAAACTATGAGCAAATTCTTGTATGTACCTAATATCAAGACCAATTTACTTTTAATTAGAGCAAATTGACCCAGTTGAGACATAGCTTGTACAAGATACAGCAGACAGGAGCTTTGTGCATAGCTAACGAACATGCCGCCGCGTAGATCACAAACAGAGCTAGGTTAGTTATCTACCTTGTGTTATAATTGCGAGACTACGTTCCTGCGTTTAAATTTTGTGTCAATATAAATGGAAATTTGCTTGTATTTCAGAGCAAGACTTAGAACTAGAAGCTTGTCCGGGTATGTGTTAAATTATATCTATCTAATACCTTTAAACAAGCAATTCTTCTAAATGTTGTATTTATATAATCTGAATATCGGAAACGTCTCGTTTTTAGACAACGTACCAATAAAAATATCGAGCAAAGCTCATCCGCGTACTAAAGTTTGAAATTATACGGGTAAACCCATTATACGGGTTAAAAATAAATAAATAAAATACATAATGAATCAAAATGTTTAATGCGATTTTTCAAAAAAGTGCAAATCAACAGAATTGTTATAAACTAAACCCAACAATCATGCTAAACGTGGCCTTCAGGTCTTGTTACCTTAGGCTCTGTCTACTCTGTAAGGGATAAAGACGTGATTTATGTATGTATGTATGTAAAACCTAACCTGAACCAATCTATATATATAACGCTATCAAGAGAAAGAGATAGAACGAGCATCGCGGCGTGACCCTGCGCGTGCGGCGCGGGAGGGGCGGCGTTGCCTCCAGTAAAACCGGTTTCGTGTCGGTGAGCGCGAGCTCCGAAATTTCGTTCTTCGTATTAACCGGTCAAAAGAATTATTTTAATACACACGTACATGAATCACGTCTTTATCCCGTACGGAGTAGACAGAGCTGCTTGAGATAACAAGACCTAAAGATCACGTTTAGCATAATCGTGGGCGTAAGGATGGAAAGGGGAATCAAAATAGTGATGGCTTGCTAGCTACATCGCCTTTACATTATTCCTAAGTTTTTGCCCATTCCCTCTATGGGCTTTTACCATCAGCGCGGGAAGAGAAGCAACTGGTACATTATGTTTTTTCTTTGCTCCCAGACCAGCAAGGAAGTCATTATTTTAATTTCCGTTAACCGGGTAATCTAATGAACTTAACGATACCGGTTTTATGAACGACACTAACCGGTATTTCTAAACCGGTTCCGGTCCCTGATTCTAAGAGCTTACGGACTATAGCACGATTGAAGGTAATAAAATAAAATGTTACTTTGAGAAGGCAAAGAAAAGACAACAATTTATTACTCGGGGGTTTATTATCAAATAGGTGCGTTGACAAAAATCTTCATCGATAATTGCGCCTTAAATATACCGGGGTAAATTCCCTCACATGACGACACATCCAGAATTACGTCGCATGAATGGAAAAACACGGTAATTACCATGAATTACGTAACGAGCATTAAATAAGATTGTAGCAAATTAGAATCTGTAGGCTTATTACCTAACTCGCTCGCAATCGGCATCGTGTTCATTTTGACAGTTCTTGTATGAATGTGACAGCTAGCTGATTCCGATGCCAACTGTCAGCCCATACACGAACTGTCAAAATGAACATGATGGCGATTGCGAGCGAGTTAGGTAATAAGCCTACAGGTGTTGCCATAGCTACTGGTTTGTTTGGAGATCTATACAAAGTACCTAGACGACAGCTTTGCTCAGTATTTTTTTTTGTACGTTTTCTAATAATACCCGAAACCCCTGCGTACTTAATTTCATGAAAAGAATTGCTCGTTTAATAGTATTTCATAGGTACATACGCAAACCAAGTCTATATTACTTACGAGTCAGAGCCTAAGGTAAGAAGGCCTAAAGACCGTGTTTAGCATGACTTTTGCCGATTGCCTCGATAGGATTTTACCGTCTGCGCGGGAAGAGAAACAACTGGTGTATTTTATGTTTTTACTTTGCTCCCAGAACAGCATGGAAGTAATTTTATCAATTCTAAGATAGCGCCTTGTTGCTTGCAAGCGAATGGGATACATATATTATATTATCACGGCTTTGTCTCTTACGGGGTAGACAGAGCCTAAGGTAACAAAACCTTAAGGCCACGTTTAGCATGATTAAGGGCGTATAGGTGCAAAGCGAAATCAAAATAGTGATAGGTTGCTAGCCGCATCGCCTATAACATGATTCTTTAGACTTTCGCCTATTCCCTCGATGGGCTTTTACTATCTGCGCGGGAAGAGAAGCAACTGGTAAATACCATGTATTTTCTTTACTCCCAGACCAGCATGGAGGAATGAAGCTAATGGAAGTACGTCTAAAATTACCCCGCGTTCTCTCTACCCCCTAAATTTGCCACCAGTTATTTTAATAAACAGCTCCAACCTAAATTCTAATTTAGTCGTTCATAAACTCCGCTATATTAGCTGGTGGGCAACAGAGCTCATTTCACGCAACGACACAACTAAATATGAAAATATTGCGCCGGCAAAAGTGCAAAGCAAAAGGGTCTTGAACAGCTATTATAATGGCTCGTTTCCCTTTCGTGGGTATAAACGGAAATTTATGTTCTTAATACCGCGGCTGCTACCGCGATTCTGACCAATAAGTCAACGGTATTGGAATTATGACAAACAAAAAGATTTCGGGACACTTTTTGCTGCGGAAACGTGCTGTGATTTATGAATGTAATCATAAGCGACGTAAAAAGCATTTTCCAAAAGGTCCACATGAACATTTATTCCAGAATTAAACTATTTTATTTATTTATTTACCCTATCAATCCTTATACAAGAAAAAATGTGTCCCAAAATTTAGGCTTATTACCTAACTCGCTCGCAATCGCCATCGTGTTCATTTTGACAGTTCTTGTATGAATGTGACAGCTAGCTGATTCCGATGCCAATTGTCAGCCCATACATAAACTGTCAAAATAAACGCGATGGCGATTGCGAGCGAGTTAGATAATTAGCCTACAGTTCGTCACTTTTTTAAATAGGTATAGCTATGTATGGAACGTGCCGAACAGGAAAATAAATTACATAACTAATTCTGGGACACACTTTTTCTTGTCTGAGAATCGATAGGGCAATTTGATTTTGAGTAAGAAAAACCCAAAATATTTAAATTCTGGAAAAATGTCCATATGGACTTTTTTTTGAAAAATGCTCAAAAACTGAAACAAGTGTGGAACCTTATTCAATTTCATTCAATTCAGCAAGTTTCGATGTATTAGTGTTAACAATTTTTGGTCATCATTATAAGCCATAGGACCTCCACTGTTGGACATAGGCCTCCCCCATACACCTCCAGTTTCCTCGGTTGGAATCAGCTTGCATCTACCGTGAAACCGCGACTTTAACCAAGTCATCATAACAAAGTCATTGGTGCTTTTATGTATGGTCATGTTATGTTAGTTAATAGTAGATTTTCCGTCGTCACCCTCACTCAAAACGTGCTGCGGCAGAAGACCAGCGTTGCGGCTCCCGTCGCAGCATTATGCTGAGCTGCAACCTTATTGGCGTTGGACAGCGACACTAATTGTTATTTTTCCTTTTTTGTATTGTTTATTTTTAGTTTATGCTGTTGTCCTATGCGCCAAATAAAGGTTCGGCTACACCGGTACGTAAAAGATGTCGACGGTGCTTTTACGACACGTCACTGCGAATACGCGGCAGTGTGGTCGCTCCTTAAATGTATTTTCATCTTTCTTGTTTGCGCCCGGGGTTAAAAATCCAGAGCAACCAACTGCTTTCCATAAACAAGGTAACATGCAACACACTGCATACTGCATTGCAACTCGTTTGCTGCATTCGCCAAGCCACAGCCAAAACCGATAAAAAGCGATTCGCAACCAGCCCGATAATTAGCATTTCTTCGTGTTCAAAGTTGCTCGTATCGAAGTGTATTACCATAGTGTAATGGGGGTAATTTGGGAAGTAGGCCGCTACGCCTGCCGCTGCCAAGTGCCATGGAGCACTAGCTACCGGAGAAAACAACAGAAACTATATGTTCCATGCTTGTCTGGGACCAGTTGCTCTGCCCGCTCAATTCCAATGCCATCGAGGAAATAGGTGATGTTAGGAATCATGTTAACGCGATGCGACCTATAATACGGCCATGACAATCACGCTAAGCGTGGCCTTGGGTCTTGTTACCCTAGGCTCTGCTTCGGAACGGGCTTAGCGTACGGGCCCTCCCCTTCTTGGCGCGGTCCTGGCGGAAACAGGGGCCACCGGGGGGGCCGTCTGTGGTGAAACCCTGTTGGCATCCCACTGCGTCCCCATCACACCGGATTGAGGCAACGCCGGAGAGTTTTTAGTTCGGGTCCCACACAACTCTAGGCATCCCCGTGCCTAGGGCATCCATAAAGATTTCCTCTCCGTTTTAAAAAAAGGATCTGCTTCGAAAGGAATAAAAACGTGATTTGTGTTTATATGTGTATGTGAAACTACAGTATTTCTTCGACCACTTCTCATAAGGGGCGAGTGGAAGTACAGGTTTATTATACATCCCACTGTTGGGCACCGGTCTCCCCTCGGTATGAGGGCTTGGGCTGTTACGATTAGCTCTCATGCGAGCTCGATACGGAAGTTTGTCGTCCTACCCTGCGCCCCTGTACTCACGCCGGCGAGGACTCAGTTGAGCGGTCGGTCTATAAATCAAACAATTCATTTCTCTTGATTAAGGATTACACGCGGTTCCATCTCCAGTCATGAGTTCTTCACGCCAACTGCGCTCGTTCTATTTTAGACGATTTTTCAGCTTAATGTTGGGTAAAGTGGGGGGATAAGTTTGGTTGTAAGAGTTACATAATAGTATTATTGTATGTACACACATATACACAAATCACGTCTTTATTCCTTAAGGGGTAGAGGCTGAGGTAGCAAGACCTAAAAGCCACGTTCAGCATAATATTGTAGGCGTATCGCCTGTAACATGATTTCTTAGAATTTCGCCCATTCCCTCGATGGGCTTTTACCATCTGCGCGGGACGAGAAGCAACTGGTACAGTCTGTGTTTTTTCTTTGCTCCCACGCCAGCAACGGCAACGGCTAGCAACCCACCATTTTTTGATTCCCCTTACCACCTATACGCCCAGAACCATGCTAAACGTCTTGTTATTTAGGCTCTGTCTACCCCGTAAAGGATAAAGACGTGATTTATGTATGTGTATGTATGTATGTAAATAAAGAAATCATCTCGTCTTTATACGTTCTACTGCCGGGTATGGCCCTACATAAATAAATTAAAAAAAAGAGTTAAAACGTCCGCATTACTGCTCTTAAAAATACAAAAAGCATAGCTCGACTGTCTCTGTCCACAGATAAAACTAAAGACATTTAAAGTGGAACACGGTTATTTCCCGGACGTAGACTGGATTAAAATAAAAATTCTTCATAGAAAAAACCGCGAGGCACTATTTCATGCCTCTTTCAAAGAGGATTTCTTGGAAATTTTATTTATTGAGTTACGTCCTTTTTTAACAAGGCTCCGCAATGTCGACAAATCGAGTTGAAAAAGTTGTATGGTTTTGCTATCTGGCGGCAGGATGAAATGGTTTCGTAATAAAAGATAGTAAAGATACTGTAAGATAAAGATTTTCCATTTTAGTGTGCGTTTAAGTCTTGTCCGCATAAAAATTTCGTTTGTTTATTCAATGGGGAGGGGAGTATCGTTTCTGTGCTCACCAGTTGGCGCCACTGTTGACTAAGGTCCAGAGGTATGGCTGTCAAAGGCGACTTTATAAGATCGGCGCCGAAACAAAGTTTTAAATCTCGAATCACATTAAGTTTATTAATTACTAGCCTTCCGTCCGCAGCTTCGCCCGCGATAAATGAATTTTCCCGTAGGAAAAGGTATTTTCCCGCGATAAAAAGTAGCCTATGTCACTCAGTGATGATGTAGCTTTCCAACGACAACGGAATTTTAGAAATCGGTCCAGTAGTTTCGGAGCCTATTCAATTCAAACAAACAAACAAACAGTCAAATTTTTCCTCTTTATAATATTAGTATAGATAACTTTTCATATTTGCCCAACTGAGTATCAGTTAGGTAATAAAATTTCAAATGTCTTTGAAAGCCTAAATTTCCAGTTCGTTAGAGGTAATTGTGAAATAGAATAATTAATAGAGATCGTGAATTATGTATCAGTTCAATGTAAATTTGTGAAAATTTTACAATAAAATCAACGAATGGTTTCGCGTTTCACATTTAGATTAAGGAGCCCAATAGTTGTTTTAATTACTTATCTTGTAAATAGATTATCTTTATACATTTGATTTCGACGAAATACATCGTTGAAGCGTTGTTTTAAAAACAGCTGTTGCCCGCGACTTTCTCCGCGCGAAATTAAATATAGCCGTGTGTTCATCAAGAATAATGTTTTTTTTTTTTATATATGAATAGAGAGAGAGAGAGAGAGAGAGAGAGAGAGAGAATAGGAAGGCAAACGAGCAAGTGGAGCACCTGATGGTAAGTGATCACCACTGCCCATAGACACCCGCAACCCCGGAGGGATTGCAGATGCGTTGCCAACCTAGAGGACTAAGATGAAATGCCTCTTGTGCCCGTAATTTCCCCGGCTGTCTTACTCTCCACACCGGAACACAGCAGTGCAAGCACTGCTATTTAGCGGCAGGATTAGCGAGTAAGATGGTGGTAGCGATCCGGACGGACCTTGCACAAGGCCCTACCACCCGCGAAAATGTTGTTCATGTAGAATTCTAATGACGAAAGAACTGTTCCAATCGGGCCAGTAGTTTCGGAGGCTATTCAATGCAAACAAATACATACATACAGTCACGCCTCTTCCCTACAATGGTAGGCAGAGACTAATTTGTTCCACTTGCTACAATCCTGACACACCTCTTTCGCTTCATCCATATTCATCAATCAATCATACATGCTCGTCGGTTTCGGGTACTTTTGACCTGACCTTTTTCAAAAACGTCTCCAATTTGGTTACGGAACGTCCGTCTAGGCCATCCCCCCCCCCCCCCAACGCTCTCACACTGCCCATATAAATCTCTTTCATCCTCTCTACGTGACCAAACCAACTAAGCATAATCTTCTTTCACATCAGCACATTCCCCATCACACTATTCCATATTCTGTCTTTAAGTGTTACACTCTCCATCGGGGCCGGATTTACCATAGAAACTGAAAAAGCTGAAGCTTAGGGCGGCAAGGCTGGCCCAAAAAAAAAGTTGTAAGCATTTTTTAGAAAAAAAATAACGTTAATGTGATCATTTTTTCTAATTTCAAAGGGCGGCAAAAATTTATGAATAGCTTTGGGGCGGCAAATGTTTAAATCCAGCACTGCTCTCCACACTTCTTAATGCTCTCATTTCTCTTGCATTTTTTCTACTTTCATACAAACAAAGAAACAATTAAATCATTCTTCTTTAGGTATAATATTATTGTAGAAAAGTTACACTTTTGTCCTGTAAACAAAGAAACAAAGCATAGAGAACAGTCCTCAAAAGATTAATTCGAAGTAACATTACAACTCAACACTACACCAGACGATTGTCAAGCAAAACAATAGTTCTCGAACGCGACGCTTGAACAAAGTAATTTGAACAAAGTATGTTGAACAAAGTGAGCGTGGTGTGAACAAAACCTGAACAAGCGCCGATCGAAAACAAAGAGCGAATACGAATGTGTATGTGGACATTTTATTAACACGTTGGACGCGGCGTAAGTTTAAAAAGAAACGCGAGGAAAAAGTGTGTTTCTAGAAGCTGTTAACAAAGTTATGGAACAGCAGCCAGAGGCTCTAAAGAAAACTCAGAAGCTCTAAAAAAAATTTAACTAAAGAAATATTAATTTATTTATTACAAAACGAATCCTAAACTAGGTGACAGTCGCTCGATGTGAGACGAAAGTGTGGTCTTTCAATTAACTATGCAGTAGCTAAATGCGCGTCACGCACTTTGCTGCTGAGTCGGCTGCGCGTGAGACGCGACCTCGATTCCGGGTCGGATGAAATGCGCCTTGACTCGGCGACCTTCTTCAGAGAAACGTAACACACACGTAACGTAACATAACTCCTTTTTCATCTATTCATAAGAACAGCCTGTGATGAACAGGTGAAGAGACGGATGGGCCCCCGTTGGTACGGCAAGCCATCACCCAACATCAGCAAAAGACCAGACGTCCAGCGCCTCAAAGACCGGTCTAATGCGGTATTCATCAAGCGGACTACTGCAACCTTCACCAAGTCAGTCATCACTCCATCGTGAAAGAGGTCTTCCTACGCTGCGTCTTCTGGTATTCTAGCTCCATCGGCCGTCGGTCCTTCGAGGCACGTTTAAGGCGCGCTTGTAGACGAATTTTAGGTATTTGCGGGGGTGAAGCAGACATGCGGTGGAGGCGCATGCGGGGCGCCCCGCGCATGGCCTTATTCTGTTCGTAGCCGTATTCTGGTTGAAGTAAATGCCGGAGCTTTCCGAAAATTATAAAATAGGTACTATAACTTTTGATTAATTAAAAGAAATGCTTCATTTGATATTCATTTAATCTAAATAGTAACACATAGTGGTAACAATAGACCGTCTTTTTATCAATCACATCATTAACAGCACACACCGTAGTTATAGCTCTTCAAAGGTTAATTTTCTGGAGCAAGAAGCGATGTTTTCCTTATTTTCGACACTTGTAAAATATGGATATGTCGGGCTTTCATTTTTTTTTTTTTAATATTAAAACCGACAAACGGGCATGCGGTGCACCTGATGGTAAGTGATCACCGCCGCCCATGGACAACTACAGCACCAATGGGACTGCTAGCGCGTTGCCGGCCTTGCAAGAAATGGTACACTCGCCTCTTGAAGGTACCCATGTCATAGCCAGTTGGAAATTTGACGTAAATGTAAATTTGACGTTTTAAAGCAGTAAATTTTGATGGCAAGACTGAAAACGCAGGTGCAGAAGGCTTTTATAATGTAGAACATTTTTTTTATGAAACAGCCCCTTATTATCTACCTCGGCCAACAGCTAAAATTAAAATATTATGTTACTTAATCATTTAAAAAAATATATTTAGACCATATTTCTCATCGAGGTGGGTTGTCCCGGAGCCGGTTTGTTATAAAATGCCGGATAAATCGAATATTATGCGTGACAAAAAAGAAATTACCTTTGTGTTATTACCATATGAACAGGTAACAAAAAAGCACATCGCTTGATTTTTACAAATAAATCGGCAAATAAATCGTTCCCAAAATTTTCCCGCGGAATGAGAGCGTGTCTCCGGACAAATGTATATGCACATATTCAGAGGTTTACAAATGAGGTAAAAATCAATGAGGTAATAAAACAAAGGTAATTTTTTTTTGTTGCCACGTATAGTGTTCGACTTATCTGGCATTTTGTAACTAAAACCGGCTCCGGGACAACGCACCTCGAGGAGAAATTTGGTCTAAATATATTTTTTAAATGATTAAATAACATAATATTTTAATTTTAGCTGTTGCCCGAGATAGACAATAGGGGGCTGTTTCCTAAAAAAATAGTTCTACATTATCAAAGCCTTCTGCACCTGCGTTTTCAGTCTTGCCATCAAAATGTGCTGCTTGGGCAATTGACCCATATATCGTTTCAGTCCTCGTCATGGTGTTAAATATACCCGGTATATTTGGGTTGTTTATTTCAGTCTTATTGGCAAAAAAGGATAAAGGGTAACAAATAAAACTATAAATAAAAAATATTATTATAATCTCAAAAATCATCAAGATTTATTAGTCGTGTGCTTGTACCTAGCCGCAAATATGATTGTGGCTCAGAAGGTGATAAGGCTATATAAATGTACGCCGGAATGAATGATACCTTACAGCGGAATGATAAATATACACTGGGATGACAATATCAGCCCACTGGAAAGAAATTTAGACCACCGGAATTAAAGTAATAAACAGGTTTCCATAAGCACGTCTTTTATTTAGAAAAAATACAGACAGACCTTAAGTAAGTAGCATTTTAATAGTCCTAAGAGCGAAAATTTGGTACCGGTTATTCTTTTAATGTAATCCGTTTTCCATAAATTAGGGGGTTGCCATTTGTGTAAAAAAGTATATAATAACTGCTGACGTAATCACGATATCGAACCCCCACCCACCATGTCATCAAAAATAAGCAAAGCAAAGACCCTCCCCGCCCCCCCTCAGGTGCTTACGTAATACTTGAACTCGCCGCCCCCTCCCATAACAATATGTGTCATGTTTTCAATACTTGATAGCAATACACTACGCTTTCAAGTATTGTACAGGATTTATTATGTAATTAAATAAACCTGAGGTAATATTTGGTACATAATTTTGCTGATTTTTTATCTTCAGTTCCTTTATTTACGATGAAATAGTAAAAAAATTACAAAAAGGAGACGCTTTGAGGTAAGAATTTTGTTTACCAAATAGGACAGGTAAGAATGACAATACCTTACATAGACAGACAAACATAAAAATAATTCTGTCTTTAGTATTTATTGTGTAGCTGCATTTATCCTACATCGTATGTGAAAATCAACTATCACGGTATTCACAGTTCATGAGATTCATCCTGGTGACAGACAGACAGACGAACAGTGGTCTTAGTAATAGGGTCCTGTTTTTGCCCTTTGGGTACGGAAATCAATTTTTTTAAACCCTTTTTGTAGCGCCCCCTGATGGCCTACAAGCGTAAATTTTATCTAAGAACATGAGCTGTGGTACAATAAAATAAGTTCAGTGTTTGATTTTAGAAATTATGCTACGGAACCATTTCATAATAATAAAGTGAAGCTACATTTGATGTCATTCCGGTGTTATTTCATTTTGGTGAGTATTTAAGTCATTTTACTACACCGGAAACACCGGAATAAATATGGTTATTTTCAATTGGATTCTATGCGTAGCATAAAATCTCATTTAATCCAGAACTTTTTTTCTGGAGTTCCTAGCTTAAATCGTTTCGTTCGTACAAAATGTGATACTTAGGTAAAAGATACAGTTTCTTGTGTCTCGACAGGGTCCAATGTTATAAAAGAGTTTTCGGACAAGTCAGCCATGTTACTACTTGTTACAATATTCATTTGCCTGAAAATCAAGCAAGCACATGTTAATTATTTTATAGTGGAAGTTGTATAATTTTATCTCAATAACTAATTTCGTAAGACATTTGTACCCAACCTCACCCTAAATACGTAAAATAAATAAAAAATAAAATAAAATGGAGTAATTATATTTACTTACATAGTTACTTTACGTTTTCAAACGGCAGGCAAAGGTACCGATAGGTATAGACAAAATATGCATTGTCAAAAATCGTAGTATTTTTATACTATGGCACTATGACCGTAATTTTAAGCCTAATGTTTTTATAAATTATCTACCAATCAGAAATGGAAATAAAATGAAATATAAATTAACTTATTCAATTTCGATATGTTGTCGACAAAATTATATAAATATTTACTTACTCCGTCACATGTCTTTGGAGTGCATTCTTTTTATTTGTCATTCTTATGGCTTTGCGCGACTTTTTTCGTATGTGTTTTTTATTGGCCATTATAAATAACGTTCAACTATTACACAAATTCGTCAAAAACTGCGTCTTTGGTGCACGAAACTGTCGCGGATAAAATTGACACAGGTCCGCCGTCCGCAAGCGCCAGCGCGCGACTGATTCGGCTTGCCGAGCCTCCGCACTCGCGCATTTTGTAGGTATTTAAACATAGTAATTAAGATAATAATTTTATCTATTCAAACTCAGCGAATTGCCCTACAAATATTTAATGGCTTTAGTTTAGTACAAATTTTTAATTTAAAATGTCAATAGTTTAGTCATAGTATTGAAAATGCTTTACGAAAAGAGGTAACTTTGGGATTTTTTTCTATCGAGCGAAGTTCATTAGATCGTGTAACGGAATACGACTTTCCCTTTACTAGATCCTTAAGTAATACATATATTTTTTTCCGATTTTTAAACCCTATTTTCTACGTCTGAGATGGTTTTTAAAAACTCTAAAACGCGGCATCTGTTGGCCTACCTAGCCTTAAGAATCCCCTCGGTAAGAGCTGAATCATAACTCTCGTCTCTTATGTCCGAGACCAGGTTCTAGCACAATACACCGACACTTCGCTTCCGTCACACCAGAACTTTACCTACTGTTACATGCTTTACAGGTGTATCAAAGAGAGCTACTAGCGCATGTGAGTACATTTTACATTCCCTATACCCTTGATTATTTAAACAATTCTTCAAACTTTCGCATTTATAATACTAGCTTCTGTCCGCTACTTCATCCACGTAGAATTTGACTGAAGACATGATGTTGATTGTATATTCTGCAACAATTATTAATGTTATGACTGTGCAACCTTATAATTGTGTGTCTTGCAAAAAGGAATAAATGTTTTCTTTCTTTCTTTCATACAATTGTAATCTAAATCACTAGAACATCATCGACATAAACTGGGTGCGTGACGAGGGAACGCCATTCCCCGTTATTACCATAGTAATGGCCGTAAAGAGAGATTAAATAGCTCGTTACGCGCCTTTAAAAGAAAAATTAAACAAAAATTCCCGACAAAGTAAAGTTTAAACAAGCATTAAACAAAGAATCAGCAGGTTGCCGGCGAATAGGGACGGGGAAGGATGAATATGGTTTTATTTTTAATATAAAAAAATGCGGTTACGTATTGAAATACTTTTTCTGTCTCTTGCTTAATACTTATGTCCTGTCAATCGTTCAAAGGTTAACTGGAAGAGATCCTTTTCAGGGATAAGTTCGCCTTTGACCATTTGTGTTGTCCTGTATTCATCTTTTTCTTGTGTTCTATGTACAATTAAAAAGTTATACATGCATGCATACATACATACAAAATACATAATGGTTCAAAACGCTGATAATCTATTTTTCATGTGTTTTTTTTTTCTTGTTTGCTTTCTATTATAATTGTGTATATTCTCTTATATTTGTGTGTCTTGCAAAAAGGAATAAATATGTCTTCTTTCTTTCTAATATCCACATATTATGATTAGGCCAGGGTCGATAATTTTTGAGACAAAATAAAATTATAGTAGGATGAAACCCATTAGAAAAGGTAGAGAATATTACAAAAATTAAAGGAAAAATAAATTACGGTCGATCCGAGGTCGGGAAGGGGGGGGGGGGGGGTGAGTTTTTAAGGGTGAAAAACGGTTTATCTCGATTTCCGGCGAAACTACAAGTCTTATGAAAGAAAGTTAAATGGCAAAGTTGTAGATAATAAAAAGATCTACAACTTTTGCTTTTACACTTTTTTCACATAACCTCAAAATTTATGTGAAAAATTCAAATAACCAAGTTTTTGGCTTTTTATTTTTATCTTTTGCAAAAATAATAAGTTTTTCACGAAACTTGGTGAAAACTTACCTTTTTATGTCCCGAACTTACAGTATTTTTTTTGATTTAAAAGATTCATTTTTTCACCTTATTTTGACTTAATATCGAAAAAGCACCCTAATTTTCAATCGAAAATTCTCACGTCAAAATATCTGTTTTTTTTTAAAAGTCAGTGGCCTTTTTGTTCGTTGAAGTCTCTACTTTCTGATGGTATAAAAAAATATATACACTACAATGGTAATTTTTGTCAGAAAATGCAAATAAAGGAAAAAATCATTATGTTCAATTTTGAGCTATTTATTTAAAATTTACACCTTAATTACTCGTTAAACGTAAGATTACATGTTACATTGATAAACAAAAAAAATACGAATCCATAAAACATAAAGATTGCAAAAAACATGCGAAAATAGTTGTTCTAAATATTTAAAAATAGGATTCAAATTCTATTTTTATTGTATTTAAGAAAATTACTATGAATAACGTAATCAGTATAAAGTATCGAAATTCAATAGTACGATTTACATGTATATTTATATATTACTAGCTGTTGCGCGCAACTTCGTCTGCATAGAATTCGTTTATCGCTATCCCACGGGAATTGCGCAATTTTCCGGGATAAAAAGTGGCCTATGTGTTATTCCAGACTATAATCTATATATGTTCCAAATTTCATCCCGATCTGTTCAGCCGTTCTGGCGTGAAAGAGTAACAAACTTTCACATTTATAATATTAGTAAGATGAGATTTTCTATGACATAAATGTAATTAGAATTTAATAAATCAACTTTATTACTGAAAAATATTGCAACAGTCACATTTTTTAGATGAAATCTCCTTTAAATCCTATTTTTTTAAATATTTAGAATAATTATTTTCGCATGTTTTTTCCAATCTTTATGTTTTATGGATTCGTATTTTTTTTGTTTATCAATGTAACATGTAATCTTACGTTTAACGAGTAATTAAGGTGTAAATTTTAAATAAATAGCTCAAAATTGAACATAATGATTTTTTCCTTTATTTGCATTTTCTGACAAAAATTACCATTGTAATGTATATATTTTTTTATACCATCGGAAAGTAGAGATATCAACGAACAAAAAGGCCACCGACTTTTAAAAAAAAACAGATATTTTGACGTGAGAATTTTCGATTGAAAATTAGGGTGCTTTTTCCATATTAAGTCAAAATAAGGTGAAAAAATGAATTTTTTGAATCAAAAAAATTACCGTAAGTTCGGGACATAAAAAGGTAAGTTTTCACCAAGTTTCGTGAAAAAATTATTATTTTTGCAAAAGATAAAAATAAAAAACCAAAAACTTGGTTATTTGAATTTTTCACATAAATTTTGAGGTTATGTGAAAAAAGTGTAAAAACAAAAGTTGTAGATCTTTTTATTACCTACAACTTTGCCATTTAACTTTCTTTCATAAGACTTGTAGTTTCGCCGGAAATCGAGATAAACCGTTTTTCATCCTTAAAAACTCACCCCCCCCCCCCCTTCCCGACCTCAGATCGACCGTAATTTATTTTTCCTTTAATTTTTGTAATATTCTCTACCTTTTCTAATGGGTTTCATCCTACTATAATTTTATTTTACTTTTTATCATTTTCAAAGGTATCGACCCTGGCCTAGATAGGCAGCTACGGAACCCTACAATCTTGGCCGGTATATTTATTATAATTACAGCATACTCATACTCGCGGATTCTCAAAGCTGTAACTATCATCACTACCCGACCACAGATAAAGCATTAATTAAGGGGAATACCCACTAATTGTATTACCCTGGTCGCTGCGGCAGCGCAACTTTTAATTAATAACAGATAAATTCAGAGGGAAAATGTATTTCAATTCGTGGCCCGAGTTCGCAGAATATGTTCAAAGATTTTTTTTTGTTCGATCATCGGACACCAATTGACCTAGCCCCAAACTAAGCAAAGCTTGTAATGCTGTTGTTGTTGTTGTTGTTGTTGTTGTTGTTGTTGTTGCTTACTTTTTTACATTATGTCAACCAAATTTCAAGTCAATCGGACAAACCGTTGAAGAGTTCCCTCCTGCGGAGACGGTCATAACTAGACCACCAGAACTCTACTACCAGATTATTGTATTGTCATCTGGGTTACACAAGTATGCAAAATTTGAGCTCAATCGGATGTTGATATCTGCTTCAAAACTGAGTCGCAAGATTCCACCCGGACAAACATACATAATTATTATACGTTGCAAGTTAATAATAAGGCTTGTAAAAAGAGGTTCGGTTCTAAGTCGGCGCTTAAGCAGATTAGACATGGAAGAAAGATCCTGCAGGCTTAATTATTACATTGCAAGACCGTGCCAACGGGTTAGAATTTTAATAAGCTTTCCTTGCATCAGGAAGTCATATTTTATGAAGAATTTTATAACAGCTGCTACGGTATAATACCGTAAAACGGGGTGAGTAGGGATAAAATTTAAGTACAAACCACAATAAAAAAATATTGTCATAATGTAGCAAGTTAATTTGTATAGATAAAAAATGTTCCGGTGGTAGGTATAATTTTATCTGTCGTTTAGTTTGTTTAAACGATAAACACTAAAATATAGGCAAATCCCAGCTCACCCCGTAGTGGGGTCAGAAGGATAGGAACAAATAAAAAAATCACGATACCTAACAAATTACCAGAAAAAAAAAGAGATATAATAACACACACATACACATAAATCACGTCTTTATTCCTTACGGGTTAGACAGAGCCTAAGGTAACAAGACCTAAAGGCCACGATTAGCATGATTGTGGGCGTATAGGTGGAAAAGGGAATTATAGTGATGGGTTGCTAGCCGCATCGCCTATAACATGATTTCTATGCCCATTCCCTCAATGGGCTTTTACCATCTGCGCGGGAAGAGAAGCAACTGGTACATTCTATAAATATGTCTAAAAATTTAACTAAAACTACTTTTAAAGCAAGCGAGCCATAAATTTTAAGTAGCAAGTGAAAACACAATATATTAGTTCTATCCCTTCCCCCCCCCCCCCCGCAATCCCTTTTCACCCCGTATTACGGTATCTAAGAGAATAAAAAATGTATAGATCCTATCGAAATGCAAAAATAATGCGTCCCTTTGTCAGAGTACAAACCTAACCTATATTTTTGCGCTTATTATTTTGATGAGGAGCAAATAAGTAATTTTTATTAAGGAAAAAGACAAAGCTAAATACAAATTAGACGGACTTTGGATGAAGAAACATTTTATCGTACAGTGTGACACAGACGGCCGAGACACACGCTACTGTACCCTTTTAAATTTCGTTTTTTTTATTGGAATCATCATGACATGGTAAGTTTACTTTCGTGACACACTTCTTATAATTATACATTTTCTCAATAGACTATTCGATTTTAGTTTAATAAGGTATGATCGGTAATTTCTCCTTCACCAATGTCGACTTTGTCTTCAACCGATTGAACTGAAATTTTGTGTACTTGAGTTAAGTTGAATGACAATACAATAATCTGGTAGTGGAGTTCTGTTGACCCAGCCAGGATCGTCTCCGCAGGAGGGAACTCTTCAACGGTTGGTCCGATTGACTTGAAATTTGTTACACATATTATGTAGGACGAAAGTCGATTCAAGTACAGTCAATAAAATGTACAGTCAGCAAAAAAGTTTGTATCATTTTTTTTTTGTGGGATATTTTTCTAAGTGGCCAGCAGTGGGACTTTTATAGACTGGAGAAGATGACGATGATTTAAAAAAAAAGTTGACTAGGGTGCACCGGCCTGAAGTTCGTTAACTTTAATAGTGAGTGTTTGTGATAACAAGAAAAAACATAAATTGAATTTTGAGAAGAAGACGTCTACATTCTAGGTACAGGGTTGAAGAGGGACAGTAAGTTTCTTAACTTAAGCGCTAATGGGATTAAGCAGCTTTACTCTTTTCAAAAACTGTTGAATGAAAAGGAATAAACGATGCCGGTAAAGAGAAATAAATATATAAAAAAATGCAAATAAATAAATAAAAAATTAAGATTGGAAAATTTTATATTTTTACTAATGCTTTAACAAATTAAGTATTTTCCATTTGAAAAGCGTAAGAGATGACTTTAAATTAGCCACCGTATTAAGTATATTTTTTAAATTTTCGTTCTATGGTACAGTTAAAAACAAAATGGGTGGGCCCATATTTAATTATTGGGAACACGTCTTTGTCTAATAATTTAGCGTTTGAAAAGAGTCATTTTGCTAACGCTGATCTTAAAAACTTAAGAACGAATCGTATCGTCGGTATGTAAATTTCCCGAAAGCGGATGCAAAAAATAGTACATTTATGCCGAGGCCTGGAAAGTTACTAATTACTTTCCATCAGGTGACCCGTCTGCTCGTTTGACCCTCTTAATTAAAAAAATAATAAAAAAGTAGCCAATTCGTACCTGCGGTTCGTTTTTTTAAACAAATTACTCATCCAGCAATTAGTCTTCCAGCTGAAGCATATAATATAATGTTTTTCTCAAACATTGAGAGGAAATGAAAATAAATGTTCAAATTCAAATTCAAATCAAAATTCAAATTATTTATTAAAATAATCAATTGTACTAAACTTCCTCGTAAGCTATTTGAGACATTGATGAAAACGTTAGACTCGAACAAAACGCGCACTCCTCAGCCATCGACTTGGCTGTATGACATTGTTGTTCATTATTCCATAGTCTCTTTGACTTTTTAAAAAGTTAAAACAAATGAAAAACAGTCCACCAATCCGATTTATGGTCAGAAAATCGCGCCTGCAATGTAATTCGGCCGTCAACGCCCTTCGTGTTTTGTTACTTAGAATACAATGACGACATTTACGACAATGGTCGAGAAAAAGATACTGTCTTTCACAATCATCATCATCTCCAGCCTACATACGACCCACTAATAGGCATAGGCCTCTCAGAATGTGATATTGTCGAAATTTTGAAACCAATTCAATAATTGATACTCTTCTCAAGTATACATTTTAAAGAAGCACGTCCAAGTTGCGGTTTAGCTAGCTCTAGTAACTAAAAAAAGATAACATTGTATTCGTTGATTCACCATGATTCACTCGCAGTATCGCACCAAATAAAACAGTTTAATATAAAGCGGAAAACTATTAATATAATATTCAATTATTATACTAAATTAATGTTTTTCCTTGAGAAGTGTCAGCGTGATAACAGTATCATGCTGTCTGCAGATTCAGAGCAAGGGTTTTTAAGGTCTGTCATATGATAATTTAAACAGCTATTTAAACGTTTTACGTTATTTGTTTCTGCTATAACACCAGCAGGGATTCCACTCAATGCATACATATGTGTACGTTACCAAGACGTCAAAACATATATCTAATCTAATATCTTTAAAAGAGCAATTCTTCTATATACATTATATTCTGAATCTCGGAAACGGCACCAACAATTTTCATGAAATTTGGTATGCAGGGGGTCTCGGGGGCGATAAATACGTACCAAAAAAAATACCGCCATCCAGGTATTACACCTTTATGCCGCAAACAAATCAACAGCTGTACGTTATGGTGCACGTTCCCCAGGCTACTCTCATCCAGCTCTTGCTAGCCACCTTGCGAAGATCATCACTCCATCTAATCCGAGAGCGTCCGACACTAACGCTTACTGATCCGCGGTATCCACTCAACAATTCGTTTACCCCACCGCTTCTCGATTCTTCAGCTCATGTGGCCAGCCCACTGCCTCAGTTTCATGACCCAGTGAGCTATACAGGTGACTTTGGTTCTCTATCGGATCACTTCGTTCGGAATTCGATCCTTCAGTTACTCCGAACATAGCTCTTTCAGTGACTTTGATATTGTGAACCAGCCCAACTGTGAGTGTCGACGTCCCGTATGTCATATCGGGTAGGACGCCGTTACTTTTACTCGTTACTTGTTTTAAAAAGTTTTTTTGCAGGCAATCAACCTCAAATGGGGTTACCAATCAGCGTTTACCCTTCGTGTTTACGCCTAGCGACTGGCAGTACAATATGACCGGGAAAAAGTACATGCATATCTTTAACAACTACGAGTTCAAAGATACCATCTATTTCTGGTAAGTGGTCTTTAACGAATATATAAATAGGTATAGTAAAGATCATGACACAATTTGAATATACCAATGAATTTGGGCTATCGTGTGTGAATTTGCCAGTAGAGGCGCTAGTGTTGTTATTACAATCACTTTTCATTTGTTTTGGCGGGCTTCGTGACATAAATTATAATTTCTATCATTTACCAGTTGAAAACTGATCTCCTTTGAGAACAAAGTGACTCGTGACTTTTTGACACTTCAAACAGATAGAGCGGGAGCGCCATAAACCGTAGAATAAGCAGCTTAAAGCGAATTATGATGTTGTTTACAGCGGGAAGCCGTCAACTCTCTACGGCACTGAGTATGATGAGAGGCTGCTCCGCGGAGTCTTCACCAAATTCGGCTTCAGGGTTCAAGTGCATGAGAACAAAGACTACGATGAAATTTTCGACATCGTGTCCGAATGTAAGTGAAAGACACATTACATAAACGATGCCCGAACAGAGCCTGGGGTAACAAGAGCAAAAGGCCACGTTTAGCATGATTCTGGGCTGGAAGATGCTAGAAGTGCTGAGGTGGAAAAGAGAATCAAAATAGTGATGGGTTGCTGACCGCTTCGCCTATAACATGATTCAGATATTCGCCCATTCTCTTCATGAGCTTTTACCATCTGCTTATAACCACAATATCTTTCTCAACTTTTACGTTTTCACGAGTGAGTGAGAGTGTTATTCGCCGTTTCAGTGAGCACACAAGACCACAGCGGCACATCCTGCGTGTGCTTAGCGGTGCTGTCTCATGGCGGAGAAAGCGGCATGGTCGCTGCCGCAGACAAGCCTTATGAGATCAGCAAACTCCTGGGAATACTACAGTACGGAGACGGTGGGCTGGTAGGGAAACCCAAAATCCTGCTGGCTCAGGCTTGCCGCGGCAACAAGTACGACATAGGACGTGTGCAGCTCGACTCTTGCAACGTTAGAAGCATTGTCCTACCCACCCATGCTGACACGCTAGTTCTATATTCTTCAGTCGAAGGTTAGTGTTCACTTGTTCTTTCTCTTGAGTCTTTCTTCAAGACGTATTTCTCGAACTTTTTGCGGTCACGGACCACTTTCAGACTTTCAAAATGTTCATGGATCCCTGTCTAAGCTTATTATACGAAAAGAAAAACCTGATATTAGACATACATACATAAATCACCTCTTTATCCCTTACGGGGTAGACAGAGCCTAAGGTGACAAGACCTAAAGACCACGTTTAGCATGATTGTGGGCGTATGGATTGTAAGGGAAATCAAAACAGTGATGGGTTGCTAGCAGCATCGCTCATAATTTTCGCCCATTCCCTCGATGGGGTTTTACCATCTGCGCGGGACTAGCAGCAACTGGTATATTCTATGTTTTTTCTATGCTCTCAGACCAGCTTGGAAGTTGTCTTCTATGCTACTCGCATTTCAAATTCAGCACAATTCTTCACCACTTTCGAGTGGTATTTTCACACATGGGCTTTCTAAAACAAGCGTCGACAAAATCGATTTTGTTACTTTCAGGTCATCTATCTTGGGGCCACATGGACGGTTCATGGCTATTCAAAGAACTATGCCATGTGCTGAACGGCGCTCACAAGGAACTGGATTTATTGCAGATGACTTCAATAGTTTCCGGCTTTATAGCTCGACAGTGAGTACTGATCTCTTTATCTTCGAATGAAGTACCTACGACGGTAAAAAGTACGTAGGATTTTGATGAGAAACCTTTCCCAAAGTTGATACTTGGATTGGATTGAAGTTAAATTTTGTAGACACAATCGATTTTCCAAAGGATTTTTTCGCACTTTGATGTCATTGTGCATTAGGGTAAATTCGAAAACGGGGGAATTTCGAAACTCGTGGATATCGCCTTAGCGGGGAACAATTACATAATCTAGCACCGCTTACTTCTTCTTCTATTTGTGGCGTATCAAGTAGTTATAGCGACGACAACTTCGCCAATGTCAAAGTAAGAAAATATGATTAAAAAATCTTGTGACAAAATGTCGGCCACGTTGTACGGTAGGAATAATTCCTCAGAAACTGCCAGGAAATTATTAGCCGATGCCCTGGGTGCACTGGATCAAGCACTGCTCTTCCCCCCGGACGGATCCAAAAACGAACCGCAGCTCTTGACCACACGTGAAGGTAACCCGACTCGCACCCCTAGCAACGCTTACCTAGAAGCTCCAACTTTGGCTTCTAGATAAGCGCTGCGAGATTATGGAATTGGCATTGTTCATTTTTTTTAAGCTGTGCTTTTAACACCTTTATTTGATAAAATGGACTATTTCAAGCAACTAATTTGAATATTATGCTTTTACGTAGCTTTGTTAATTAATAATAAATATTTTTTCGCAGTTTGATAATTCGTGAATTTAGACAGAATCCCAATCGCCTTCGTTCGGCTGGCTATAAAAAAAAACGGCTTTGTCTATGGTTTTGTAGATTTGACAGTGACACGTGACAGTTGCCGTAGCCAAACTTTTTTTTTCATTTTTGTGGCAAACATTCGATGCTGGATTCTGTCGAAAAACCCGGTCGTTCGGTCAAACAAAGGTTCAAGTACTTTTACAAAAATATCTGCAATCATAAATTATTTTTGAAATCGGACAAGATAAATCGGATAATTGATGGTTTTCCTCGAAATGGTTTTCGAATTGGAGCATACTAAAAAAAATGAACAATGCCAATTATTCCCCGTTTAGTGGATATCCACGATTTTCGAAATTCCCCCAATTCCGAATTTACCCCAATGCGCCTTATACATATGTAGGTATCACACTGAATATGCAAACGGATTTTAATAAAAATCTAGGGTTATGGGTATTCTTGACGTAAAAATCGATCTGCAAAGTCTTTGAGCAAAAATAATTCGAGTTTGCGACTGTGGTTAATTTTTTTCATATTTGGTGTTGCCATCTTTTGCTGAGTAGTTGAACTACCGTTGAGCGTCGGATAGTAGCTTTACATAGTGAGGGACTAGGTCAATTGGTGTCAATTGTCCCAAGATATTTATTTAATTAACTCTGTTTTCAGTTACGAGACTTAGTAGACGGCCGTCCGGATTTGGGCAAAGTCAAGCAGATGCCCGAAGTTCATTCAACTCTTACTAAGCTGCTGCGTTTTCGAGAGGAATCTAAGAAATGAATAAATAGACAGGATACTAAACGGAGAGTGACTTTATTTAGAAACACTTTAGACTTTTAACATAGATTAGGTACTTCCTACAACCTCGCAAACTCGCAAACTTTGCTAAACATCTTTAATAATATTAGTATGGAGTACATTAAGGAGAACATTTAGGAGATAAACAATACAGTCTTCCATCAACTATCTAAGTAACATGTATTATTATGAAACAACAGTGTCTACGAAAAAGCATTTTGAAATTTATTATTCTCAGTTACAATTTTTAAATCACATCACAACACTTTATTCCATCAAACGATTGTAGAATATGTAAAAAAAAGTTACACAAAAGCACGAATGGGTCGAAGTGTAACCCCTAGATTAAGATAAAAATGTATTGTCGGGAAGCAACCTCTTTCAACGCCTACGGCTCTGCGTATAATTCGTTATTTGTTCCATTTTCTGTTAAATTCTACTAATACCTACTCATAAATAGTTACGCTATTAATTTTGCTTTTAGTGCATCATACTTCCTCTCTGCCGGTGGCTCCAGGATAATCTCGGTTATTTCGGCGATCGTCTCTTTACTGAGGTTCGATAAGACGAGGTCAAACTTGACTTCGTCTCCCAATTTCCGCGGGAGCAATATTGCCTCGATCCTGGCAAACCACACCCGAGGGTGGTCTGTCCAGAAGTCTGAAAACCTCGAGGCGAGCGATACTGCTGCCATGTGAATCCGTGTCGTTGCCCATCGCGAAACTAATTAGTTACAACACTCACTGATGTTACTTTAGTCGGGTGGTCACCAGTGTTGGGCTCCCTACCGGAATATTAAGTTAAAACATACTAATTTAGTATTAGAGTTTATGCACGTACGTTTACATTACTATACACATGACATGCTTATCCGGGATCTGGGAGCGGACTGGCTCACCCATTTATTCTACTGTGTCAGCTCATGTTTTAGTGCCTGTGCACTTGGATATGAGCTGACGTTGCGATTGTAGACCCCTACAACTTGTATGCGTTGAATGATCTCAAGTCTTTCATTGGGAATCAGATGTTCCTTATTATGTTTATAAATTATCGTTAAAATTATTGTTTATCCAACACTTTGTAACACCAGTGTAGGAGCACCATTACGTTTATTGTCAGCACCAAAATCACTAAAGCAAAATTTTCTTGCGTACCCAAAAACCCTGCCGATTAAACTATCCAATTAATATTTTAGGGTTAATTCATGCAAACTAGATAGCGATAGTTACAGTAATTGCTTTCAGAATAATCCGGGAATCCCGGATAGCGGATAATGGCGGTCGTAATGCCCGTCCCATTAGTTATCCCGGGTTTTAATCAAACACTTGGATTTTTCGTGAAAAATTTGACAGTTGATCACGGGGCTTGATTAAATGGAGCAGCTGGGCGTTTTTCAAATGAAATTACATTATTATGGATAAGTAGATATTATATAAAAAATCGGGGAAGTGCGTCTTGGGTATAGAGAGAAGGGTTCTGTATTAAGTGTAAGTAATTATCACGAATAATATCACTGTTCAAAAAGCTTAAAAATAATTTCTTCTTCTTTTTTAATATGGCCCCATTGATCGATGCGATGATTTCGCCAATGTCAAAGTAATAAATACAGTATTCGAAAATCCTAAAAAGAAGTATGGCTCTAAGCCAACGGATAATGATATCAGTCAGAATCTGCCAGGAAATCATTAACCGATGCCCAGGGTGCACCGGACCTGTCTAAGTACCTAATTATTGTATCTTACTTTTTGATACATTATTCGTTATCATTGCCCCAAATTAACAAACGATACGGCTTTTAAACTTGAAATCAGACCTTCAAATTTCTGAGTAAAATGTTTAAGACTTACAGTCCAGACAGGAACAATGAATCAAATAAAGGAGTCCGTTTTGCCGTTACAGCCAGAAAACCCTAAAAACGGCGATGAACACCTTTGAATTCGAATACATTTCCAAAGCCATTGAAAATAAATACAGACGCGGAACTCAATCAAACCTAAAACAAACGAATCTCCCGAGCTCCAGCTAATAATCAATCGTATCAATGTTACATTGGGTTGTTTTTCATTCGCTCTACAATGGTGCGTTCCATTTAGTTGCCACAAAGGGCGCTGAATCATTTCTCCGTTATCAGAGCCTTTGAAATAAGGAACGTGATTGTCCGCGCCCTATTGTCCTTGCTGCACAATGAGAAAATTTCTTCGACGTCTGTTGTAAAATGAATAGAGTGTCAGAGGGGTAAGCTGCGTCACTGTCTGCCCCTCCAGTGAAGAGAGAGAAATATTTATTCACGCACATTCGATACATATACCTATAAAAAAAAACAAAAAAAAAGCAGACAATAATTATACACTAAACTATATCTAAAACATTGTAGCAGCAGCGCTCTATAAGGCGCAGGTTAGGCCGCATATGGAGTACTGTTCTCATGTCTGGGCTGGGGCACCCAAGTACCAAATCCTTCCATTTCATCGCATCCAACGCAGAAATGCTCGATTTGTCGATAACCAGGCACTTACTGGTCGGCTCGATTATCCGGCTGTGCGGAGGGATGTAGCTCTCTGCATATTGTACCTGGCCTTTTTCTAAAACGTTTTGAAATTGAACGGTCTGTTTTCCAATAATCTATGACGTTACCGTGTCTATTCAATGCGTTTATATCATAATGTTTTGTTTATCTAAACACTGCTGTCTTTGTTTCTGAGTGTGGAGGTTAGGAAGCCTATTTAGGCGCTAGCCACATGGAGGAGACGTACGTCCTACGTAGGACGAGGTTGCGTTGCTGACGCGGAGGTCCTTCAACCCTTTAACGCCAAGCTTAGTTAAACAGTAAAAATAACTACATACTACATGTAAAATTACTACAACTAAAACCTGTATGATGATTTTATCCTTTTCCCCACGCTCACACACGCACACGCACACGCACACGCACACACACACACACACACACACACACACACACACACACACACACACACACACACACACACACACACACGCACGCACACACGCACGCACGCACACACACACACACACACACACACACACACACACACACACACACACACACACAGATACTGCTGTTCTAATTTAAGTTACTGAATAAAATATTTTTCATTTTCATTTTTCATTCTTTTCAAAATACCACAAAAGCCATGCTAAGCATGATTGTGGGCGTCTAACTGGAAAGGGTAATGGGAATAAAATTAAAGATATTTAGTAGTTTATCCTTACTAATATTATAAATGCGAAAGTAACTCTGTCTGTCTGTTACCTTTTCACGCTTAAACCGCTGGGCCGATTTAGTTGAAATTTGGTATACAGATAGTTTGAGTCCCGGGAAAGGACATAGGATAGTTTTTATCCCGGAAAATTGCATGGTTCCCGCGGGATAGCACAGCCCAAACCACTGGACTTAGAGACTTTAAATTTTGCACGTAGATACCTTATACAATTAGGCATCCACTAAGGAAGGATTTTTGGAAATTCCCACGGGATAAGGAAAAAACGGGAATTATATATTCGATTTCGAGTGACGCTATCTCAGTAACTATAATAACTAGACTCTTCAAATTTGATACAAAAGTAGGTGATTACAAAACTAAGAAACTAATTTCAGGATTTTTGGAAATTCCCACGGGATAAGGAAAAAAAACGGGATTTATCTACGCGGACGAAGTCGCGGGCATAAGCTAGTTTATGAATAATTGTTTGTAATGTTGTATTTTGAGATGTACGCTCTATTGTGGCTTTCACTATAAGGATATTTTAAACTCACTCTTTGTCGGTCTCTCGCTTAATGCTCCTCTCATTTACTCAAAGGTTAACTGGTAGGGATCCCTTATATAAGTTTGCCTTTGTTCATATATTTAATGTATTTTTTTGTGATTTGTCTCAGTTTCTTTATATTTTTATAATAAAGCAGTTACTTACTAATTAGTAACCAATTTAAAAGAAGTTCTTTTTTTATCGTTTCAGGGAAAACTAATTCGAAAGTTTTCATACGAATGATAAAATGTTTCCGAGAGTTCTTTTAGCTTCTTACTGCTAAGATTAAAGCACAATTGAAATTTACAACTTTACTGCGCTCGTTGAAGACGAGCTAAAAGGGAAACTTAATCTTTTATAGTCACTGCGGTTTCTGTGAAGTAACTATTTGCATAACTCTATTTTTCACTAGCTGTTACCCGCGACGCCGTCTGTGTAGAATTTGCTTATCGTATCCCGCGGGAACTATGCAATTTTCCGGGATAAAAACTATCTTATGTCCATCTTCAGTACTGAAAGTATCTCTGTACCAAATTACACTAAAAAAAATTTTTTTTTTTGAAAACGGTCCACCAAAAGCTCTTTTAGGTACATTAATTTTTTGAAGCTACCAGCGCATTCGGAAAGGCCATCATTGCCAAGATTAATGAAAAAAGTCATTTTTTCAAAATAAAATACATTAAGCTACTACAATACTTAATTTCTACTTAAATTAAATACATAAAAGAGTCTACAGTAGAGATGCATTAAAATCGGTACAGTGGTTTAGGCATGAAAGCGTAACAGACAGGCACAGTTACATTCGCATATTTTATACTAGTACCTAGGGATTATTCGTTCAGATAAGATAAGATAAGATAATACTTTATTCGTTCGTATGAGAATTAAAACGTATCAAAAATAACCTAATTAAAAAGTAACCGAAATAAACTAATCTAAAAATTACGTCGAAGGCGAAAGTAAATTTGGAATCAAAGATTTTAATCGCGCCTGCAATGTAATTCGGCCGTCAACGCCCTTCGTATTCTGTTACTTAGAATACAATGACGACATTTAAAGAAAGAAAGAAAGAAAACATTTATTCGTGAAATAGAACAAAAACAAAGAAGTAAATAAAAAACATAAGGGCATACATCACGAAATGGTCCTATCTCAGCATAATTCTGGCCTTGCAGCCAGCGCTGGTCTTCCGATGTGACCATCAAGTGCTACTGTTAGCACATATTAAAAAAAAAACTTTGATGAACCGGCATAACAAACCTTTACTACTGGCTGTATGGACCATAACTCCTTTACATATCCCACAAGGGATGAATTTTACAAGGGATTTACGACAATGTTTGAGAAAAACATGTTTTGAAATTAAGCTTGTGGACGAAATGCAATTGTGAACCCGTCATAGACCGAAACACTAGGCTACCACGGCTTCTAATTTAAATTACTTGCATGATGTAAACAGGGCTTTAGATTGCAGTATTTCACACGGAATTGCTGAGAACGTAAGACGGTGTAGGAGTACTCGCGCTCTAGTAATGTTATACAAGTCAACTTGTTCAATGAGTCCCCATTCAGCCCTCGCTTCGGCAGGTCTCAAAGCCAACGTCGGCACCAACATTGCCAATTATAAAACGCTAGTTTTTAAGCATCTTGTTAGCTTTGTTAGGGAATGCTTATTAAGAAAAAAATTAACGAATTGAGGGTATGTAATAGCAAGTTGCAGCACATTCTGGAAATTGAAAGAATATTCTCCGAAATTTCCAGAAACTCACGGGAATTTATAAATTAGATAGAATATATAAGATTAGATTAGATTCGATTTATTTATCACCCTTTTAAAAGTACAATTAAATGTCAAACATAAGTAATTCACAAAGGGATCGTCAATTGTAATAAAATAGTAACAATAATAATAATAACTGAAATAAAATTAAAACAAAATAACAACAAACAAAAATAAAGCTTAATGAAATGTCAATGTAGATTCACAAAAAGATCGTCATGACCATTGAATATGCAGATTATTTTTGCTTTAAACTTATTTCATTAATTCAAAAAAAAACATAAATTGTTATTTTATGATGCTGATACATTTTATAAATCCTATGAAAGTAAACTAACTACCTGGCTAACTAGTAATCAGCGCCTTCACTCATCCATGGTGAGCAGTAGATGTTCCACGGGAGTTTGTAATTGTGTCGGACTGACACATCATTCAGACAGATGACGCTTGGCGACAAAAAATCGCATAGTAACAAGGTCACGTGACAGCTAGTAACAGATAGAAAAATTCAAAGGCTTACTTACCCATCCGGGTTCGATTCCTGGCCATAGCTTTACACTTCGGATGTTTTTGTGTTCTAATTTTCACTGTCGTTTAAAATTGTATAAAAGGAGATAAGAAAAACCTCTTGCTGCCCACAGATGATAAATGTTTCGTTATTCCCCGACCGACCACGTGCGCCATTTTATCTCTCGTCACCATCCATCCCTTTCTTACTAGGATGCTTAGTAAAGGACAAACTGAAAGAAAATCGAGAAAACGAGGTCGTGAAACGCTTTCATTATTTATGTAAATCCCCTGCAAATAGGCTCGAAAACGGTGGATCGGAACCGGCAATTTACAAGATACTTTTCAAGTTTATTTGCTCTGACGTGGAGTTAAATTGCAGTTGGGAAAAGTGGCGGCTTGATGATGCCAAAAAACAATGGGTTAGGTTCGTAAGGACTAGATTGCATAACGACTCTATAAGCAAAACGTCTTAGTTGCATAAGGTCTTGGTAAGCACAATGTCTTTTTTGCAGAATGCCCTAGTGAGTAGAATGTCTTAGTTGTTCGATCGCCAACTATAGCATAACGCCCGAAGTTGCAAAATGACTAATAGAGTTTACGTCCAAGCTATCAATAAGTCTTGATTGTAAAACGACGCATAAGGAAAAGTGTCTGGATAGCATATGGTCTTGGTAGCAAAACGTCATGATTGCATATCGGCATAAAGTTTCTTTATCAAAGAGTTCCTTCACAAACTACGTTTGAGTTTTTCTTGTCATTCAACCATCTAGTCGTTATGCCATTTAGACGTTATTAATGTTTGACGATATGCCTACCTAGTCGTTTTGCTATTACAACATTTTGATATTAGGGCGTTATACAAACAAGACGTAATAGAACTAAGTCCAATCTTAAACCCGGGCATTCTACTATTATGACGTTTGTACAATTAGACATTTAGCTACCAAGACCTTATGTAACTAAGACGTTTTGCTTATAGAGTCGTTATGTAATCTAGTCCTTACGAACCTAACCCAAAACAATTAGGGTTGATTTACAGACAAAATTTGCATTGCTAAAAGATCCTGTATCATTTTTGCAATTGCGTATCTATACACTTGTTAAGAGTAAGTAAGTATTCACTTTATTGTACAAATATAATGAAACAGAGACAAATCACAAACATACATTAAATAAATGCACAAAGGCAAACTTATCTCTATTAGGGATCTTTACCGGTTAACCTTTGAGTAAATGAGAGGAGCATTAAACGAGGGACCGACAAAGAGTGAGTTTAAAATATCCATATAGTGAAAGCCACAATAGAGCGTACATCTCAAAATACAACAAACAATTCAAAAATAAACTACTAACACATGCATACATACATACTACATACAATATTTAAGGAGATGGTGTGAGCCACATCTTCCTCAAGCCCTCCTTGAACGACGCCACGGAGGCAGACTGCCTGATGGAGGTCGGTAACCGATTCCACAGCCTAGCAGAGTGAACTGTGAAGGATTTGGAGTAAGTTTTGGAAGATGAAAAAGGACAGGCCAAAAGGAGATTAGTATTAAACCGTAGCCGATGCTGGCTACCGGCAGCTAAGTAGCTAAATCGCTCGAAAAGATACATAGGAACAGAAGAATTGAAAGGAAAGAGCGTATCTATCTGTATCCTCTATGAACGGGGTAAAGCCGAGTTGAGATAGAGCGCGTCGTATAACGTAACAAATCATAACTTCGTATCTGCGATACAGTATCAAAAGACGTCCATACTTGATGAATTTGATACGTGTATCCAATCGCGATCGTGTGGGGTTTATATTTTTTAATAAAAACCTAGCAACATGGATCGTGAGCGATCATAATGAGGCGCGTTGCATGATCGAGATCTATTTGCGTCCTCACTAAAACATGATACGCGATTGGGATACAATACAGAAAAAATATATAGATGTAGACAAAGATTGTGGTAAATATTGTGGATAAGTTCGCCTTTGTCTGCTTATCTTAATTTACTGTCAATTGCGTTTATATCTATATTTTTGTACAACTTACCAATCCATCATCGTTATCAATCTTCCATGCTGGTCTGGGAGTAAAGAAAAAACATAGAATGTACCAGTTGCTTCTCTTTCGGCGCAGATGGAAAAGCCCATCGGAATGGGCGATCTTAGGAACATGTTATAGGCGATGCGTCTAGCGACCCATCACTATTTTGATTCCCCTTTCCACCTATACGCCCTCAATCATGCTAAACGTGGCCTTTAGGTTTTGTTACCTTAGGCTCTGTCTACCCTTATATAACTTAGTTAGCCGCCAAACATACCTGACACTGTTTCAATACAAGATACGAATAATAACGTCTACGAGAAGCCCAAAGGGCCGGCCGTCTTTCTCAAACATCAACACATGAAACGTAAATAAAACAAACACGACACCCATGGGCGACATGATCGTTAATGCCCTCGGATTTGCTCGCTCGTAAAAATCTCATCCAATAACTACACAGACACCTCGCAGTAAAAACTTTAGTGCCGCGTAAAGGGAGGTAAGGAGTGTGGAGCCGCGACCGCGGAAGCTGCGGAACAAGGTGAAGGGTTTAATGGGATAGTAATGACGACAGTCACTTATCCCATATAGGATTAAAGAAAAAACATAGAATGAGCCAGTTGCTGCTCTTCCCGCGCTGATGGTAAAAGCCCACCGAGGCAAAAAAGAAAGAATACAATTATTCCTTTTTGCAAGACACACAAATATAGGTACACAAAAAAAAACACAGACATGAAAAATAGATCATCAGCGTTTGTGTGTCTTCGCAAAAGTGAAACGGTCGCTGGCTCAGCATTACGCTGAGGTGTTAGACACCTGCAGCACTGATTTTCAGCCAGAGCCGTCTGTGAGTCACGAAACGATACACAGATAAAATATACATCCTTACTCCTTACTAATATATTATAAATGCGAAAGTAACTCTGTCTGTCTGTCTGTCTGTCTGTTACCTTTTTCACGCTTAAACCGCTGGGCCGATTTAGTTGAAATTTGGTATACAGATAGTTTGAGTCCCGGGAAAGGACATAGGATAGTTTTTATCCCGGAAAATTGCATAGTTCCCGCGGGATAGCATAGCACAGCCCAAACCACTGGACTTAGAGACTTGAAATTTTGCACATAGATACCTTATACAATGTAGGCATTCACCAAGGAAGGATTTTTGAAATTTCTCACGGGATAAGGAAAAAACGGGAATTATATATTCGATTCCGAGTGACGCTATCTCAGTAACAATAATAACTAGACTCTTCAAATTTGATACAAAAGTTGGTGATTAAAAAACTAAGAAACTAATTTCAGGATTTTTGGAAATTCCCACGGGATAAGGAAAAAAACGGGATTCATCTACGCGGACGAAGTCGCGGGCATAAGCTAGTAATCCATACACTGAACGGGTGAAAATCTTAGGAATCATGTCATAGGCGACATGTCATAGGTTGGTAACTATCACTATTTTGATTCCCCTTTCCACCCTACGCGCACAATCACGCTCAACCTGGCCTTTAGGTGTTGTTGCCCTAGGTGTCGACCAATCAGGGATAAAGACGTGACTTCTGCTTATTTCTACAAGTTCCAGTCGTTTCGCTAATACGCTTGCCTGTTACATTTGAATTTGTAAGGAAATAATACAGGGCTGCCAGTCGCTATAAAACCGCGGCTTCGACACGGAAACATGGTAAAAATTCATGCAAATCCGTCAGTCCGATTTTGTTTATTTTCATTCGATTTAACTCACTTCAAACAACAGCTTGCACTTGCATAAACGCTGGTTTAAAACTTATCAACTTATCACGAACCAAACTTCTAACAGAAACTGAAAGTGATATGAAATTTCTAAATTTCATTGAAAATTAGAACACAGAAAAATCCATTTGAAAAACGGCGCCTTCTCTCGTCCCTGGTGAGCAGTAGATGTTCCACGGGAGTTTGTAATTGTGTCGTACTGACACATCATTCAAACAGATGACGCTTAACAACAAAATATCGCATAGTAGTAGCTAGTAGCAGGTAGAAAAATTCGAAGACTACCCACCTGCTATGGGTGGTGTAGGGCTATAGCACGCGTCACGGAATGACGAGGATCCGGGTTCGATTCCCGGCCATAGCTTTACTTTTCGGATTTTTCTATGTGTTCTAATTTTCAGTGATATTTAGTCAACATAAAAATCAAGAAATAAAACATTTGATAGTACCTACCTAAAAGTGATATGCTATAAAACCATAAGTTACATTTCTGCGGAAGATCCGTCCCGAATAAAAGAGTGAGCCGAGCCGAATGCAAAATGAAACTTTCGAATCTCACGAACCCGTAACACTTCCACAACAAAGGAAAGTGTCCAATAAAAGATATTCAACGGCGATATGAATATCTGTAAGCGGACAATACTGCGGCTTCATAAAACGCAGCCCTATATTTATCGAACGAATCGCTTGTTTTATTCGATTGTATTCGAGTAAAGTGGCGAATAATTCGGTAACGCTTCAAGTAATTGTATCGGATTGTCTCAGTTTATCGTACGATTTATTCTCCATTGTTTTTTCAGTTGACGAGATATTTGCGGGTTTAACTGCGTGGGTTTTCCCGGTTTCAATCATTGCGGAGCATTGTAGGTGAAAGGAAAGCTACTGAAACGCGAACAAAGGAAACAATAGGAAAATTTGAAAGTCCCTTACTTCCATGCTGGTCTGGGAGCAAAGAAAAAAACATAGAATGTACCAGTGGCTTCTCTTCCCGCGCAGTAATGGCCCATCAAGGGAATGGGCGAAAATCATAGGAATCATGTTTATGTAAACTCTTTATTGCACATAAAATTTTTAAAAAATACAGAAATTCAGACAAAAAAGTACAAAGGCGAACTTATCCCTAAGAATGGATCTCTTCCAGCTAACCTACAGAAAGGAATAGTTGACAACAAAAAGGCAAGCAGTCATTATGCGCAAATAAGTAGTATTAATACTTAATAAATTAACAACTAAAGTACAATACATTATAAAACCAATACAATATAATAAAATAATATATAAATAACGGAATAAAATTTAACCAATAAACTTACATAAACACTATCAAATAGCAAATAACATAAATAAATACTCTAACTAAAATACAATATGAAAGCAGCTCAGGTGCCAGTGCTCAGCCACAACTTCCTCAGCCCACCCCTGAACACCGCCACAGACTGAGATTCCCTCAACGTCAGGGGCAACTCGTTCCACAGCTTGACGGAGCGGATCGTGAAAGATTTGGCATATGATCGTGCCTTGTTAGGCGGAAAGGCAAGTGTGAGGTTGGAGCTCGACCGCAAACGGTCCCCGCTTCCAGTGGCCAAGTAGTCAAATCTTTCACACAAGTAAGAAGGAGAAGTAGGATCAAAAAGAACATTGAAAAGGAGGCACAGGGTATGCATGTCTCTGCGACGTCGAATAGGCAGCCAGTTAAGCTGCTCGCGAAAGTGGGAGACACGATCATACTTGCGCAGACCATAAATGTACCTAATGCAGACATTTTGAAGGCGTTCAAGTTTGTCAAGCAGTTCCTCCGTCAAGTCAAGAAAAGCAATATCACCATAATCAAGTAGGGGTAAGAGAAGAGAACGAGCAAGAGTAAGTTTTGTTTGAAAAGGAAAAAAGTTCTGCAGACGTCTCAAGGAGTGCATCGATGCGAAAAGTCTACGGCTCACCTCAGTTACATGCGCAGTCCAGGAAAGAGTTTGGTCGATTATAATACCCAAATTCTTAACGGTATTTGAAAAAGGGATTGGAGCACCATCAAACATAATACTCGGCAACACAACCCCCGGTAATCTGCCCACGAAGTGAGGACTGCCAATAATTATGGCCTGTGACTTAGCAGCGTTAACCTTAAGGCCAAACCGCTCGGCCCAACTACTGATGCAGTCCAGGTCAGTATTAATTTGATCAATTATAGAAGGCAAATCATCGAAGCCAGCCGCTGCATAGATCTGTAGATCATCCAATCATGTTATATAGGCGATGCGGCTAGCAACCCATCACTATTTTCATTCCATTTTCCATCTATACGTCCACAATCTTACTATACGTAGCCTGTTGATCTTGTTGCCTTAGGCTCTGTCTACTCCGTAAGCGATAAAGACGTGATTTATGTAGATATGTACAATTCCAAAACTGTTAGCTCAGCATATTGCAGATGCAAAGGCTTTTGACAAGGCTACCACAGATGACTAATTTCCGTTTCACAGACAGCATATTACATTTTACTATATAATTATATTCATAGCACACGGAACGGCCAAAGTCATCCACTGTCAAAGTTATCCACACAGTTGTGACCCCCTATGTAGACCAAGTTTAATAGAAACAAAGGGCCAAGTTACCTTGGGTAGGTAGCGCAATATCCGTGTTCACCAAGTGCCGCGGGCACTCATTTTGGTAAGTTCACAAAGAATATTACAGAGGCGTCACTGTGTACAAATTAAATAGGACACGAAATAACCTAACCTAAAAAAACATTTTAGATGCTATCTTTTTTGCTGACTATATTTTTGTTGAATGTACTTCCATTGTCATCCGTCTTACATATGTGTACCAAAATTCAAGCCAATCGGACAAACCGGTTAACCTGCTGACCTGGCTAAAACTCCAGAATGCTACTACCAGATTATTGTATTGTCATCTGACTTACTCAAGTATGGAAAATTTCAGCTCAATTGGATGAAGATATCTGCTTCAAAATTGAGTCGCAAGATTCCACCCGGACCAACTTAACATAATATATTTACATACTAAAATACAAAATAGATAATAAAATAAGTCAATAATCGTAAAAAATGTGGGAAATACACCTAATTTCTTAACCCACACATTGTCATAAAAACCTCCGCAAAGTAACACCTGCAGTCAAATATGTACCTATGTTGGTTTGCAATCTAATCTAAGCAGCCCACATCCACCCACTGCTGAGTATAGGCCTCTTCATTTTCACGCCACTTTGCCCGGTCCTGTGCCAGTCTCATCCATAGTTTTCCAGCCGAATGACAGATGTCATCTTGGTTTAATTGGTACTAATAAATTTAAGGTGATAGAAAAACGTGTGTATAAAGAAATAAAAACGGAGAGAGATGTTCAGTACAAAGACTTTAACGTAAGAAAATATTATAAAAACGATACGCTTAAATCCTCGCCCGCGCGGTACATGGGTGCGGGGTAGGCGACAAAGGGGACCGAGAGAGGTGCGGGCGGCAGGAGCACTACCCGCCCGCGCCTCTCTCGGTCCCCTTTGTCGTCGTACCCCGCGCCCCTGTACCCGCGACGTCGAGGACTCATTTAAGCAGTCAGTCTACATAAGGTTGCGTTCACACTCCAACAACTCATATTAAATCGACGCTTCTGCGGCTTACAACTCTACGCACAACGCAACCAGGATGTAGCTTAATCTCATATTCCGTAAGTACATATTCTGCGGCGCAGAAAGGGAAGCAAACGGCCCTTTATGACAGTTCCCGAGCCCTTGTGTTCCGTTCTATAAATAAAATTAGCAATAGAACACTGCTATATTTATACTTACATTATTACAAAGCATTTATGACAGAAGCAGGCAACCACCCCCTTTTGCCTTATGGTAAAATACCAGTTATGCAGTTAACCCGTCGAGCGTCCCGTGTGCACAGGGCGCATAACGTTGTGCCCACACCCGTGCCCACAGGACGCTCGACGGGTTAAATCAAGTAATTTCAAACGAGTAGCTTTAATTAGCTCGTGGAAGTGGCAATGAAAGAGAAAGAAAGAAAGAGAAACATTTATTTACACACATTCGATACACGTAGATATAAAATAAGGAGAAATACAATATAATAAGAAATAGTACCGATATGGTGTAAAATGGACCCCACTCAGCATAATGTTGCGGCTAGCCGCAACGCTGTTTTTCAGTGGGACCCAGATAAAATTATAAAACTAAACACAACAAAAAAACACATACACTGTGGCGACACGAACGCCAGTGGATATCACTTCACAAACAAGCTGACAAATACACGGAAGTATGTATGGCAACACTCGATCAGTTCAATCGCATTAAGGGGCGATTTTTCAATCGTCAGATAAGCCCTATTTGACGGACAACTCTATGGGTATCTGTCAGTTAAGTGCTTATCTGAGGATTGAAAAATCGGCCCTAAACCAATTAAACCAAAACCAGTCAAGCCAAACGTTGATTTGGCTATTGCAGTGGGTTAATTATCAATAAGCAATGGGCCATGTAACACGGAGAACAGATGACAGTTGGAGACAAAGGTTCTAGATTGGAGACCGCGGACCGGCAAGCGCAGCGCAGGCCGTCCACCAACGAGGTGGACGGATGAGCCGGTTAAAGTTGCGGGTTCACAGCGGATGCAAGGCGCATCCAACCGAGGCGAATGGAGGTCTACGAGGGAGGCTTATGTCTATGGCTGATGTGAGGATGATGTTGTGGTAAGATGTCTACTGTTAAAGAAAAGCCTCCCCTCAGCACACCATAATGAACGACAATTCCTCCTGCATCCACCAGCTTCCCGCAACTTTCACAACGTGGTTGGTCCACCTTGTGGAAGACTGCCAACACTGCGTCTACCGGCTTGTGGTCGCCACTCGAGAACGTCTCTCCTCCAACGGTTGTCTGTTCTACGAGCGATGTGGCCGCCATGACACTGACTGTCTGTAATTAGGTTAGTTCATTTTCTCCCAACTTGCATGCTGGTCTGGGAGCAAAGAAAAACATAGAATGTACCAGCTGCTTCTCTTCCCGCGCTGATGGTAAAAGCCCATCGAGGGAATGGTTGAAAATCTTAGGAATCATATTTTAGGCGATGCGGCTCGCAACCCATCACAATTTTGAATCCCTTTTCCACTTTCACCTATGCACCTACAATCATGCTACGCGTGGGTTTTGGGTCTTGTTACCCTGGGCTCTGTCTACCCCGTAAGGGATAAAGACGTGATTTATTGTAGAAATCCAGTATAGTTAAAATTACGTGGTCACTGGCCATTAGCAAGGTGAAGAATATCTTTTTAATTTAAATGCTAATTTGCAAGATAAGATCGTTTAAAAGGTGATAAAATTAGTTGGTGTGCTTCATGAATAGTTTTACGTTGTTTTAGTTGTAATTTACTAAAAGTGGAGACGATGTTTTAAGCCAAAGCAGTAGGCTTATTACCTAACTCGCTCGCAATCGCCATCGTGTTCATTTTGACAGTTCATGTATGGGCTGACAATTGGCATCGGAATCAGCTAGCTGTCACATTCATACAAGAACTGTCAAAATGAACACGATGGCGTTGCGAGCGAGTTAGGTAATAAGCCTACAGTTTGAAATAAGGCAGGCGACCCTTTTTGAATCACTGTGAGATAGAAAAAGCATTAAAATCCTTTGCGTAGTTTAAATGATTTAAGCGTACTTACATACATTTATAGACATTGGTTTGTACTAAATACGCGAACTTACTTGCCCGTATGTCTGGGCGTTAAAGGTCATTTTCTAGCAGCTTCACTCACGTATTCCTAGTCACTTTATTTATATCCTAATGTTTTTGAGTTTCCGAAACCGCAACCCCATTTTGTCCTAATACTACATTAGTCATGTGTGACTAATAAAATCTGGACACACAACTACGTCACGGTAAAACCGGGGATATGGATATGGGTATATTATCTAAACCTGGAATTACCCTGTTCATCACAAAAACACGTTTTACCTTATGCTTTACCATTCGATTTGTATCTTTTAATTATTTCACATTAATCCAGGTTTACCTGTATTAATGGTATTATGACACATCTAGCCTCGTCTCACCTTCGCGGAACCACGAGTAGAGCGGGCGCGGTTGCAGAAGCGGCCGAATTAGGCAAAATAAATAAATATAGGGGTCTCAGCAACGAATATAACTTTGTCCCTTTCGGTGTCGAGACCCTCCCGACGCACCTATTCACAGATCCCAGGTCAAGAGTGCCCGAAACCGACGAGCATGTATGAAGAGATTGTTAAATGTGGAAGAAGAAGAAGAGAAAGAGGTATGTCAGGACGTAGCAAGTGGAACAAACTAGTCTCTGCTTACCCCTGTGAGAAAGAGGCGTGACGGTATGTAATAATTTTAAAGCATACAATAGACTTCTTCCAAGCTGGTCTGGGAGTAAAGAGAAAACATAGAATTTACCAGTTGCTTCTCTTTCCGCGCTGATGGTAAAGCAAGCAAAATGGGCAAAAGTCTTAGGAATCATGTTATAGGTGATGCGGCTGGCAACCTATCACCTATACGCCCTTAGTCATGCTAAAAGTGGCCTTAAGGTTTTGTTACCTTAAGGGATAAATACGTGATGTATGTATTTACAATAGACGCATTGACCGATCCTTGATAATGTTTGAACCTTCCTTTATACTCATTGTTCATTGTGGTTAGAAGTATCATAAATGCGGTTTAACAGCATCTCTGATCTCAGCAACGTTGCATTGGTATTTAGTTTTATTTAAAGGAAAATATCAGAGGTATTGGCTTTGTTACCTTGGGCTCTGTTTATCCCGTAAGGTATAAAGGCGTGATTTATGTATGTAATAGTTAATTAGTGCCTAATTGATGTCATTGTGCGGTTAAATGACATATTGATGTACTTTCTATTACATTTTGATATCAACTCGGGGGTAATAAAGGTTTCTGTCCAATACATTGATTTAAAAACGTTAATTTTTGAGCAAAGAAGAGGCAAAGTTAATGTACCAGTTGTTTCTTCCCGCCCAGATGCTAAAAGCCCTTCGAGGTAACGGGCTAAAATCTTAAGAATCGTGCTATAGAAGATGCGGCTAGCAACTCATCACTATTTTGATTCCCTATACAATCATGCTAAACGTGGACTTTAGGTCTTGTAACCATGGGCTCTGTCTGCCCCGAGAAGATGAGATTTGTGTATGTATGTATGTGTTAATTTACCACTTGTGCCCTGACGCGCTGTTCCGTTGTATTAACAATTTTGTTTTGTAGTAAATTTCTAATCGTTTTTTTAAAGAATTATTGTATTTTTTTTTAGTCAGTTACGTCAGAGTTTTTTTAGACACTGTCTTATTTAACAAAATATGAAAAACTATTTCCGCTTTCAAGTTAATTTCACAGTCATCTTTATTGTCTTTTTTTCTGATATTAGTAGGTATTGTAGGAACTCAAATGTCACAAAAAATTATATAGCAAGCATAATAATAAAGAATTATAATTCTTATTTGAGCAAAGTATAATTTGAACTTCCGTTGCTATTTCATAGTGTCATTGCTATTTATTTACATAATAAATTAAATGCATTATGTTAATATTACAATACAATACAATACAATAACTCTTTATTGAACACCACATACAACAACCAAAACAGAAAAAAAGGTAAATATAGAACATAACAATAGGCAGCCTTATCGCTACAGAGCGATATCTACCAGGCAACCTTAATGGACTGGAGAAAAAAACAGATCTGAGTAGATGGTGCAATTAAGAATATATATTAATATACCTAAGAAGTGAAAATACATAACACATTATACATGAAACACAATATTAATAAGTACAGATAACTATTTGAATAATGACCCGAAATAGCTACTTTATTTAACGATAATGTTATAGTACGTATTTGTAGAGAAGACAACGCGATTTATTCCGACTGTCGTGGGATGGATACAGTCGTATGATACAGTGGACAAAGACCTTAAAGAATTCACTATGTTGTTATTTTATTTACAAAAACACATAACTAACACTGATAATCTTAAATAAATATAAATTTGAATCCCTATGTGCATGATTGACACATATGTGTTTAGTAACAGCGAAACCAATACCCATATGTGCACAAAAAATTTAAAAATAATCATTATCTCAATTTACAATAGATGAATCTTTATTTATTCTTAACCAATGTTTTTCTTGTTTTTTGACACTATTTTGATATAAAAATATAACATACTAGCTGTTGCCCGCAACTTCGTCTGCATAGAATTCGTTTATCGCTATCCCGCAGGAATTACGCAATTTTCCGGGATAAAAAGTAGCCTATGTGCTATTCCAGACCATAATCTATCTATGTTCCAAATTTCATCCAGATCGCCAGCCGTTTTGGCGTGAACGAGTAACAAACATCCAAACATACTCACAAACTTTCACATTTATAATATTAGTAGTATGATTTTGGCCAGTTATTTCATAAATCAGTTTTTGTCTCCTGAAAAGTTGCTAGAATGCACATAACAGATTTGGCAATCTCACCGACGACATGCCCATACATAGGTGCATACATAACAAAACCGCGTAACCACGAACCCGTTACTTTCCTCTATTACCAACTAAGTTATTTAGACTAGCTTCACAGGTTGACTATGACTAATACATATATTAGTATAAAATGTAATGGCGACTCGCTTTTTAAACACAATATCCAGAGAGCAGGACAACCTCATCGCATCTGGTGAAGGAACATGTGAGTAACGTTCTGATTGTTTGGAAGATTTTGAAAAAAAAAAAATTACTAAGTCTTATCATTTTGTAATTAAGATTTATTATCCTTATAATTACCGACAACGCACTGGCATCGCATAAAGCGCTGCGGGTGTCTATGGACAGTGGTGATCATTTACCATCAGGTGACCCACTAGTTCGTTTGTCTAGCCTCTCTAACATAAAAAAAATTGTTAAGTACCTTTTAATAAAACAACAAAAAACTATTAGATACGAGAATTTCAGTAAAATCGTGTACACAATCAAATCAAAAATTCAAAATTTATTTTTGCGATTTGCATCCGGAAAGACATCATCGCCAAGAAGAATGCGCCGCAAGAAACTTAGCAGCAAGTCATTTTTTAAATAAAATACATTAAGCTACTACAATACTTAAATTCTAATTCAGTTAGATACATTCATAAAAGCGATGTGTAAGGTCCCCGAGCCTTAAATTATATTAGTATTTAGTAGAGATGTATAAAGTCTCTACTAGTCAAAGTAAAACAAAGTATTCAAAGAAAAAAAAACAATAAATTTAATTTAGGTTCAGTGGAGAATTAAAACGCCTCCACCGTCAAATAAATTAATCATTTTTTTAAATTAAATGAAAGCGATACAAATCAAAAGTCAAAATGATCACACACTGACTGACTTTATTCATCTCTACTATAGACATTTGTAAATGCATTTAATTTAAGTATTCTTACTGCACCTATTTTGTTTTGAAAAAAAGACTTTCTGCCAAGTTTCTTGCGGCGCATTCTTCTTGCAACGATGGTATTTCCGAATGCGCTGGTAGTTTCAAAAGAGACATGTAAAAGAGCCCTTGACGGCCAATTTGCAAAAAATTTTTTTGACTGATTGTTTAATTAGCAAACTTTTTGAATGCATAAGAATTCACTTAATTTCTTTCTGAATTGATTCTATACTATACATGATTAACGACTACTTTGGTCTATGTTTTTATATAGAACTTTTAGGACTCCAAACTTTATGGAGTTTGAACCACCAAATCAATTTTGTCACTTATTTTCTTAACCTCTATTTTCCTCTACAGATACTACAATCCTCCATCCATGAAAACCAGAGTTTATACGTACACACATACACAAATCACGTCTTTATGCCTTACGGGGAGAACCTGAGGAAACAAGACCTACAGGCCACGTTAGGAACATCGTGGTCTTATAGGTGGAAAGTGAAATCAGAAAAAAAATAAAGAGTTTATAGGACACAAGAGGCACGCAATGTTGAAACTCCTACTATTTTTGGCAGTTATTGCACTATCGTCAGCATTACCACAAAAAGACACGGCATCTAGCACCAGAATTACAAGACACGCCGAAGACCCAGAAGGTGGAAGCGCCTGCTACAAAGGATATTGCTGGAAATGGTGGTCGAGCCGGTATCTTCTGTTCTTTGGCGATTGGTGCTACACAACGCAAGGACGATCGCAGAATTATGACTACGCATTCTGCAGAAAGGATTCGGAGTGTAATCCTAGTTGGGAATGTCGGGATCAGGCCAGCATAGACGTTTAGTTTTTTTTACATACATACATAAATCTCGTCTTTATCCCTAACGGTGTAGACAGCTTTTTTATGGTGTGGAAAATGCGCCTTATGCATCCGCCCAGTACGGGGTTACCGGGGGTATGTGGGGCTCTCCCGCGACGGCAGGCATACCTACCCACTAAAAACCACACGGATTCCCTATTCGGTCGTACGTGAGGCGTTACGGGAGCACTCGGTGTCACCGCGACGCCCCACGACCACCCCGGGTCCCCTCTTCGCACAGGTCATTTACTTTAGTTTTTCACCTATTTTTTTTTTACATGAATAGGAAGGCAAACGAGCAAGTGGGTCACCTGATGCCATCATAAAGGCCTTAGAACACAGTGGTCCGCATTAGCCCCCACAATGCATTCCTGTAGAAAACTCAGAAGTGACAGTGACAGCTGTTCTCATCAAAAAGAACCCTACGAAAAGTCTTAACGGCCAGCGTTAGATTCAACACTACAGGGCATTGCAATTGGCATTGTTCATTTTTTTTAGTATGCTCCAATTCGAAAACCATTTCGAGGAAAACCATCAATTATCCGATTTATCTTGTCCGATTTCAAAAATACTTTATGATTGCAGATATTTTTGTAAAAGTACTTTGAACCTTTGTTTGACCGAACGACCGGGTTTTTAGACAGAGTCCAGCATCGAATGTTTGCCACAAAAGCGAAAAAAAAAGTTAGGCTACGGCAACTGTCACGTGTCACTGTCAAATCTAACAAAACCATAGACAAAGCCGTTTTTTTTATAGCCAGCCGAACGAAGGCGATTGGGATTCTGTCTAAATTCACGAATTATGAAACAGCGAAAAAATATTGATTATTAATTAACAAAGCTACGTAAAAGCATAATATTCAAATTAGTTGCTTGAAATAGTCCATTTTATCAAATAAAGGTGTTAAAAGCACAGCTTAAAAAAATGAACAATGCCAATTGAGTACAGGGACCAATGGCCCATGATGGCAGACTATTGACAACAGGCAACGGATCGTGGCGCGCAATGGCGATATAGCGATGGCCGTGCATGGTCCACTGTTTACAAGGCCAGCTTCAACACTCGCAAGTTACTATCCTCCACTGCTCCAAACTTTATGTAAAGATAAAGCAACATTATTCACCTGCCAGAGCGTATCTAAAATTTAAAACCGTTAAACCTTCAGGACCGACGTATAAGACCTTTCTCTACGCTCTAAAATTTCAGATCCCCGTCTCAAGCAACGCTGGTTTCTGCAAACGACAAGTTGAACCAATACCGTATAAATCCACAGCTGCCAACCGAGATGTTTTGCTAAAGTTGGCACTACGGAACATGGCTTCTTTGCAAACGGAAAAGTATAAGCTGTCATTCCGCGTTTACAGTGTATACGTGCTAAGTATGTGTTTGGAAATGTTTGAATTTATTGGTTCAAGTTGAACAAGCATAAAATTTTGTATTAAAGCGTGTGCAAGTATTTTGAATAATAATCAATTTTTAGGGTTGCAACCTTTTTGGCTGTTGGTGGCTGGCTGGCGCTAGTCCATTGCCACGCGCCGCGGAACTGAAAAAGAACAATAAGGCGGCTGGCACTTGTTTTCTAAAATTGTCGGGGCTCGGTCGGTTGTTTATGCGAAATTGTATTTAAACTATTGTAAATATAAGTTAGTGTGTGTAAGACTTTGGTAAAAGTGTAATTAGTGTACATAATATCACGGACCAGTCTTCGGGTGTGTATTTCTTAAGCGGCGGCAGTGGCAAAAAGACTTTACGGACAAACTCTTCTTAGCGTTGGTCGAAGCCGGCTTCATCAAGGTTTGTGGCTCTGAAATTGATTTTTAGACCTAATACTGCACAAGGGACAACTAAACCACGGCCTTGGTAACAGTCACTATTTGTGTATCGAAGGTTTTATTAAACAAAGCGATTGAATGTGACTCGCGGCTTTCAATGTTGACAGACATTCGACAGTTTGACGTCTAATACAGTTTAAGTATATGAGCCTAACGACTTTTTTTTTGATCCTCGAGATGGTGTCGCTGAGAAGAAACAAATGAGGGTGTGAGTCGGGTTATCTCCACTAGTGGTCAAGAGCAGCGGTTCGTTTTTAGATCCGTACGGGGGGAAGAGCAGTGCTTGGTCCGGTGCACCCTGGGCATCGGCTAATGATTTCCTGGCAGTTTCTGAGGGATATCATTGACCGTTGGCTAAGAGCCCGACAGGGGGGGGGGGGGGTCTTTCACGTTGTCGACATTTTGTCACAAGATTTTCGAAATATACTTTTGTTACTTTGACATTGGCGAAGTTGTCGTCGCTATAACGTCTTGATACGCCACAAATAAGAAGAAGATGAAACTAATTAGATCTATATGGGGAGTGTGAATGGACTTGTTGGGAGGGGAAGCCTAGACGGATTCCGGGACCAAATAGAAGACGTTATGAAAAAGGTCAGGTTAGTACCCGAAACCGACGAGCATGTGTGAAGAGATTGATGAGCGTGGGAACCCATATGGGAAAGAGGCGTGATGTTATGTATGTATGATGTCACTTCGGCAACTTACATTATGTACTTTCTATGTACGTACGTCATGTATAGAATGTCACTATAAAATGTCAGTACTATTTTATTTACCTTACTACTGTTCACACACCATTGCATTGTTTAATACATACAAACATACACAAATCACGACTATATCCCTTACGGGGTAAACGAGCCTGAGTTAACAACACCTAAAGACCACGTTTAGCATGATTGTAGGCGTATAGGTGGAAAAAGGAATCAAAATAGCGATGGGTTGCTAACCGTATCACCTATGACATGATTCCTAAGAATTTCGCCCATTTCCTTGATGAGCCTTTACCATGTAATGGGACGAGAAGCAACTGGTACATTCTATGTTTTTCCTTTGCTCCCAGACCAGCATGGTAGCATGGCTTAAAAAATATTTTCTATCTAATTTTCTTCTTATTTTTGTCTTACTTCCCTAGACCTTTCGCTTAAGTATTGCCTCAAACCCTACTTGACCTCCCTAACTTTCCTAGTCGTAACTCCAGCCACAGTATATAATATAAGCTAAAGCAGTAAGGAACCTACGAACAAATCAGTTCAAACGAAACACGCACACAGGTGCGCGCTTTACACGGCCCTTAAGCGGACCTGAGCCTGAGCGGAGTGGACGAGGTCCGCTTAGGGGCCGTGTAAAGCGCGCGCCTGTGTGCGTGTTTCGTTTCAACCGATTTGTTCGTAGTTTCCTTACTGCTTTAGCTTATATATATACTGTGCTCCAGCGAAAGAATGTAACCCTAAATTATAGCAAGTTTGTGAAAGCTCACTCTACTTAAGAGGCGATGGTATTACATCCGAAAACTGATACTTTCGTAAGTTCCTGCGAGCTTCCGAGAGAATAAGTTCAACCAACCGCAACTATGTTGCCGATATTCGGTAAATTTAACGTGAGTATCAGCACGTTATCGGCTGTGAGAATGTTATTATTAATCTGTTAATAATATTATTAATGAAGTAGTTTGTGGTGTTGGCGGAACGTTAACTTAGTTTACATACATTTACTTACATTTACTAAGCATGTATGTATATAAACTCTTTATTGTGCAAAATAAACAAGACAGATACAATTGACAAACACTGAGATACATGCACAAAGGCGGACTTATCCCTTTAAGGGATCTCCTCCAGTCAGCCTTTGAGTGGATGAAAGGAGTATTATATTAGGGATGGACGAGTGAGTTTAAAAATTGCAAACACTGAGAGCCACAATACATAACTTTACCGAATATTATAATGATAATGGGATAAGTTCGCCTTTGTGCATATATTTAAGTTCTCTTTTTGTGATTTGTCTCTGCTTCTTCATATTTGTACAATAAAGCATTTACTTACTTACTTACATAAACTCCTAAAACCTAACAGTCAATAAACTACTTTATACTACCTATAATATATATCAATAAAATATCTATATATATAAAACTCAAAGGTGACTGACTGACTGACTGACTGACTGACTGACTGACTGACTGACATAGTGATCTATCAACGCACAGCTCAAACCACTGGACGGATCGGGCTGAAATTTGGCATGCAGGTAGATCTTATGACGTAGGCATCCGCTAAGAAAGGATTTTTGGAAATTCCCACGGGATAAGGAAAAAACGGGATTCGATTCCGAGTGACACTATCTCAGTAACTATAATAAGTAGACTCTTCAAATTTGACACAAAAGTAGGTGATTACAAAACTAAGAAACTAATTTCAGGATTTTGGGAAATTCCCACGGGATAAGGAAAAAAACAGGATTTATATATTCAGTTTAACGAAATCCTATGAACTATAATTACTAGACTCTTCAAATTTGGCATAGAAGTAGGTGATTATAATAGTAAAATAATGTTTTAATGCTTTTTGGAAATTCCCACGGGATAAAAACGGGATTTATGTATTCAGTTCTACGGGATCGATTTTTCGTTTTACTGGTCGTATAAAATTGAAATTTGGCCTTCAATTTCCCTTGGGGAGTGTAGGGGAGCGCTACAAAAAGATTTCCCGAAATTCCCACGGGAACGGGAAAAACGGGACTTTTCGTTTTCTGGTTGCAGAAAGCTGAAATTCGGCATGTAGGTTGTTTCGGGAATGTAGAGGAGCATTAAGAGAGTACTTTCCAAAATTCCCACGGGAACGGGAAAAAAACAGGATTTTACGTTTTACTGGTCGTAGAAAGCTGAAATTTGGCAAGTGGGTTCCTTGGGGAGTGTAGGGGAGCATTATGAGATAATTTCCCAAAATTCTTCTTCTTCGTTCCCGTAAGAATTTCGGGAAATGCTTTATTTGGCGAAATTCTTACGGAAACGGGAAAAACGAAAAGCGGGGGAAAGTTGAAATTTGTCACGTAGGTTTATTCGGGAGCGTAGGGGAACACTAAGAAAGGATTTTCCGAAACGCCCACAAGGACGGGAAAAAACCGGATTTTACGTTTCCAGACGAAACAGCGGAAGAAAGAGACTTAACATTTATAACGTGTGTTTCTTTAAAGGCTTTAAGTGTACTCCGAAAGCACTCCCCAAAATTTCCACGGGAACGGGAAAAAACTTATTTTTTCATTTTACATCTTAGCGCGTACGAAGTCGCGGGCAAAAGCTATTTAGGATGTATTTTAGGACAGCCCTATAGGTTAGGTTAGGTTTGTTTTATAAAAATCCTGCAATATTTACAGTTTCAGAAAAATTAAGGCAGCGGGGCAATGCGGGGGCTGGCTTGCATGCTTGCTTGAGTCCTTGCTTTGCATGCTTGATTGCATACTTGCTTTCATGCATGCTTGCTTTCATGCATGCTTGCATGCTTGCTTGCATGGGTGCTTACTTGCATGCATGCTTGCTTGCACGCTTGCTTGCATGCATGCTTGCATGCTTGCTTGCATGGGTGCTTACTTGCATGCATGCTTGCTTGCACACTTGCTTGCATGCTTGCTTGCCTGCTTGCATGCATGCTTGCTTGCATGGGTGCTTACTTGCATGCATGCTTGCTTGCACGCTTGCTTGCATGCATGCTTGCATGCTTGCTTGCATGGGTCCTTACTTGCATGCATGCTTGCTTGCACACTTGCTTGCATGCTTGCTTGCCTGCTTGCATGCATGCTTGCTTGCATGGGTGCTTACTTGCATGCATGCTTGCTTGCACGCTTGCTTGCATGCTTGCTTGCCTGCTTGCATGCCTGCTTGCATGCCTGCTTGCATGCCTGCTTGCATGCCTGCTTGCATGCCTGCTTGCATACTTACATGCTTGAAGGCTTGCATGCCTGCTTGCATACTTGCATGCATGCTTGAAAGCTTGCAGGTTTGGTTGCTCGCTTGCTTAATTGCTAGCTTCTTTGAAATGCTCATGGTTTACGCGTGCGAAGCCGCGGGCAAAAGCTAGTACTACATAAAATAACTAAATAAAGAGCACAATAAACAAAGGAATATTTACCATTAATTTAAGATGTTTCTGAAATTATAAGTATTTTTATAACATTTTCTTTTTTTAAACGACAAGCCCCTAAAACATTCGAGGCAACTTTACAAAGCCACTTAAAAAGTGCCGCTTCCGAAATTCCGTGAGAAACTTCCCGCACCGCAACCAGTGGCCGGCAGTGTAATTTGTATGGAAATGTCTCTACTAGGAATGTGAAGAATATTCGCATTCCCGTTCGTGAATATTCACTTTTTAAATATTCATATTCGTAGGCAAATTTGTAGACATATACAGCGTTAAGTTTAGGCCCGAAAGAGTTAAAATTTAAAAATAAGACGAAAAAGAAGCATAAATACAACATTATTCAAAACACAATGTACATAGATAATATGTTTAACATGTGACAGCATCTTTAAAAAATAATTGCGCCGTGTTAGAGAAAATTAATAACTATGGTTTGTGACGTCAGCAACACCGGCACCACCGCGTGACGTCACCATACCTAACAGCGGCCGGCGGCCGCCCCGCCGCCGGCGCTCCCCACCACCTCGCTAGTATATAAGGCACCGCGCAGCGCTAGAGAATCATTCCCTGGAGCGCGCTGCGCGGACGTAGACCGGTCACCAGTTTGTGTCGCGTAGAGCTAACTCCAGCGAATCATCCTTCCTCCAGCGTACGTGCCCCGGTCCCCAGGGCGTACCTGAGGCCTCCCGACCTCTCCATCCTCCAGCGATCTGGCCCCGGTCACCAGGGCTGGCCTGAGGATTTCCGATACACCCACACCTCCCATCCTCCAGCGAACTGGCCCCGGTCCCCAGGGCTAGCCTGAGGATTCCCGACACCTCCCATCCTCCAGCGAACCGGCCCCGGTCACCAGGGCTGGCCTGAGGATTCCCGACACCTCCCTCGCCCGCACCGATCACCGCACCTCGAACCGCCGCGAAGTAGACCGTGCGGGAACGGTCCCGAATACCGTAGCCTCCGTAGTTCATAGGAAACCTTAGTTATTAGACCTAGCCGTTAAGCTCCTTTTGTACCTGTAACCTAGATTAAGTTAAGTATCAATAAAAGGCCTGTCGAGCCCCCCTACTCTTGTTTTGCTACATAGCCCCCATAGGCTACCCCAGGCTGATAAATTCAAAGAAGATACAACATACACGCCCTCGCAGTGTCCAGCACCGGGGGCCACGTGACGATTCGCCCTCCCCCACACGCCGGGCCAAGAGCGCTCCGTCACATTTGGCGCCCAACGTAAAACAGCCGGGAGCTTCAGGGTTCCGCATCTTCTTTTGGTATCCAGTAATCACTATTCCGTCCATCAGACACCAATAAAACTCGCGTAGCCAAGAGTACCGCGTAATAAAAACTTTAATTACCAGTCAAAACAGAAAAGTAGGTATTCACGTGCTGCCAGATGACGTCCTGGGTTCACCACCTAAAGAAAGACGAACTGATAACAGAGTTACAGAAGAGAAATATAGAAACCGAGGATCAAACAGTAGACAATCTACGAAAGATCCTAAAAGAAGCACTGAGAGAAGAGGGTACTGACAAAGAGAACGAGTCGAAACAAGACACACCAGCGGGAGAAAGAAATAAAGAAGAAAAAACCGAAAGAATAAAAAACATGAATCACCCGATACCGGAATGGAGAATATCATTCGACATAGGAGAAGACGCTGTAGAATTCCTAGAAAGATTGGAAGAACTGGCCGACACAAGCGAATTGCAAAAGGAAAGCCTTCTAAAATTATTACCCAAATATTTCCGAGGCAAAGCTCTGTCATGGTACAGAAACAACCACGAATCTTGGGAAACGTGGAAGGAATTCACCGAAGACTTTAAGGTACAGCACTGTCAAGTAAATTACGAGAACAGTTTGCAAGAGCAAATTATATTCAGAAAACAAAGGTACAGAGAAAACTTTGTTACATACATGACCGATATCCAAACACTGATAAGGCGATATGGCAAGTTGTCAACAACCGAAAGTCTAGAAAAGATATACGAAAACATGAACCCGAACTACAAGTACTACATAAAAAGAAATGAATTCAAATCACTGAAAGAACTATTGAACCTAGCAAAAGAATATGAACAAATCAACTTCGTCCGATACACGATAGAACAGCGAAGAAAAACAGAGCAATTTCAAAAGGGCAGGCAAGATACCAGAAACTATGACGCAGCGCAAACAAAGCATATCGAGAGAAAATTAGTCCAAGATAAATACGATCCGAAAACATGCTGTTGGAACTGTGGAAAGACAAACCACAACGCGAAACAGTGCAAGAGCGCACAGAAAATTTTCTGCAGCACCTGCGGTATGCTGGGAAGACTGAGCAGGAACTGCTGTCGAAGAGGAAGAAACGAAAAAAGCTCGTGTACAAAGGGACAGGAAAAATACAAGGACAACCGCATGTTTACACGAGTAATAATAGGAGCGAACAATTATAAAGCGTTAATAGACACAGGCTCCACCGCTTCATACATAAATAAAAAGGTATTCGACAACCTACCCAGAAACACAACAGTAATAAACAAAAAGAAAGAAATATTCCTAGCCGATGGCACAAGAGTGGAAATAAAGAAGATAATACTAATCGAGATGGAGATAGACCGGAAAAAATTAAAGCACTTATTCTTCTTACTACCAAACGCCGAAGAAGTAATACTAGGAATTGATATAATCAAGAGGATCGGACTAAAGATAGAAAGCATAGAAGAAAAGAAGAAGAGAGCGCGAACACCAGAAGGAATACAGTTAACCGAAGAAGAAAACACAAAACTGCAAAACCTCCTACATGAAGAATTCCAGAAGTGCGACAAAACTCCAAAAGGAAATACATGGGTCAAGCATAAGATAAAGTTAAAACATAACGAACCCGTAAAACAGAGGTACTATCCTCGCAACCCGAAAATGCAGAGCAAAATAGACGAACACGTAGAAAACATGCTTAAAGAAGGAATAATAGAAAAGTCAAATAGCCCATACAGCTCACCAATAGTCTTAGCGAAAAAAGACAACGGAGAATACCGGTTCTGCATAGACTTCAGGAAGGTGAACGAAATATCAGAGAAAGACGCATACCCCCTACCGCAAATAGACTACACACTAGAAAAGCTACAAAAAGCGAAGTTCTTCTCAAAATTCGACCTAAAGAATGGTTATTGGAACATTAAACTAGAAGACGAAAGTAAACCAGTAACAGCCTTTACAGTACCAGGAAGAGGACTGTTCCAGTTCAAAGTAATGCCGTTCGGATTACACTCAAGCGGAGCAACATTCCAAAGACTACTAGACAGAGTGATAGGCCCGGAACTGGAACCACATGCATACGTATACTTAGATGATATAATCGTGTGCAGCGAGACCTTTGAGGATCACATGGGACATTTAACCGACATATTCAGAAGAATCCGGGAAGCGGGACTCCAAATTAACCGCGACAAGTGCGAATTCTGTAAACCAAAAATAGAATACTTGGGTCACATAGTGACCAGCGAAGGAATCAAAATGAATGAAGAAAAGGTAAAAGCTATCGTAGAACTAAAGGCACCCGCTAACATAAAAGAGATGAGAACATTTATCGGAATGACATCATGGTACAGGAAGTTTATACCCAATTACTCCGGAGTCCTGGCACCACTATTAAAACTCCTCAAGAAAGGAGAAAGATTTACATGGAACACAGAACAAGAAAATGCGTTCCAGAGAGTGAAAGAAATCTTGACAACAGACCCGGTCCTAACGAGAGCAGACTTCACCAGACCGTTTATAATGCAAACAGATGCAAGCGACGTGGGCATCGGAGCGGTACTACTACAAGAGGTAGAAGGCGAAGAGAAAGTCATTATGTACGCAAGCCGCAAACTAATACCTGCAGAGACAAGATACACGACATCCGAAAAAGAATGCCTCGCCGTAGTATGGGGAATCCGAAAAATGAGACCGTACCTAGAAGGATACCACTTCACAGTCGTCACAGACCACCAAGCCCTAAAATGGCTAAACTCTGTGAAAAACCCGACAGGAAGGTTAGCAAGATGGGCAATAGAACTGCAACAGTTCGACTTCGAGATTACATACAGAAGCGGAAAAATGAACAAAATCGCAGACGAGCTCTCACGCAACCCCCTGTGTGCGACAACAAGCAACACGGGACAGTGGTACGGAAGAAAGTACACAGAAGTGACACAAAACCCGAAAGACAACCCAGAATGGTGTATAAAAGAAGGCAAGTTGTACAAAAAAATAATAAACGACGCATACGGAACACAGTTAAAACCCGAGTCAGAATGGAAGCTATGCGTACCGAACGAAGACAGACTAGAAATCGTGAAACAGAACCACGACACCCCAGAAGCAGGACACATGGGGACCGCAAAAACCCTAAGCAGAGTAGCACAGCGCTATTACTGGCCAGGAATGTTTAGAGAAGTGTCAAAATACGTGCGCAAATGCGCAGTATGCCAGGTACACAAACCATCGCAGGAACAAAAGCCAGGCGTAATGCACATCAAGAACGCGAAAGAACCATGGGAAATCGTAAGCACCGATTTAATCGGGCCATTACCACGCTCGACAAAAGGTTTCTGCTGGATAATCGTATTCCACGATAAATTCACGAAGTGGACTGAAATAAGACCGTTACGAACAGCGACGACAACCAGTATTATAAGCGCATTGAGAGAATGTATAATTTTCCGACACGGTTCACCAAAAATACTCCTAACGGATAATGGAAGACAGTACGTAAGCAAACAATTTGAAGAAGAATTAAGAAAACAGGGAATACAGCACCGGCGCACAGCTCCATATTCACCACAAGGAAACCCGACCGAAAAAGTGAACCGATTTTTAGAAACAATGATATCCACATTCATTACCGACAACCATAAGAAATGGGACCAATACCTATCAGAATTCAACTTCGCCATAAATACATCAAAACAAGAATCAACAAAACACTCACCGGCTTTCCTGCTATACGGACGAGAGTTAAGATTACCGCACGACAAGAACCAATTCCCCACCCCGTCCGCACAAGGTAAAGAAAAAATGGAGGAATTATATGAATTGGTACAAAGGTACCAATCATCCGCATCGAATAACCAGAAGCGTCATTACGATAAAAATAGAAGAGATTGGAGACCAGAAGTAGGGGATTTAGTACTCAAGAGAGACTACCCTTTATCCGACGCAGCGAAAAATTTCTGCGCAAAATTAGCCCCCAAGTTCTCAGGCCCCTTTAAAGTTACCGAACAACGCTCACCGGTAATTTTCATATTACAAGACCAGAATAACCCAAGGCGCATCATGACGGCACACGTGAAAGACATCAAAAAGTTTACCTACTAAGCAAACCGAAATAACCTAAAAGCTTATTAAAGATTAGATTTTAAAAAAATAATAACAAGGAACAGCGCGACAAACTACCCCCGAAACAAAAAACATGAACGCGCCCTTAAAAGGACGGGAGCGGGACCCGCCGCATCACAACGAAACAGAAAATGAACCCGTGGACGAGAGCACGAACACGGCCGCGCGTGATAACGGGCCGCGCGCGCCAGATAGTAATATCCGCGGACGGGTCAGTGGACCGGGCCGCCAATCCGGGACCAGCCCAACCCCGCGCCCACTCAAGCCCACAAGCGGAGGGCCGAGCCGAAGGACCGGCACCACAACACTCCCCGCCGCCGCCACCGTGGCCTCACACCCCAACCGCGCCACAACCACCGACAGGGCCAACAAGAGAAGGCACGGAGGTGAGGCGGGTACTCCTACCGGGGGAAGAGCTCGAAAACCTGGGAGGACGCTCCCCGGCCGAAGCCCCGCTCTCCCCAGGCACGTGGGAGTACCTTCAGGAACTGCTGGGGCGAGGACACCAGGCGGCGGCCAGCAGCCGACAACCGCCCACAGCAGAGAGCCCACCACCAACACCGGACCCGCCAATGACGGAACAATCGCCGGGCCGCCGCAGAAGAAGGAGAACCCGGAAGAACCGCCGGCGGCGGTTAAACGGCCCTACACTGGGGGTCGTAAGGGCCCCCAAATACAAGAAGAAAAACTAAGGGCACGCCCAGGCCACCACGCCATCAAGTCCCACTCCGAAAAATTATTTAGATATTAATTTTTGTGTTGTTTTTTTTTAGTTATAAGAAGAACATTTATTTTTGTTATTAATTATAAATCATTATTTTTGTTTGTTACGATTTTCCCTTTACCCGTTAGATGTACATAGAACGTACACCACCGCACCGCTGATAGATAGATAGGAAAACCCGTAGTAATCCCGTCTATAGACAACAGCCCAGTAGGTCTCGAGGTCCCGTATACCCGTATTAAAAGTTATCATACCGGCCATTATAGGCACAACCTCCGTCTCGTAGTACTCGAGAACCCGCATTGTTTTGCCAAAAGGCATCATTCAATGATCCAAAGAAAAACCATATGACCCAGACAGATATGTTATTTTAAATATAAATAGACGTAAACAACTTGGTGATTTTTACAGAAGCAAAAATCCCAGAGACGGGGAGGAGAGTGTGACGTCAGCAACACCGGCACCACCGCGTGACGTCACCATACCTAACAGCGGCCGGCGGCCGCCCCGCCGCCGGCGCTCCCCACCACCTCGCTAGTATATAAGGCACCGCGCAGCGCTAGAGAATCATTCCCTGGAGCGCGCTGCGCGGACGTAGACCGGTCACCAGTTTGTGTCGCGTAGAGCTAACTCCAGCGAATCATCCTTCCTCCAGCGTACGTGCCCCGGTCCCCAGGGCGTACCTGAGGCCTCCCGACCTCTCCATCCTCCAGCGATCTGGCCCCGGTCACCAGGGCTGGCCTGAGGATTTCCGATACACCCACACCTCCCATCCTCCAGCGAACTGGCCCCGGTCCCCAGGGCTAGCCTGAGGATTCCCGACACCTCCCATCCTCCAGCGAACCGGCCCCGGTCACCAGGGCTGGCCTGAGGATTCCCGACACCTCCCTCGCCCGCACCGATCACCGCACCTCGAACCGCCGCGAAGTAGACCGTGCGGGAACGGTCCCGAATACCGTAGCCTCCGTAGTTCATAGGAAACCTTAGTTATTAGACCTAGCCGTTAAGCTCCTTTTGTACCTGTAACCTAGATTAAGTTAAGTATCAATAAAAGGCCTGTCGAGCCCCCCTACTCTTGTTTTGCTACATAGCCCCCATAGGCTACCCCAGGCTGATAAATTCAAAGAAGATACAACATACACGCCCTCGCAGTGTCCAGCACCGGGGGCCACGTGACGATTCGCCCTCCCCCACACGCCGGGCCAAGAGCGCTCCGTCACAGGTTGAATAACGTTTGTACCGCTAAAGGCTTAGTTAAAGGTTTCGCCCGTATACAAATACATACACATACACAAATCACGTCTTTTCCCTTACGGGGTAGACGGAGCCTAAGGTAACAGGTACCTACAGGCCACATTTTAGCAAGATTGTGGGGTGTAGGTAGTAAATGGAATCAAAATAGTGATGAGTTGCTAGCCACATCGCCTATAACATGATTCCTATGACTTTCGCCCATTCCCTCGATGGGCTTTTACCATCTGCGCGGGTAGAGGAGCAACTGGTACATTCTATGTTTTTTCTTTCCTCTCAGACCAGCATGAAAGAAAGATAGGTACAAATTCAAATTCAAATTATTTATTAAAATAATCAATTGTACAAATAAATTATAAATGGTTAGTACCGTAATAATTTTCCTTACCCACCTGAACTCTTGTAACAGTGTGGGCGTATAGGTGGTAAATGGAATCAAAATAGTGATGGGTTGCTAGCCTCATCGCCTATAACATGATTCCTATGATTTTCGCCCATTCCCTCGATGGGCTTTAACCATCTGCGCGGGTAGAGAAGCAACTGGTACATTCTATGTTTTTTTCTTTGCTCCCAGACCAGCATGGAAAAGTATCCGTATCCAAATCCTGTTGAATATTGAAAAAATATTCATTGGTTGAGCACATCACTAGTTGTACATCCGTGGCGTCAACTCTGATAATTATTCAAACTGTATTTGTTATTATTTTGTTAGTTTGCGCAGGCCCTGCTCACGTCGGTAATCTCCTATTTCGTTAAATCTGCGCTATTTCAAATAATACATACATCGTTAGGGGAACTTTCATTTATAACTTTAATGATTAAAACTTTTACATTTTGCACTCATTTTATTATTTCAACTAAACGGGTACACCCATCACTATTTTGATTCCACTTTACACATAAACGCACACATGCCTACAGACATGCTAAACGTGGCCAGTCTTGTTACTTTTGGCTCTGTCTATCCCGTAAGGAATATAGACGTAATTTGTGTAAGGTAATACATACATACATACATACCGTCACGCCTCTTTCCCACAGGGGTAGGCAGAGACTACTTTATTCCACTTGCTACGATCCTGACATATTTCTTTCGCTTCATCCACAGTCATCAATCTCTTCATACTTGCTCGTCGGTTTCGGGTACTCCTGACCTGACCTTTTCCAAAACGTCTCCTACTTGGCCTCGGAACGTCCGTCTAGGCCTTCCCCTCCCAACGTAACCATTCACACTCCCCATATAGATCTGTTTAGTTAGTATACTTTCATCTATCCGCTCTACATGTCCAAAACAACTAAGCATACTTTTTTCTATCCTAGTCACTATATCCTCTTTCACACCAGCGCGTTCCCTTATCACACTGTTCCTTATTCTATCTTTCAGTGATACACCTTCCATACTCCTTAACGCTCTCATTTCTACTGCATTTATTCTACTTTCATGCTTCTTTTGCCATTGTGTAAGGTAATGATGGCAGTAAAATATTAGCCTACATACATACATATATCACGTCTTTATCCCTTACGGGGCAGACAGAGCCTAAACGTAACAAAACAAAACCAGGCAACGTTTAGCATGATTAAGGGCGTATAAGTGGAAAGGGAAATCAAAACAGTGATGGGTTGCTTGCCGCGTCATCTATAACATGATAAGACTTTCGCCCATTCTCTCGATGGGCTTTTACCATCTGCGCGGAGAGAAGCAACTGGTAAATTCTATGTTTTTTCTTTACTCTCAGACCAGCATGGAAGCTTGTTATAGCTTTAGGAAGGAAGTATTAGCTTTGTGTAATTAAAACTGGGAATCGCGTTTGAAGAACATTATAGCTCTAAAGCAGCCATCTCACCACCGGCGAAGCGACTAACCATCGGATATTTTCTAGCTAAATCAACGCTCGGCGTTGCAGTGCGGATGCCCTTTAATAATAATAATAATAATAATAATATATTTATTTACTTAGGCATTAATCCCATTACAATTACAATTATCAAAATTTATTAAGTAAAAAAAAAAATTATAATAATAATAATTAAATGACATAAAATTATATAAAACAAAAAATCACATATTAAAAGACGTCATGGCAAGGTGACATGCATCGCAGACGTTCCTGACCAGTACATTACTGGATCTGTGCACTCTTTCCATAAAAGACCACTGACGTTTCCTCATAACAGCAAAAAAGTCATCCACTCTGTTCGAGGCAAACATGCCAGACGCACTGCAACGCCAGGGTAGCTTCAGCATGGCACGAAATGCGTTGTTGTATTGCACTCGTAACGAGTTAAGCGACCGTTTAGTGTAATTGTACCATAACTGACTCGTATAAAACGCCTGACAGTACGACCCGAACAGAGTGATCTTAGCTTGATCTGAGCATTTGGCAAACCTTTGATATTGTATTGTAGATATTCGTACGCGCGACCGACGTCAGCGTAGGAGGATATCAAGCCTTACAATGCAAGTAAAAGAGACATTTATAACGTTTGTAACGCACGGCTGCTTCGCACCCAGATTGGTGTCAATTTCTATTCGAAATCTGTTTTTCGAATAAAATAGTTAACGGAAATAATTATTTGTGTCACAATGTAAATACGGCGAGGGCGGTACATTGAATCCAGAATGTAGCAAAGGATTCTACAATTGAAATTATGAGTCAGTTTAGGTTCCCTCGCTGTCAGATGCAAACTAAGAATAACAGTTAAAATCTGAACTGAGTCGGAATTGAATCGCATTAAGACGTCATGCTTCCACGCTGGTCTGGGAGCAAAGGAAAAACATAGAATGTAAAAGCCCATCAAGGGAATGGGCCAAATTCTTAATCATGTTATAGACGATGCGGCTAGCATTACATCCCTATTTTGATTCCTTTTTTCACCTATACGCCTACAATCATGCTAAACGTGGCCTTTAGGTTTTGATACCCCAGGCTCTGTCTACTGCGTAAGGGATATAGACGTGATTTGTGTATGTATGTAAGACATTATGGTAAGGCCGCTGTAACTGTAATTTATAGCTCTACCTCTGTTCTTCTCGCTGTTAGCCGGTGGTCGAACAACTGGCTTAGTACTTTATCTTGTCTTACCAGACAAAAAGTGCAGTTCATCTTACTGTTTTATGCTGTTACAAGAGTTCAGGTGGGCAAGGGAAACTATTAACGTATCGTTCTTGGTCTGGGAGCAAAGAAAGAACATAGAATGTACCAGTTGCTTCTCTTCCCGCGCTGATGGTAAAAGGCCATCGAGGATTGGGCGAAAATCTTAGGGATTATATATGGGCGAAGTGGCTAACAAGACATCACTGTTTTGATTAACCTTTCCATTCGCCCACAATCATGCTAAACGTGGCCTTTAGGTCTTGTTACCTTACGATGTCTACTCCGTAAGTGATAAACACGTAATATGTGTTGGTAACTTAGTTATTATTTGACAAGGCGTTGAGGCTAAAGTTTCGGAAACTTCAGAACCTTCGCCCGCAAACACTAAATAAAAGTCAAACTGGGTTGCTAACAAAAGTGTATTAACTCTCAACACCACAGAACAAAGCAACACAATAAAACCGCACAACGTTCCATTGTAATGCAATTTTAAAACATGCCACTAGCAAATGCCGTTGCATTTACCGCGTGAACCGCTGACTCCGCACGGAGCCGTGATTTCATACGAGTTTGTGTCGTTGGGCACAGATACAGTCGAACGTAGGATTATACTCTGTCAGTGGTTAGCCACTATTGGGAAAAATATTGTTGAATAATTTAATGTAACGTTCGTTGAATTAATAGTTGAAAAGCATTACACAACACATGTGGAACACGCACACACACAAAAAGTATTTCGGATTTTTATGTTAGTCCCTACATACATATATCACATCTTTATCCCTCGCGGGGTAGACAGAGCATAAGGTACCAAAACCTTAAGGCCACGTTTAGCATGCTTAAGAGCGTATAGGTGGGAAGGGAAATCAAAATAGTGATGGGTTGCTAGCCGCATCGCCTAAAACACGATACCTAAGACTTTCGCCCATTCCCTCGATGGGCTTTTACCATCTGCGCGGGAAGAGAAGCAACTGGTAAATTCTATGTTTTTTCTTTATGTTAGTCCCTTATTGTTATTATACAGTTTTTGTTACACAGGCCCACAGTCTAGTGCGGAGACTGCCGAACAAACATGTTGTAACCTGTTGCATATTGCTAAATGAAGACTTTTTATTTTTTTACATTTTACTAACAGGAAGAAGAATTAAAGAGCCAAATGATTTTAACCTTTAATTTTTTTTTTTTAATTTACCATGAGATTTTCAGTGAAGGAAAACTTCGAAGGGAAAGCTGCACACATCTGCCAAGCAATTCAATGGCGTGTGTGAACTTCCCAATCCGGACTGGGCCGCGTGGGATGGTCGTTGGAGCCACACGGTTCTCGAGTGGAGACCATGGATCGGCAGACTGTATGTACTTGGCAGTGCCATAACTATAGGGTGGCAGGGGTAGCAAAATGCTAGGGCCCTCTAGCTCTACGGGGCTCCCAACTGGCTTGGTTTAGAGCACAGAAGGGACGCTGATGCACTTCTTTATATTGAGGAAGGAGCCCCGCCCCATCTGACGAATTTGCCGCGGTCCCCAGACGTTATAGTTACGCCACTGGTACTTGGTATCAATTTCAGTTTTATATCTCTACGCGTTCCTAAAGAGTCTTGATGGACAGACAGACAGCTAGGCGGACAACGAAGTGACTTTATAAAGGTTCCTATTTACTAGAGGTGCAGAACTCTAAAAATTACACGTAAGTAAGAGCCCTTTGCCATGTTGTGACAACGCCGAGTATAATGTCTGTTACAACTTAATTTTCTGTGCCATCAGTTTCCCAGAACCTTCAGGCCTGTTTAAACATTTAATAAGAATTTAATATTCTCCCAGAGCTCTTCATCCTTTGTTCTTGGAGCGTGGATATTTTATATTAAGCATCATAATCTCTAACGTCGTTTGTTTTTTTAGTTTAATTTAGTAAAGTAAACTTTCATAAGTGTAGCCAGACATAATATTTGGTCCCTTCTCTGGATAGCGCGAGATATATTTGGCTTTCTGAAGCCTCCTTAAAGTATGAAACTTACACTACTACATAAGACTTATTAATCTATAAATTTTGTGAGTTTGTGTAGTTGTAGGTGTTTGAACGCCGTACGCATCAAATTCAAATTCAAATATTTTATTTGTCAACACAGGTTTACAAGGTTTTCCAAGTATAATTTGTTATGTATCACCATGTTTCGTCCGTAATTTGAAAAAGCATGCATTCATTGCCTTTACCTAAACTTAAAACTGACTGAGAAAATTATGATTTTTAAAAACATTATAAGCAAACATTCAAAATTCAAAATAATTAATAACTAAAACAATAATATACAAATGTCACCTAAAATAAATTACATAAAATTCGGCAAAATTAATCACATAAAATTTCATATCATAATAAATAAAAATTGTTAAAGAACTAACTATACGTACAAAATATAAATACAATAACACTAAATCGATACAGGAAACAAAATTAATCAAAAAGTATCCCTCAGGAACTCCTGCATCGAACAATATGCCTTCATTGTTAATAAAATCTAATATATAAAATTCTCGTGTCACAGTTTTAGTTGCCATACTCCTCCGAAACGGCTTGACCGATTCTTACCAAATTTTATATGCGTATTCAGTAGGTCTGAGAATCGGCCAGCATCTATTTTTCATATTGAAATTTAGAAGAAAAAAAAAACCGGGAGCGAAGCCGCGGGCAACAGCTAGTAACTTATGAAAAGCACGTGAATCAAATGATTGTCCCTCAAGGAATGACAAAATTATTCATAACAAACAGCCTATTTATACGGTCACTGAAAAATCTTAATAGCGCCATTCAGGATTGCTGTGGGCATATAACAGCGACATCTATGGGTTTTTAAAGTAACTAAACACGACACAAATTATACACAAAATAAAACACTAAGCCTATAAAACACAGTTGAACAGTAAGGTCTTTGTATGTACTGGGCCGATATTGAAAATTCTTTTACCAATAGAAAGCCACAATGCTTGTGAGTGTGGCTATATTAAATTTTGTGCGGACGACACGGGCAACAGCTAGTAACTATCACTGTTAAGCTTTTTGTGTAATTTTGTGTTGAAATTGTTCACCAAAGTCAAGATGCCTGGGATAAAAATAATTCCGAAGCCGCGGACTACTAGTCTTATATTGTGCGTATACCTGGGAACATAAGCTTAATGTTCTACAGCCTTATAATATAAAGCTCTTCGTAATCTGCGGCATTAGCATGTATCCCACATCGGGCGCCATCTGTTGGCGGTTTAATTAAGCTTTCTTTACGACAGCCACAAGTTTCGGGATTAAACGAGATTGATGCTGACATGCTGCGCGTTGTTTTACATTTTAATTAAGTATCTGTTTAATAAATATAATCTTAGATGGACGTATAGTGGCTTTCACTAATGCCCTGGTTTAGTTGTTTCTTGTGCAAAATAATATTAGGACTAACAATGAATTCCAGAGCCACAAACCTTAAAGCTTCGCCACCAACGCTGTGTAGAGTGTGGAGTCTTAGCCACCGCCGCCGCTATGTATGTATGTGTCTAGACACCCGTGAAGAATATCCGTAACGTTATATACAAAACTAGTATTTTCTGTCATTATTGTATTTATTTTTTCTCAAACATTGTCGTAAATGTCGTCATTGTATTCTAAGTTGTATTCTAACAGAACACGAAGGGCGTTGACGGCCGAATTACATTGCAGGCGCAATTTTCTGAGCATAAATCGGATTGCTGGACTGTTTTTCATTTGTTTTTAACTTTTTAAAAAGTCAAAGAGGCTTTGGAGTAATGAACAACAATGTCATACAGCCAAGTCGATGGCCGAGGAGTGCGCGTTTTGTTCGAGTCTACCGTTTTTATCAATGTCTCAAATAGCTTACGGTGACAGATGACATAAAAAAAAATAAGAAAAAGGCGGGAACGTGAAAACCACAAGTTGCGAGGAAGTTTAGTGCAAAATTTATTTTCATTTCTACTCAATGTTTGAGAAAAACATCATATCTGCCTCAGCTGGAAGAGCAATTGCTGGATTCGTAACTTTAAAAAACACAGCTGCAGTTCGTGTTTTTAAACAAGTTACTCATGAATATGAAGAGATTGATAAATGTGGAGGAAGCGAAAGAAGTATGTCAGGATCGTAGCAAGTGAAACAATGTAGTCTCTGCTCCCTGTAGGAAAGAGGCGTGACTCTATGTATTACTTCAACAAACGTTTGCTAGCGATTGATAAATAGTTTTTCAACACAGTTGCTCGTAAATTGAGTCTTATTGCACCGCATTTAAACTCATAATACAGCTTATTACGCACAAGTGCTGTAATAATATTACCGCACGAGTGCGGTAATATAAACTTTTTTTAATCTCAGCAAACGGTTCAGTATCAATAGGAACAAGGAATATTTTCGTGAATATTAAACTATTTTAGTTTAAAGATGACAAATAAACATTTAATTTGCACATTACAATAAACATTGCGGGTGGTAGGGCCTTGTGCAAGGTCCGTCCGGATCGCTACCACCATCTTACTCGCTAATCCTGCCGCTAAGTAGCAGTGCTTGCACTACTGTGTTCCGGTGTGGAGAGTAAGACAGCCGGGGAAATTACGGGCACAAGAGGCATTTCATCTTAGTCCTCTAGGTTGGCAACGCATCTGCAATCCCTCCGGGGTTGCGGGTGTCTATGGGCAGTGGTGATCACTTACCATCAGGTGACCCACTTGCTCGTTTGCCTACCTATTCATATAAAAAAAAAAAAAAAAATTTCGACAAATTATTCATTTTTATCTAAAAAGGGACCATAATTTGCATATTCAAGACATTGATTAATTATTTTATTATAATTTTAATATCAGGCTGTTTAGCAGTCTGTTGTCAGTGTCTTCGCCACGCGCGTGCTAAGTGCACAGGGCGCATGCGCGAGTGCTGCGTGCGGATTGGCGCGGAGAAATAATATCTGCCGCCATTTTTCACTATTGTTGATTCAGACTTTGTTATTTTATTACTTTAAAAATTACTAGTTCAATTAATAAAGAAATGTAGTGTCCGTAGCTGGAAATACTAAAATATGTTCGGACAATGTTCGGACAGTTATATCAGTAAGAAATCCAAGGTGTTAATTACCAAATGATAAAGTAAAGTTCTAAAGCAGCTCCAGGTAAGCAATGTCTGGTAACAAAGGTAAAGGTAAGTTCTTAAAGTCCTTTTATTAACTAAATTTTATTTATTTTTCCTCGCAAATGTGTTGAAAAACGTCGTATGCGACGCGTGTGCTTTGGTAATTACACATCTCGGTTCTCTTACCCGCGCTCGCTAGCGCTCGCGCGTACAATACGCCTCGTGTGTAATTACCAACATAGCACACTTGTATCATAATGTACTAATATTGGCTGTAAATACAAACTGGAATCAATCTACACTACCTTAGCGAACAAATTTAATCTGTATCTGTAAAATGTTGGCTAAGTAACTAAGTTTATTCCCTATAGGCCTGCCTTCGGCCAGCTCGTTCATTACACGCGGGCTCGGAGGAACAAAGTTGCGGGGTATTTAAGGATGATGGGTCAATGTTGTACCATCAGGAACACAAATACAAAATACATTTTAGCGGTGCGAGTCGGGTAACCTCCGCGTGTGATCAAGAACTGCAGTTCGCTTTTGGATCCGTCCGAGGGGAAGAGCAGTGCTTGTTCCGGTGCACCCTGGGCATCGGTTAATGATTTCCTGCCGGTCTCCAAGGGATATCGTTATCCGTCGGCTAAGAGCCCGACAGGGGGGTCTTTTGACCGTGTTCTACCGTGCAACGTTGCCGACATTTTTGTCACAAGATTTTTGAATATTTATTAATTTTGACATTGGCGAAATCGTCGCACCGATCGATGAGGCCATATTAAAAAAAAGAAGAAATACATTTTATATTTTTTATAGTCTTTAGACATGCAGTAATCTCTGCTGTAGTTGATATAATAACTAAATCACTTTTATTCTTTCGGTTTATAGATTTTCACCGTTACATTACCACCGCGCTATATGATGTCTCATTAGAGAGTAGTCTCACTTAATTGTTATTCACATTTTCTTAATAGTTAAATCTACCCACAAATTCTTACAATCAAAGTCTTGCCTAGTTATATTCAATACTAGCTGTTGCCCGCAACTTCGTCTGCACAGAATTCGTTTACCGCTATCCCGCAGAAATTAAGCAATTTTCCGTGATAAAAAAGTATGTGTTATTCCAGACTATAATCTATCTATGTTCCAAATTTCATCTGAACCTGTCCAGCCGTTAAGGCGTGAAAGAGTAACAAGCATTCATCCATCCATACTTACAAACTTTCGCGATTATAATATTAGTAGGATAACAAAGAGCAAGAACGCTGTTTTGTAAAAAATATAGGAACGTTTCCTTTCAGTAAAATAAACTACTTAACTAAAAGATTTAAGGTAGCCGCCCTCTAGGGATTTCTTCCACTTTATGCAGATTAGTTAAGTTACGAGGTATAGTTGAAAAACTTAAGTAAATAACCTGTTGTATATTGTAGTGCAAGAACTGTAGGCTTATTACCTAACTCGCTCGCAATCGCCATCGTGTTCATTTTGACAGTTCTTGTATGAATGTGACAGCTAGCTGATTCCGGTGCCAATTGTCAGCCCATACATGAACAAAATGAACACGATGGCGATTGCGAGCGAGTTAGGTAAGAAACCTACTGATATGCGACTTGTCTTTTTTCTAATTTGGAACGTCAATTTGTCTATTCTCACACAATCAACAGTTCATTTACTAAGTTGTTCACCTATGTTCTTAGAGGAGACGTTTTGGAAAAAGGTCAGGTCAGGAGTACCCGAAACCGACGAGCATGTATGAAGAGATTGATGACTGTGGATGAAGCGAAAGAAATATGTCAGGATCGTAGCAAGTGGAATAAAGTAGTCTCTGCCTACCCCTGTGGGAAAGAGGCGTGACGGTATGTATGTATGTATGTACGTATGTATGTTCTTAGCACCCTTTCTTTATACAGAAGCTTTAGGCAGACCTAATGTCTTTCCAGTAATCGAATGCGTCTATATTCCCACTAAACTCCGTACAGAGAGGGGAGATTACGGGCTCTGAAATATTGCCATTTTATGCCGAAAGACTTACAGTGCGAATGTGATCTCCTCCAGCGCTACTTGGATTCAAACCTACACTTTAATCGATGAAATTGCTAAATAAAAGACGTGTCTTGATCCGTTTATTCAGAAACTAACCACCAACATAGTACAACACGATCTTCATAATAATCTAACCTCAATATTTACATACATACATAAATCACGTCTTTATCCCTTACGGGGTAGACAGAGACTAAGTAACAAGACCTAAAGGCCACGTTTAGCATTATTGTGGGCGTATAGGTGGAAAGGGGAATCAAAACAGTGAAGGGTTGTGTCTACGACAGCGCCATCTATTGTACATAGCTTTAACTTCCACCTCATTAAGGACACTAATTACTTAGTATAATTATATCATGTTGCTAGCCGTCTGCCGAGTTAGTTTTAGATCTATGCGACAGATGGCGTTATTCTAGTTAATATAAGCAAGTTCTTATTGTATCAAAAACACACTTCAATAAAGCCACCACTGAAATCAGAAGTCTTTTTCCTTCCCGACTCCGCCACTCTTTCACGAAGAATCATTGGTGACCCCGAGCAAGAAGAAACTCTTGAATCGAATACGCAAGAATTAAGGCCAGGCGAAGCGAGGCGATACCCGAGCAACAGCGGTGAGAACGAAGGGCGCGGCGTACAATCATCGACGTAGGACGTTGCGCAGCGGTTTGGCAGGAGAAAGGAGGATTTTTTTTGGAAATTACTTACAGCAAGAAAGTAAGAAATTGTACCGATTAACCGAAGACAAGAAGAAGAAAGCGAAGATCGAACCCAAGGTCAGGGCGGATAAAACTACATCTACCTACAAAATCAAATTAACGAACGAAAATAAAAAAAAAAAAAACAGAAAACGAAGAAAACTAGGGACAACGAACACTGGAAAAGAAGAGAGTGACAACGTCAAGGGCTATCGATAGGTATCAACCGAGTATCAAGTAAGTGGCTGGCTATTCATTTTTTATTGGGCATTTTTTGCATTTAAAGTCCTTCAACTTAACCTTTTCTTGAACCTGTGTGCTTAACTAATATATTAAACAATGTCAGACAGTGAATCCGAGGTCACAATTGTAGAAAGCATTAGGCTTAGCGAATTAATAAATAAAAGAGGGGTAGTTAAAAGGAAGGTAACTTTGTTCAAGAAGTTTCTATCGAAACTGGGCCAAGGTCCTTTCACTGCTGAACAATTAATCGATCTAGAACTGAGAGCTGATAGAATAACTGGGGTTTTTAAGGAATTCGAAACTATACAGGATCAAATCGAGACCCTTAGTACCGAGGTCGACGAACAGTTGGTCGAGAGGGAGATGTTTGAAAATACTTATTTCCAGTCAGTGTCGTTAAGCAAGGCATACTTGAAGCGAAGCGGTGCTGGTAGCGCAACCCAGCCCCCTGCCACGGACGGCCAGGCTCGCGAGCCAGCGCAGCCCACTTGTGAGTCAATTAAATACCCAGACATCTCCCTACCCTCATTTAACGGTGTTATCACGAATTGGATCGAATTTAGAGACACTTTTGATGCGCTTATAAATCAAACTAATTTAAAACCGATACAAAAATTTAAATACTTAAAAAGTTGTTTAACCGACAATGCACTGGAAGTGATCAGTTCATTAGAGTATGCCGAAGAAAGTCATTCCATAGCATGGCAATTGCTATGTGAACGATTTAACAACCCTAGAGTACTCGTTTACAATCATTTGAGAGCTCTGTTTAATATCGAAACTGTATCAAATACGGCAACGGCCCTACGAACGTTGTCCGATAACATTTCGAAACATCTACGAACCCTCAGATCAATAAACATTTCTACCGAGGGTTGGGATTTGCTAGTCATATTCTTCCTCGCCTCTAAACTCGAAAAACCACTGCAGCGACGATGGGAAGAAAAAATGAACTCACGTGAACTACCTACATTACAGGAATTCAAGTCATATCTCCGGTGTCAGGCGGATCTTCAGGAAGCGCTGAGTCACGCAACTCCCGATCAACTCGAGCACCGCGCCGGCGCGTCGCGCAAGGCACTGGTAACCACTTCCTCTCCAACCCCGGCTAATAAGGTAATACCTAAACATAATACCTTTAATACCAACCGTAATCAATGTCCCAACTGTAAGGAGGGGCACTACATTAACCAATGTCCTAGGTTTTTGGCCTTGAGTGCACCGTCACGCATTCGTGTAGTCAAAAGATTAGGCATCTGTTTGAATTGCTTAGGCACGAATCATATTTTACCAAACTGCCGTGCAAGTAACTGCAAGACTTGCAAGGGTAAGCACCATACTCTCCTGCATATTAATCATTCTGAAACAAATTTTCCCAATCTAGAACCGAAACCGTTAACTTTTCAAAATTACCAACCGACTAACATACCTACTGTAGAACCACAGTCAGTTAATTTACTAACCAATCAACGAGGATCAAATACGATATTAGGACAATTCGACGACTACGACAACCAAACCAAACAAATAATTTTATCAACCGCGCAAGTAAAAATATCCGACATTAACAACCGATTACATATATTTAAGGTTTTACTTGACTCCGGTTCCCAATCGAATTTTATAACCGAAAAAGCATATCAAAAATTAAAATTGCCAATTCAAAAAATAAATATGGAAGTTCTAGGATTTAACGAGAATGTAACTAAAATAAATCAGTTATGCAAATTAACCCTTCAATCTCGCGACGACTCATTTTCGACGAGCTTATCTTGCTTCATTGTACCTAACATATGCAAACTACCCACTTATACCGCGAACATCCGACATTTTAAAATACCGCAACGATTTCTATTAGCAGACGAAACATTTTACCAAGGTGGTGAAATTGACATGATCATAGGGGCAGAACAGTTTTACCAATTTTTATGCATCGGTCAACACCGATTAGGCGACGGCCTGCCGATGCTTCAAAGAACGCGGCTAGGCTGGGTCGTTTCGGGCGCGTTTAATACTCGCACACTATCGCAGGGTGTGCGATGTAACTTCATACGAAACAAAACTAACAACGAATTAAAGCAATTCTGGAACGCAGAGGAATGTCACTCGAGGGAAGAATTTCTATATGATGATATTTTACAGTGTGAGAAAGTATTCCATGAACACACACGAAATTCTGATGGAAATTTTGTGGTGACCATTCCTTTAAAGGAGCAAATCACAGCCTTAGGTCCATCGCGGGCAATTGCGTATAAACGTTTTAAATCATTAGAATCAAAATTTGCCCGAGACCCACAATACAAGGAAAAGTATGTAAATTTTATGAGAGATTTTATAGCCACGGGACACATGATTGAACGCAAAGACACAGAGTCTTGCAATTTTATACCCCATCATGCCGTCATTAACCTAAACAAAACCACAACCCCTTTGCGAGTAGTAATGGACGCGTCGTGTCAAACTAGTTCAGGAAAATCATTAAACGATATTCAACATAAGGGTACAATTAATCAAGATGATTTATTCGACATATTATTAAGATTTAGAAAAAATAGATTTGTCGTAAATGCCGATATCGAACGAATGTATAGAATGATATACATAAACCCTAACCAACAAAAACTACAATGTATTTTATGGCGAGAAAGTCCTACCGAACCTTTACGTACTTACGCATTAACCACACTAAGCTTCGGCTTAAAATGCGCACCCTATATTGCTACGCGGTGTTTAATGCAGTTATCATATGAGAGCAAAAACCGGTTCCCAGACGCATCAGATGCAATAGTCCACAGTTTTTATATGGATGACCTACTCCACGGAGGCGATGACGAGCGGCAGGTAGCAGAAACAGCTGTTAGCATCGACCGAATTTTACGTAAAGCTAAATTTAACCTACGAAAATGGAAGTCTAACTCCCCTTTAATACAAAAAATCGCGAGTAATTCTACAAACTCTCAAACGAACACACCAACTACTTTTGGAAACGATACACATAAGGTGCTAGGACTGGCCTGGTGCAGCTCTAGTGATAAATTAATGTACGCACTTAAAATTGAACCGTTACCAAAAACCTTAACGAAACGAAAGGTTTTATCTTTAGCGTCCGCCATCTTTGATCCACTGGGTTTATTGGGACCTGTTATAATTTTTGCTAAATGTTTCATCCAACGGTTATGGAAAATTAAAGCCGACTGGGACGAAGCACTTCCGATCGAATTATCGAACGAGTGGACTTCATACTACGAAAATTTGTTTACGCTAAGTTCGTTAGAATTACCCAGGCATGCACTCGTAAACAATTACGTCACCCTACAACTGCACGGCTTCTCCGACAGTTCGCTAAATGCCTACGGAGCGGCGATCTATTTGCGCACTATAGATAAGTACGGCAAAATCATAACTCGGTTGTTATGCGCTAAGACGAGAGTAGCGCGTAAGGAAACTATACCAAGGCTTGAACTACGCGGCGCGTGTTTACTAACAACATTATTTAATAAAGTAAACAACGCCTTAAAATGCCGATTCGAACAAACAATTTTTTGGTGCGATTCAATGGTAGTACTGGCTTGGATAAAATCACAACAGCCTACCAAACTAAATTGTTTCGTAAAAAACCGAGTAACTGAAATACAATCTCTAACCGATACAGGGGACTGGCGTTGGATTTCGACTAAAGAAAACCCAGCTGACTTGTTGTCAAGGGGGCTGCCAGCAGACAAACTGGCGGCCAGCGCCCTCTGGTGGGAGGGTCCCTCGTGGCTGAGCAAACCGGTTAACGAGTGGCCATCTCACTCTGGCTCTGTAATACAAACTTTACCGAATAACGAGTTAATTGACACACATTGTAATGTTTGCACGAATGTCAGTGTTGAACCTAGCGAATTTTTAGCAAACCTACTAGAAAGGTGGTCCAGTTTATCAAAGCTAACCAATTGCGTAGCGTTTGTTTATAGATTTATACATAACTGTAGGAATCGAAGTAATAAATTACACGGACCATTGTCGGTCAACGAAATGAATGAAACATTGAACAATTTAATAAAATTTTCACAGATCGAGTCATACCCAACCGAATATCAATTACTTAAAAATAATAAACATCTTCCTAAGTCTTCTAACTTATTGAGTTTAAACCCTTTCATGCATGAGTCACTGATAAGAGTGGGAGGCCGCTTGGGTTTGTCTCACTTCGATCACAACAAAAAACATCCTATCATTTTACCACACAATCACAGGCTAACTCTGCTCATTATGCAAAACGAGCATATCAGACTGCTACACGCTGGACCTCAGCTGTTGCTGTCATCGATTCGGGAGCGGTTCTGGCCAATACATGGTAAGGGCCTAGCTAATAAAATCTTTCAAAAATGTGTGACGTGCTTCAGGGCCAACCCGAAGACACAAATTCCCATTATGGGTAACTTACCAACGATTAGGGTAACTCCGGCACCCCCTTTCCTTACTACGGGTGTTGATTACGCGGGACCTTTCACAATAAGGGACAGGAGAGGACGTGGTTACAAGACGAATAAATGTTATATTGCTCTTTTCATTTGTATGACCACCAAGGCAGTTCACATCGAGTTGGTTACGGGTCTGCAGACGTCAGCGTTTCTCTCGACTTTAAAACGATTTATATCTCGACGAGGAAGGCCGAAGGAAATGTTAAGTGACAATAGTACGACATTTCATGGGGCCTGTAATGAACTAACCGAACTTTACAAATTTTTAGATGAAAACTCTAATGAACTGTCAACTTCTTGTGCAGCTGAGGGTATGAACTGGAAGTTTTTGCCAGCATACACACCACATATGGGTTCATTGCATGAATCCGCTATTAAGAGTTGTAAATACCATTTGAAACGAGTGCTAGGTAAAGCGTTACTAACCTATGAAGAATTTAGTACTATACTAGTCCAAGTTGAAGGAATTTTAAATTCGCGTCCCTTGTGCCCGATCCCAAATTCAAATAATGACGAAATTCTTGTCCTAACGCCAGCCCACTTTTTGATAGGACGAACGCCTATTTCGATACCCGACTACGATTACAATGATGTTCCAACCAATCACCTGACTCTCTACCAACAGCTGCAGCAGCTTCAACAGGATTTCTGGCGCCGGTGGTCCAGGGACTACATAGGACTGTTGCAGCAGAGGACTAAATGGAGAAGCTCTTCGGGCCGAGGACTCTGCGTCGGCAGCATGGTGCTGGTGAAGGACGAGCGGCTGCCAGTCAGTCAATGGCCACTGGGACGCGTCGTCGAGTGCTGCCCGGGACGAGACGGCGTCACGAGGGTCGCCGAAATCGACACGGCAAAGGGCGTCATCAAACGCGCGTTCAATAATATTTGCCCGCTACCGAATAACGTAATTATTTAATAATTTTACTGTAGAATCCGTTCAATCGTACCTTTTCAATACGTAATTATGTTGTCTTGCGAATTGCATCTGTTACCCGCTATTTACTACATACCTAGCGACTAATTTAAAATAGCAATAAGTATTGTCATGTATAATAGCTTGCTAATTATATCGAGTTACCTACTATTTGCTATATACCTATACTAACTAACTTTAATAACAATACCTAAGTTTAAGGATAAGTTTGTAATGTATAAAAACTTTACATAGGAATTTCACCTTATATCTAGCTACCTTTTTCTCTATGTACCTACTAACTTAAATTAAGTATCTACTTAATTTAATTATTTTTTGAATATGCATTAAAATGTATACCTATCATTTATCGTGTGCAAAGTTTAATAAACCATTTTTAATTTGAGTTTTTTAATGAAAGGTAGTATATTATTGGTACCATAGAAACTATTTAGAAACCTCTGAACCTACCTATACTTCTTAGTACTTAATACTTAATTTTTTCTCCTATTCAATAGATTTCTATGGTATCAACCTGAATGGTAATAAATGAGACATTGTTGTTTTTTAATTTATTTTATTGCCATTTCACCTTTGAGGTGGGAGCATGTCTACGACAGCGCCATCTATTGTACATAGCTTTAACTTCCACCTCATTAAGGACACTAATTACTTAGTATAATTATATCATGTTGCTAGCCGTCTGCCGAGTTAGTTTTAGATCTATGCGACAGATGGCGTTATTCTAGTTAATATAAGCAAGTTCTTATTGTATCAAAAACACACTTCAATAAAGCCACCACTGAAATCAGAAGTCTTTTTCCTTCCCGACTCCGCCACTCTTTCACGAAGAATCAGGTTGCCACATCGTCTATAACATGATTCCTAAAATCACCCATTCCCTCGATGGGCTTTTACAGGCGCGGGAAGAGAAGCAACAGCATGGAAGAGTTTTTATGTCTAGCAAATAAATTTACCGACTGGCAAAAAGCATTATTTTCGTTGGAAATGGCCGGGATATGAGTTAGGTAATGATGGGAGGTCCCGGGAGGTTGATCCGCTATCCATCTTCTACGCGGAATATTCACTAGTGTGCGTATTTGGTAAGTCAAGGAGGCTTTGAGCACGCTCTTTTGTTTGTCTGTTTTGCCTTTATATAGATTAAGGGCTAAGAAATTAAGACTTATAGCGGAATCAAAATAATGATGGGTTGCTAAAATAAATAAATAAAAGGAAACAAATTTTATGATTATGATTACGAGGTCTACGGTCCCTTGGAGCTGTGAAATAATCAAACCTGGAAGTCTAAGCAATAAAAAGATACATACACACACACACACACACACACACACACACACACATAAATCACGTCTATATCCCTTACGTTGTAGACAGAACCTAAGGTAACAAAACCTTAAGGCCACGTTTAGCATGATTAAGGCCGTATAGGTGGAAAGGGAAATCAAAAAGTGATGGGTTCACCTATAACATGATTCCTATGATTTTCGCCCATTCCCTTGATGGGCTTTTACCATCTGCGCGAGGAAGAGAAGCAGCTGGTACATTCTATGTTTTCTTTGCTCCCAGACCAGCATGGAAGTAATTAATCAATGTTTGTGTTCAATGTAATACGAATAACAGATTCCATACAAAGGCTAAACTCTGTACTACACAATGTTACTCTAACGCTCGAACGAATTTGGGAAACCACATATCCATTGAAACCACAAATCAACAGCTAATAAAACAACGGGAACACTATAGTTATAAGTTTTGTTATTGTTGGATAAAGTAAGTAAGTAAGTAAATGCTTTATTGTACAAATATAAAGAAACAAATACAATTCACGAAAAAATAAAAATAACATTAATATATGTACAAAGGCGAACTTATCCCTATAAGGGATTTCTACCAGTAGACCTTTGAATAGATGAGAGGAGCATTAAACGAGGGACCGACAAAGTGTAAGTTTAAAATTCCAGATAGTGAAAGCCACAATAGAGCGTACATATCTAAGTATCTACAATAAGTCGATTTATTCATTCAATAAAAATTACATAAATGGAATTAATACGAATTAAACCATTAAATTAAAAACGAATTGAAAACTAAACTAAAACTAAATTAAAACAAAATAATTAAAAAAGGAGGGGCCCCCGTGGCATAGTTCCACAGACGCTGGCAGCATTCCCCCTTTGGACAGCGATACTAATACGCTGTCCAAGGAAGCTGCCAGCTCTGCGGTCACCCGTAGCGTCTATTAGCCTCTTCGAAATATCTTTGAAGAGGCTAATAGCGCTAGGATCCCACGGACCAAGGGTCTCAACACCGAAAGGGACAAAGTTGTATTCGGTGCTCAGACCCCTATATTTATTTATTTTGCCTGATTCGGCCGCTGCTGCAGCCGCGCCTGCTAAAAGTACAATAAACAAAACATAAAATAAGCTACTAAATATCATTGCACACATGCATACATACTAAATCTTACTCGCTAATCCTGCCGCTAAGTAGCAGTGCTCGCACTGCTGTGTTCCGGTGCGGAGAGTAAGACAGCCGGGGAAATTACGGGCACAAGAGGTATTTCATCTTAGTCCTCTAGGTTGGCAACGCATCTGCAATCCCTCCGGGGTGGCGGGTGTCTATGGGCAGTGGTGATCACTTACCATCAAGTGACCGACTTGCTCGTTTGCCTTCCTATTCATATAAAAAAAAAAAAAAAAAAAATACAATAAGAGTACACGTACAATAAGGAGAAGTTTTAGGAATATTATCCTACTAATATATTTCTTCCATGCTGGTATGGGAGTAAAGAAAAAACAAAATGTATCAGTTGCTTCTCTTCCCGCGCAGACGGTAAAACGTTACCCCATCCAGGAACTAGGCGAGAATCTTAGAAATCATATTTTGTAGGTGTTTTTCTGGATGACTTTCTGCCAAGTTTCTTGCGGCGCATTCTTCTTGGCAATAACGGTATTTCCGAATGCGCTGGTAGTTTCAAAAAGACATGTTAAAGAGCCCTTGACGGCAAATTTGCAAAAATAAATTTTGAATTTCTTTGAATTTCGGATCTTGTTAAAAATTTCCCAAGTAACCTTTGACCCATGCTTGCATGCTGGTCTGGGAGCAAAGAAAAAACATAGAATGTACCAGTTGCTTCTCTACCCGCGCAGATGGTAAAAGCCCATCGAGGGAATGAGCGGAAATAATAGGAATCATGTTATAGGTGATGAGGCTAGCAACCCATCACTATTTTGATTCCATTTTCCACCTATACACCCACGATCTTGCTAAATATGGCCTGTAGGTATCTGTTACCTTAGGCTCTGTCTACCCAGTAAGGGATAAATACGTGATTTGTGTATGTATCTAACCTTTCACCTTTGGCCTAGCAAGTCAAATAGACCATCTTGCTTGCAATCATCTGTGGATATAACGAGGTTCGAACCCAAACTAGTGCATTAGGCGGTCGGGCCGATAATCAATTCGTATGGGAGATCAATTATGTCATCAATCACGGGCGCGGTTTACATGGAAAGGGAACCTTGAATAATTACATACATACATATATCATGTCTTTATCCCTTACAGGGTAGACAGAGCCTAACAAAACCTTAAGGCCACGTTTAGCATGATTAAGGGCGTATAGCTGGAAAGGGAAATCAAAATAGTGATGGGACTGGATGGGTTGCTAGCCGCATCGCAAATGGGTGGATCAATTATTTCTTGCTGTTATTCTGTGTCATCAGCAAGGGGATAAAAGTAGTACAGTTTGTTAGAAGAAATGTTGTGCCTCATTACACTATAATGCTTAATAGATGACCAATTATGGAAGAGGCTTACCTAAATGCTCCGTAAAAATACAACAGTGTGAGCGAGGAGGACGTAACCACAGCAACGAGTGGCAAGAAAAAGTTGATCCACCCCAATAACACAATGATTCCTAAGACTTTCGCCCATTCCCTCGATGGGCTTTCACCATCTGTGCGGGAAGAGAAACAACTGGTAAATTCTATGTTTTTTCTCTTCCCCCAGACCATGGAAGAACTAACATTGATGCTAATACAATAATTGTATTGGCAATTTGGGTTTGGGTAGCGGTTTATGAATAAGAATTATTATGAATGGCTATTTACTTGTTTATTACAAAGCCACTTTTTATAATTATCTTGAGATAAATCTTCGGATTTTTCTGTGTTCTAGTTTTCAGTGTCGTTATAATATGGCGGATCACTACAATCTTCTTCTTCTTATTTGTGGCGTATCAAGTTGTTATAGCGATGACAACTTCGCCAATGTCAAAGTAACAAAAATACAATTATAAAATCTTGTGACAAAATGTCGGCAACGTTGTACGGCAATGGTCAAAGACCCCCTCCCCTGTCGGCATCTTAGCCAACGGTCAATGATATCCTTCAGAAACTGCCAGGAAATCATTAGCCGGTGCACTTGTAACAAAAATGTCGGCAACGTTGTACGATAGAACACTGTCAAAAGACCCTTCCCCCCTATCGGGCTCTTAGCCAACAGTCAATGATATCCTTCAGAAACTGCCAGGAAATCATTAGCCGATGCCCAGGGTGCACTTGACCAAGCACTGCTCTTCCCCCCGGATGGGTCCAAAAACGAACCGCAGCTCTTGACCACACGCGGAGGTGACCCGACTCGCACCCCATCACCACAATCTCCTGGCGTCATCTCCACTAGTCTCTGCCTCGATAAAAATGAAATGTAGGTACGCTCAGAATAAGCCAAATAAAAACCCTGTCCTATAAACGTCAAAACGTTATTGACTGAACAAAAATACGTTCACAACTAATTCGCCTAAACTCTGTGGTTCAGACAAATTTCTAAGCGCCCTTGTTAAAGTAATTTTGTCACTTCCTTGATTTGATTTCGGTGTCCTTAATAAGTCAGGTTTAAGTTTTGTTTTTGTTTAATTTGTTTTAAAGTAAATTTGTGTTCCGCGCTTCGGGCCGACTCGCTAATTTACGAAGTGAATTAAATAATTATGATGTAAGTATGGTGACTTATGGCTGCGAGACGTGGTCCTTGACTGGCCTTTTGGAGAGGCTCGGAGTCGCTGTGACAGAATCCGGAATACGGAGATTCGCCGAAGAACTGGAATCACCGACGTAGTTCGAAGACTGGAGCCTAAGCAGTGGCGTAACTATAGGGTGGCAGGAGTGGCAAAATGCCACGGGCCCCTAGCTCTACAGGGCCCCCAACTAGCTTGGTTTAGAGCACAGAAGGGACGCTGATGCACTTCTTTATATTGAGGAAGGAGCTCCATCTGACGAATTTGCCACGGGCCCCAGACGTTATAGCTACGCCACTGAGCCTGAGGCAACAAGACCTAAAGGCCACGTTCAGCATAATTGCGGGCGTGGACGTGGAATGAGCACTCAAAATAGTGATGGGTAGCATCGCCTATAAAAGGATTCCTACGATTATCGCCCAATCCAATGGGCTTTTACCATCTGCGCGGGAAGAGAAGCAACTGGTACATTCTAAGTTTTTTCTTGGGGTGCGAGTCGGGCTACCTCCACGTGTGTTCAAGAGCTGCGGTTCGTTTTTGGATCCGTCCGGGGGGAAGAACAGTGCTTGATCCGGTGCGCCCTGGGCATCGGCTAATGATTTCCTGGCAGTTTCTGAGGGATGTCATTGACCGTTGGCTAAGAGCCCGACAGGGGGGAGGGGGTCTTTGACCATTACCGTACAACGTTGCCGGCATTTTGTCACAAGATTTTTAAATTACATTTTTGTTACTTTGACATTGGCGAAGTTGTCGTCGCTATAACGACTTGATACGCCACAAATAAGAAAAAGAAGTTTTTTCTTTGTTCCCAGACCAGCGTGGAAGTTCCTCGTAACTCAATAACTTAGAATTCAGCATTAACAATCAATCGTAAAAGTTCATCAGATTCAATTAGCATAGCACTCGGCACAAAAGACCATCTTGACTATTCTCCTGCATTAGACCCATTAACTCCCATTCGCCGTGCATCCCGACAAAGGATTTAGTCTGAATACGTTTAATTTCCATAGAATATTCATACTAACGAGATCTCGAGAGATTTCCAATGTCCGCGCTCGAATAGCGCTCTGAATTAGAGAGTTGGAAGTCTGCTTTAGACTATTAAAATAGAATTGTTATTAGAACAATCAAATGGTAATTAGCGGAAGACATCCTTTTTCACATACATTATCACGTCTTTATTCCTTACGAGGTAGGCAGAGTCTAACAAGGGCGTATAGGTGGAAAGGGAAACCAAAATAGTGATGTGGTAGCCTCATTGCCTAACATGATTCCTAAGACTTTCGCACATCTCCTTCTTCCTAAGTATATTGTATTTCTTCCTATTATATATCTACGTGTATCGAATGTGTGTAAATAAATGTTTCTCTCTCTCTCTCTCTCTCTCTCTCTCTTATGTAGTGTACTAGGTCGCGTGGTATAGTAGTAATGATCACTAACTACGCTATCGGTTCACTAAATTATTTAGAGACATTGTTTTAATATCTCTCGTCGCCTTCCTTTCTTTAAGTCCATTACGAAAATATCTTCTCCGAGATCGGGATAATCTTGTTTTTGTTCCGATTAAAAACGATTTGTCTCAGAGAGCTGGCTACGATTATCACAAGCGAGTTACAAATGAAATGAGAAAACATTTATTAAGCGGAGTTAATTTAAATTAAGTTCTGCGTTTCACGTTTTTATCTTTATGTTGTCTCATCTGCGGTTGGATTATTAAAAAAACACTTAAATAATTACTTTTATCTCACCTCAATCGTGTCACTACCAGTGTTGTTATAGATATCCATATCCGTAACCGAAACTATCGGATATCCGAAATAAAAAAATATCCGTAACCGTAACCGAATCCGATATAAAAGTTTTGGATAGTTTCGGATAGGGCAGAGTCTAACTACTTAGTAAATATGACACGTCGTGACAAGTTGTTGTTTTTGCCCGGCCGGCAGACCAGCCGCGCGCGCGTTTAGTCGTATTGTATTTCATTTTACAGTTCCTTAAAAATTTAATATCCGTAATCGAAACTATCGGATAATCCAAAATAATTTAATATCCATAACCGTAACCGAAACCGATATTATATTTTACCAATATCCATATCCATATCCGGATCTGAAATTACATATCAGTGACATCTCTGGTCGCTACTAATAAGTTTTCCATATCATCTAGATGATTTGTGGTTGTTAAATTTGGCTTTTTATTTTATCATTATTATTATATTTAACATTTTTATACTTTTTTAGATTTTATATGAATTTGTTTTCCGATTAGGTTACTTTCCAACTGATAGATTATGAGGAAAATAAACTAGGATTGGGTTCAGAATAACTTTTTTATCGTGAGGAAAAATACGACATAGAGCGCCCTCTGTGGCGAATAAATAAACTAATGACAAACGACTTCTTAAACTGTTTAGTTTACAATAAATGTTGACACATTTCTAACACCAACCCAATTTGTATTTACTTATTTCTGAACAAATGAAGTAGAACTGAACCAAATGATTCCTTTCCATCTTATCAGCGTATCACATTATTATTAGATATCTGAAGGCTCTGTTTTTTTAAATCTCTATAATTTCATTTTGAAAAATTGTGCCGTAAGAACCTTCATTTCTCTTTTGTATGTCGTATCTGTTGAATGTTTGCAAAGCTCAGAGCATCAACATTAAACCCTGGCCTATTTTAATCTAAAATTGTCATCTCTCGAAACCCTCGAAAACTCTGATGAAAGAAATTAATGCAAGATCAGGTCCGAATGGCTTCGACGGGTCAAAGGGTCCCTTCGGGTTAGGTTAGGGTTGTTTAGTGATTCATCCTCAACAATTTCTAATGAGGCGGGGAATTTAAATACGCTAATTTTTAAAGCCGGGACGGCATTTTCGTTGTTCTTCTTTTAATTATAATTTGCTGTAATCATCTTATTATCATGACGGTACGATCTTCTACATAGCGTACAGGAGTGCTACCTATTATCTTTCTCATAAATCCTACTGCTTTATTGTGCCGTTCATGTCGTTATGCTGCTGTGTTCCCACACAGAGTGTGAGAAAAAAGGTGGATATACTGGAACATGAGGTTAAATTAACTAAGAACTATGTTGAGACGTCGGAGAAACTCCTAGAGCAGGGCTGGCGAACCAATGGCACGCGTCAAAATAATTTGGGCACGCCAATAATAAAAAAAGGTTTATTTTTGTCCATTAAATCACCAACTTAAGATTCTTTTATTATGAAATAGGGCGGAAAACGGGCAAAGTGGTCATATTATTATGATGGTAAAATAACAACACACTCTTAAGACAACAGGGTCTTTGATGACAGGTCAGAACCAAATATTACTTTGTTTGTGAAAAAATGGCACGTCCACCAAAAAAGGTTCACCACCCCTGTCCTAGAGCATTAAAATCTCTATTCCGTCTAATGACAGTAGTCATCATCTTCATCTTCAGCTCATATACGTCCCACTGCTGGGCACAGAGCTCCTCTCAGAACGAGAGGGCTTGGGCTATAGTTCCCACGCGGGCCCAGTGCGGATTGGGAACTTCACACACACCATTGAATTACTTCGCAGATGTGTGCAGGTTTCCTCAAGATGTTTCCTTCAGCGAAAAGCTCATGGTCATTTCAAATGTAATTTCGCACATAAATTCCGAAAACTCAGAGGCGCGAGCCCGGGATTTGAACCCACGATCTGCTTGAGAGGCCACAGGTCAAACCACTAAGCTACCACAGCTAAACACCGAAATTTAAATTAACCCGTGTACCCCACCCTACACGTGTATTGAACCCACGATCCTCTGCTTGAGAGGCCACTGGTCAAACCACTAGGCTACCACGGCTTTTATATCTATGACAGTGGTGAACAACCTAAAAAGAGACCCGAAGTCCTTAAGGTCATCGAGTAATACATCGAGAATTTATCATCAAATCGTTCAATATAATATCTGAAATTAAATAATTCTCTGTATAACCTAGTTCTTGGAGCATTTAAATGAAAAAGTTTCGCAGTCGATTGGGCAGCCCAGTCGAGCGAGAAGTGCCTTTTGCGTCCACTCGTTGCGTACCCCTGAAGGGTACTACAGAAGGTACGTTTAATCAATGGAATAGTTCAATCATACGCTTGATATTTGCTCATATTTAGTTGATCTTGAGCGTATAAAAAAGATTTACTCGCCGTTTGGATTTCGTTGGAAATAATTGGTTTTCCGCATATTCCCTACTACGTCTACTAACATTACAAACATACTTGAGCTAACTCGGAATACGTTCTAGGGTTTTGAAATCGATAAAAAAAATATTTAAAAAGTATTTCTTGCATGCGTGTCTGGCAGCAAAGAAAAAACATAGAATGTACCAGTTGCTTCTCTTCCCGCGCAGATGGTAAAAGCCCACCGAGGAATTTGGGTGAAAATCTTAGGGATCATGTTAATAGGCGATGTGGCTAGCAACCCATCACTATTTTGATTCCCTTTTCCATCCATATGCCCACAATCGTGCTAATCGTAAGGGATAAAGACGTGATATTTATGTATGTATGTATGTATAAAAAATATGTCGAAATATTATGATTGCCCCGTTGATCAACGTAATCAAATGAAGAGAAAAAAAAATAACGTTAAGACATTGTCAATAACATCTTCTTCTTTTTCAATATGGCCCCATCGATCGATGCGATGATTTCGCCAATGTTAAAGTAATAAATACAGTATTCAAAAATCTTGTGACAAAAATGACAGCAACGTTGTACGGTAGAACACTGTCAAAAGACCCCTCCCCCCTGTCGGGCTCTTAGCCAACGGATAATGATATCCCTCAGAATCTGCCAGGAAATCATTAACCGAGCGAGTTAGGTAAAGGCCTACGGGTCTTCACCATCTGGCAACAACGAGAAACAGGCGGAATATAGTGGGCGTGTGGCCCAACGTGGCCCACTTTGGCTGCGGGGAAACTTTACCACGTACCCAGTATTGAGGAACTTGGCCCGCGGTCGCTAATGGATCGACCATGTTTCTTGGAACTGAACTATTAGTTAGATGTCTATCTATTGTGTTGGTTTTGGTTCAACATTATCATAAATAAATAAATATGTTGGGGCAATTAACACCAATTGAGCTAGTCCCAAACTAAGCAAAACCGTACTAGACAAAGAATAAACATACTTATAGATAAATACATAATTAAATACACATCAATGAGGAAGAACCAAGATCTCCTATCTTGTAATTTCGGATTAGTGTAAGATAGGAGCTATGGGTTCTCTCAATAGAATTCAAACTACAAATTATATTAACAGTTGGACATAACAATAAGTGATAAGAAATGAAGAAGTAAAAATTGTTACTTCCATGCTGGTCTGGGAGCAAAGAAAAAACATAGAATGTACCAGTTGCTTCTCTTCTCGCGCAAATGGTAAAAACCCATCGAGGGAATGGGCGAAAATCATAGGAATCTTGTTATAGGCGATGCGGCTAGCAACCCATCACTATTTTGATTCCACTTTCCACCTCTACGCCCTCAGTGTCTTGCTAAACGTGGCCTACAGTCTTGTTACCTTAGGCTCTGTCTACCCCGTTAGGGATAAAGACGTGATTTGTGTATGTGTATGTAAAAATTCTTAATTTATTTGATAGTACATACCTATCATTTGATAAACAATGCCTCTCTCGTCCCTGGTGAGCAGTAGATGTTCCACGGGAGTTTGTAATTGTGTCGTACAGACACATCATTCAAACAGTCGACGCTTGGCGACAAAAATTCGCATACCTAGTAACAAGGTCACGTGACTGCTAGTAACGGATAGAAAAATTCGGAGGCTTACCCACCTGCTATGAGTGGTGTAGGGGTATAGCACGCGTCACGGAATGACGAGGATCCGGGTTCGATTCCCGGCCATAGCTTTACTTTTCGGATTTTTCTGTGTTCTAATTTTCAGTGTCGTTTAAAAATATAACAGTGAGACCACGAGATACATGGTGTATTTAATTAAGATAATTATTGTACCGTTTGCGCTCGAGTAATTTAATTCAACATTTTTTTAAAACCGAATCCGAACTTTTCAAGTAGGCCGCTCAAATTCCCGTTTGTCCAATCTCGATTCAAAAACATCCCGCAAAAAACCGAGTAAATAAAGAGGCCCATTAATCACAGATTTCCATCTCGAGCGAGATAAAACTTTGCGAACGGATAGCGTAAAACATGAGGCTCGTGGAAATCGTCTATTCCTGTCCCAATGCCCCCACTTTCCTCAATCCTGCACTTATGGCGTTATCCTGACATGGCTGAGTCGTGCAATTTAGGGTAGAGCGGGAAGCGACATGATTTACAAAATGTGTCGCCGAATGGGTGACAATTGGCTGAACGGAAAGAAATAGAAAGCATAGCTAAGTGGATTTTGTGGTTGCCTTATGTGCGTTGATAAAAAATCTCTTTTACGAGAACGTCTGCTTATAAGTTTCATTTGAAATGGAGATACGCCATATTACAAACATGACATTTCTTTCCTCGCACGGTAAAGATCTGGAACCAACTTCCTGCTGCATCATTCCCTGAGCGGTACAATTTAGGGATCTTTAAAAAGCGAGCCTTCTTGTTCCTCAAAGGGCCGGCAACGCACTTGTGATTCCCCAGGTCTTGCAGGTGTCCCTGGGCGACGGTGATAGCTTTCCATCAGGTGACCCGTCTGCTCGTTTGCCTCCTCTTATATAAAAAAAATGAAATAAAAAAAACCGGGCTTTAATCGAGTCGTAGGTAATTAAAAAAAAACATTTTTGTGCCAAAAATGCCTTACTCCTTTTGATTCTACAATTAAAAAATAACACACTGTGGCGTATAATGTAATCCAGACCTTGAAAGCGTCTGTCACTACAATACCGTGTATAGTGCTTCCGGACCGGGAATCCGGAGCGAGTTGACCCGAAGACACCCGAGGATTTACGGAGATGCACGAAGAGGGTATGTATTTGAGCTTAGCACGTTCGGTTTGGTAAGGGGTAGGTGAATACTTTTGGCCGAAGAAAAAGGATGTTCGTTGTTTTTTGGGTTTCGTTTTTCGTTTTAAACTGTCATCCTGTCTGTATGCCAGTATGTAAATCGGTCTTTTTATAATGTAATGGGCATTTAGTTGGCTACGAATATGATTTCTCAATAGCATAATAAATACTTAATGAAACTTAATGTTCTACTCGACGTAAAGTAGTTTCCACCAACATCACCTCGATAGTTGGTACTCCAACACCGTGCGATTCAATCGGTCTTTCTTGCCCCGTACGTGCAAAATTTGGAATGGGCTGGCGGCTGGGGTATTTCCAACTGGCTATGACATGGGTACCTTTAAGAGGCGAGTGTACCATTTCTTGCAAGGCCGGCAACGCGCTAGCAGTCCCATTGGTGCTGTAGTTGTCCATGGGCGGCGGTGATCACTTACCATCAGGTGCACCGCATGCCCGTTTGTCGGTTTTAATATAAAAAAGGTATGTTTGTCTGCTCTGGATGGAATCTTGTATGTAACATCAAATCAGTCGGATCAACCATTGAAGAGTTCCCTCCTGCGGAGACGATGGCTGGGTCACCAGAAATCCACTGCCAGATTGTTATATTGTTATCCAACTTACTCGAGTATGCAAAATTGCAGTTCAAAATTTTGAAACAGATATCTTCAACCGATTGAGCTGTAATTTAGTATACTTTTCTATATCTGATGACAATACAACAATCTCGTAGTGGAATTCTGGTGGCACGGTCAGGACCGTCTCCGCAGGGAGCTCCTTCAAGGATTGGTCTGATTGTCTTGAAATTTGGTAGGTATACATACCTAATATATATCTTAGAATGGATCATTACGCAAGTAAAAAAAAAATTCTAGAAGTAAAAATTCCTGGCTAATTTGATAGTACCTATCATTTGAGAATTTGTTCCACAGGAGTTTGCAATTGTGTCGTACACACACGTCATTCAAACAGATGACGCTTGGCGACGAAAATTCGCATAGTGACAAGGTCACGTGACAGCTAGTAACAGATAGAAAAATTCGAAGGCTTACCCACCTGCTTTGGGTGGTGTCGGGATAGCACGCGTCACGGAATGACGAGGATCCGGGATCGATTCCCGGCCAATTTTCAGTGTCAGGTTTCAGTTCAAAGTAGGTACAGGCAGCAAAAAGCTTAAAGTACTTATTAAAAATATCATTTTTGACAGGAGCTTATTTTTTAACTTTAACGTCGATGTCTCTGTTCGTGTTTAACCTTGTTTGGTACAAAGCCAGCAGTTTGAAAGTATCAGCCGTTTTCCAAAACGATTTAGGGCGTTTTTAGCATAAAATTAAGTTATTTTTATTTACGTATGATACTTGATTAATGCGTGGTACAGCGCCATCTAACGGCTCAGCTAGGCAGCAGTTGACAGACTGCCGAAGCAATCTAGGCTTAGGCGACGGTTATGTTGCGCGCTCTCGCCGCGCGCGCCTACGCGCCATCCAATAGGATAAGCTTTCCCTTTCCCCTTCTCTCTCTCTTGCTTCAGCCATTTTGTTCTTATAAGACGCATTATAAAATCTGTTAAAATCTAACTAATCTGTGATGTAAATACAATACAATACAATACAATACAATAACTCTTTATTGAACACCACATATAACAACCAAAACAGAAAAAAGGTATACAGACTATTACAAGGTAACAATAGGCGGCCTTATCGCTACAGAGCGATCTCTACCAGGAAACCATAATGGACTGGAGAACAGAACAGATCTGAGCAGGTGGTCCAATTTGGAATCTATATTAATATACTAAGTAAGTACTGAAATACATAATATTTTATACATGAAAACACATTTATAATAAATGGAGATATAAATAGACACATACACATATACCTAAAAAAGCCAGCTACAAGATTCATGCACAAGATGACAGATAGTGCTCCTTCAACATAGATTTAAATATGGGTAAATGTTACTAGGTTACAATTATTAAAAAGACTTTGTCGTTTAACAAGTGAACGCATTTTTATTCGAGTTTTGTTCGACCGCACCGCTACAGTGGGTCATTTAATGTATAAATTTTTGCCGAAGCATGGCCAACAGTGCATTATAGGTAGACTAAATACTCGGCTACGCTATTGGGCGTAGGTTTCAAGTCTGCGAGGGACGACTTTATGCGTGCGGCTTGCAAGGTTTTACGCGGGAATCTCGACTTCACTCTCATATGTAACTTTATTTGTCGGTTAAAGTTTGAAGGGGCAAGACGTATGTGCACTGTTCTTGAGTTGTTATGTAATGTTCCTAGGGGAGAAAAGTTCTGGAGTGGCGACCACGAACCCGAAGACAAAGTTGGCAGGCCTCCCATTAGGTGGACCGACATAGTGAAAGTGGCGGGAAACCGGTGGATGCAGGTGGCGAGTTGTCGTTCATTGTGGCGTTCTAATGACGTATTCTGGCTGATGATGATGGTGATTTGTTTATAGGTGCACATACACACACACACACACACACACACACACACACAAATCACGTCTATATCCCTTACGGGGTAGACAGAGCCTGAGGAAACAAGGTAGGCGTATAGGTGGAAAGGGGGAAACAAAATAGTGATGGGTTGCTAACCGCATCGCCTATAACATGATTCCAAAGAATTTCGCAATTTATGTTTTTCCTTTGCTCCCAGACCAGCGTGGAACAACTGATTCATGGTCCTTATTAATAAATCAACCTGATTCTGATGGCTGAAAATCAGTGCTGCAGGTGTCTAACATCTCAGCGTAATGCTGAGCCAGAACGCTGATGATCTATTTTTCATATCTGTGTTTTTTTTCTTGTTTATTTTCTATAAAATTGTGTATATTCTTTTATATTTGTGTGTCTTGCAAAAAGGAATAAACGTCTTCTTTCTTTCTTCTTTCTATTCATAAATCGACCGTGTTCAATATTGATTCGTTAGTTTTAGTTCATTTTGTACCTTACAATCCATTCACTTTGATGAATGGGAGCGCCGGAGTCACTCGGATGACTGACTCTGACGCCTACCCTTCAAAGGTTCATTAATTAAATATATTACACGAATAAACACGTCGGTATTACCAACTTAACGGTGATAGAGACGGGACATGCCGGTAATTCATCCATGCTGTAGGCTTATTACCTTCTTCTTTTTTTAATATGGCCCCATCGATCGATTCGATGATTTCAAATGCCAGAGTACCTAATAAATACAGTAATCAAAAATCTTGACAAAAATTTCGGCAACGTTGTACGGTAGAACACGGTCAAAAGACCCCCAGAATCTGCCAGGAAATCATTAACCAATGCCCAGGGTGCAGCGGACCAAGCACTGCTCTTCCCCACTCTCCAAAAACGAACCGCAGCTCTTGACCACACGCGGAGGTAACCCGTCTCGAACCCCACGGCTTATTACCTAACTCGCTCGCAATCACCATCGTGTTCATGTTGACAGTTCTTGTATGAATGTGACAGCTAGCTGGTTCCGATGCCAATTGTCAGCCCATACGTGAACTGTCAAAATGAACACGATGGCGATTGCGATTGGTGGGTCTCTTTCCACGCAGATGGTACCTACAAGTCCATCCAATCGGCGAAAATCTTAGGAATCATGTTATAGGCGATCCGGCTAGCGACTCATCGCTATTTTGATTCCTCTTTCCACCTATAGGTACGCCCACAATCATGCAAAACGTGGCCTTTAATTAGGTCTTGTTAACTTAGGCTTAGTCTACCCCGCAAGGAATAAAGACTTGATTTATGTGTGTATGTATGTAAAGCGCTTAGTTTTTAGAGTTTCGCACCTCTAAAAGAAAAAAGGAACCCGTATGATCACTTCGTTGTCCGTCATCCGACTCAGGGTTCTATTTTAGAATCCTTCGCTACATTCTGGATTCAACGTAGCTCCCTCGCCGTTAATACATCATTTTGCTCCCTTTTGATATTATTAACTATTACCACAGTGTAACACAGCTGGCCTTTACAAAACCCGCCTTTCTTGCCTTAAATAGGCCTCTAGTTAAAAGGCTCTCTTTAAAATGATCATCGCCCCGACCTAGTTTACCCAAGCCTGCCCAACATGAGTGGTTCCTAATGAAATCTGTGCCTAAAGGAGCCAGGGGCTGCGTTGTTGCATGCCGATAAATTAGCGGCACCTAGGGTAGTCAGCGGAAATTCTAAATTGCTTCCTAGTACAGTTATATTGGAAAATGCTGGGTTCAACTTTCCATTGAAAATTTAATAATTGGCGAGAAGTAATATGTAGAGTAAAAACTTACTTTTTAACAGGCACATAGCTGTTGAACTTTGCTGTTTAGGAGATGATTTAATTTAAGCATTTTTTTGCTATTTGATTAGAGAAAAGTCCAACAAATCTACGAACATAAAAATCGGTGCTGCCTTTCTTGAATTGTGAATGGCGGAAATTGGCAGAGTGCAAAACGGGTGGAGGGGGTAGCCTAAACGATCACAGCGCTCGCTACGGCTAAAATTGTCATTTTTGTCGCTGACTTGAGCTGTCAAATCCATATTGCAGTAAACATTTTCTAATAGTTTTTGAGATAAAAATATGGTCCTGGTAAGATGTGTTGTTGTGAATTGTAATAACACCAAGAAGAATAGCGACTGTAAATTTTACCAATTTCCAAGACCATGGTGGAAACGAGACCAAAGAAATAAGTGGATATTTGCCGTAAGAAAAAAAAAGTAAGTTACCTAACCTCTAAAATTTCACTGAAAACAACAATTTTAATATTATTGGCAATAATGTTACTGACTACCATTGTCCAAAATTGTGTAATATAGTAAAATAACACAAGATTTCATTAATATTTTTCACAATATTTACTTACTTCTTGTTTGACAGCGGTGACAATATTGTCCATAATGGCCGCCTGTCACGTGGCGCTGTCGTCGCGCTCGGTCCCAATAACCCGACTCCGTTTAACAAAATTAAATGAGCAATGGGGAAAGGCATATTCTCAAGATATATATTGGCTAACAGTAAAAGTATAGATTTTAGTCATAAGAGCGGTGTCCATGAGATTGAAAGGCTCAAGGAGGCTCAGCAAAGCCCTTGGTTGCGAAGACGGAGCAGGGATTCTGTAAAGTATAGGCTGGGCAGCTACGGGGAACGTTGAAGAGTACATGCTATATTAGAACATTAACACTTTGGTGCGGTCACCGCTCTTCTTCATCGGCATGTTGTTCGGGTACATCCTGCATGTCTTCAGAGAGAAGATTAAGTTGTCACAGTGGTCTGCTCAACTGGTTCCTCTCGCTATGGCTGTGGAAGTTCCTGGCGCGCATCTCCTACAGGATATTCCTTTTTAACAGTCATGACTACTCTTTTGGTTGCCATTATTCTTGTTCCTATTATTATATTCTTCCATGCTGGTCTGGGAGTAAAGAAAAAACAATTTACCAGTTGCTTCTCTTCCCGCGCAGATTGTAAAAGCCCATGGAGGGAATGGGCGAATGTCTTAGGAATCATGGTATATGCGATGCGGCACCCATCACTATTTTGATTTCCCTTTCCAGCTATACACCCTTAATAATGCTAAACGTGGCCTCAAGGTTTTGTTACCTTAGGCTCTGCTATCTACCCCGTAAAGGATAAAGACGTGATATATGTATGTATTATTGTGTTCAAAAGTCTATAGCGAATAAATTAATGTATCACCCGACTCCGTTTTATATCGACGACCGGATAGCGTAGTGGTTAGTGACCCTGACTATGAAGCTAGAGGTCCTGGGTTCGAATCCCGGTAGGGGCAGACAGTTGTATGGTGAATACGAATGTTTGTGCCCGAGTCATGGATATTGTATGTATTTTAGTATGTATTTTTTATCTACATTATATAAGTATGTTTATCCGTTGCCTAGCATAGCACAAGCTTTGCTTAGTTTGGGGCTGGGTCAATTGGTGTAATTTGTCCCAAGATATTTATTTATTTTATATACGAAGTATATAGACTACATAGCATACATGTGAGGAACATGAAAAATAATTACTTCGTAAGCTCAACAAAGTTTAATTATCTAGTGCTATTATAATTGGTCCGAGTGTACAGACTTGGCATCCCACGCTACACTCGGCACGCGATGGGCGCGTCTTGCTTTAAACCTGACGGATGGGCCAACAGTGTAGTTGAAGCTATAGCAGCTTAAAATATAAATAGAATACACCAGTCGCTTCTCTACCCGCGCAGATGGTAAAAGCCCATAAGGAATGGGCAAAATTCTTAAGAATCATGTTATAGGCGGTGTGGCTGGCGACCAATCATTATTTTGTTGAGCCAACATTGGGGGCGGCAGAGGTTACTTACTTGAGATGAAATGTATATTTCATAATTTTGTTTTATTTTTTTTTTCTTCTTCATTGGAGATACCTCCAATTAATTTATTTGACGGTGGAGGCGTTTTACACCTCCACTGAACTTATTTTTTTCTTTACATCTCTACTAAATAAAGGTTAATAATAATTTAAGGCTCGGGGTCCTTATACATCCCTTTTATAAATGTATTTAATTTAAGTAGAATTTAAGTATTCTTACTGTATTTTATTTTGAAAAAATGACTGCCAAGTTTCTTGCGGCGCATTCTTCTTGGCAATGATGGTCTTTCCGAATGCGCTGGTAGTTTCAAAAAGACATGTAAAAGAGTCATTGGCGGCCAATTTGCAAAAATAAATTTTCATTTTCATTTCATTTTCATTTTCATTTGATAATGTGGCCTTATATAAGATCTTGTTATCATGGGCCCCGTACGGGATAGCCTTGATTTATGTATGTACTAGCTTCTTCCCGCGACTTCGTCCGCATAGAATTAGGCTTAAGAACTGATGTTGACATTGTATTCTGCTACGACCTTGGACATGTTCATCGCTCCCCACGGGAACTATGCAGTTTTTACAGGATAAAAAGTAGCCTATGTTTTAATGTAGGGTACCAGCTATCTTCATTCCAAATTTTATCCAAATCCGTCCCGTTTTCGCGTGAAAAAGGAACAAACATACACACTCACATCACAAACTTTCGCATTTATAATATTAGTAGAATGGAACTAAATGTGCTTTCGTACCACAGTTTGCTGTTAATTTGAACCGTGTGCGGCGAAGATTATGATGTTAAATCAGCTCGCTCTGCTCAACAAAGTTTGCTATAGCCAAAGGGTGGCTTTTAATTTCCCGTGTATAAGCTAACTTATACGCAAACACAGAGGCAGGGAAGTACGGAGTAGCTTCAACTAATTGGCGTATAAAATGTTTCTTAATTTACGTAGTTCTTTGGCGTCATCAAAAAACTATTGACAAATTACAACTTCCCAAATTTTTCGAATAATTTCAGCTGCCAAATTATGCTCGCTGCGCTTCGCTCCCGTTTTAGCCTTCTAACCTAATATCCGAGTCGTTTCTGCCAGGATGAGTCTTGTTCGCTCTCTGCCTATCATAACTTAAATCCTATTTTAGGCTTAGTACTGTCTGTCATAACAATTAATTTGACTAATTGGTAATGTCCAATGATTTTCTGCTTTAACAAAGCATTTTATAAAACACCAAGTGCTATCAATTTCTGTGGTAGTATCGTAGTGAATCAAAATTATACCCAATGAAAATGTCCATACCAAACTTATTCAAAGTTATACCTACATACATAAATCACGTATTTATCCCTCACGGGGTAGACAGAGCCTAAGGTGGCAAGACCTACAGGCCACGTTTAGCAAGATTTTGAGCGTAAAAATGGCAAAAAATGGCATCAAAGTAGTGATGCGTTGCTAGCCGCATCGCCTATAATATGATTTCTATTATTTTCGCCTATGCTGCCATTTCGCCACGCTGGTCTGGAAACAAAGAAAAAACATAGAATGTACCAGTTGCTTCTCCTCCCGCGCATATGGTAAAAGCCCATCGAGGGAATGGGCGATAATCATCACTGCTAGATACATAATTATTTTATCCTGAACTGTACGTAGATAATGATATAAAATTATGATTATAAAGCTACCTCCACACGTGGCCTACCCCGCGTCTGGCTCATAATGCTGCGTTAACACAGTTAAGCGCTTAGTATTCAATTTTGTGCCTCGCTCTCACTAAGAGACTTAGGTACTCGTTCATTTCGCGAGGCAAATAAGCTTTGCTCTTTTACCCGACTACAATATATACAGTCATAGCGTAATGTGTTAACATTTTAGACTAACGTAAAAGTTTTAAGGTTCTAGGTAACACAGTAGTAACACAGTAATGCCTGACATGCACACACACACACACACACACACGCACGCACGCACGCACGCACACACACACACACACACACACACACACACACACACACACACACACACACAAACACACACACATACATACACATCGAATATCTGAGTTTTTCGGAATTTATGGGCGATAATTAAAACATTGCGAGCAATTCAATGGCGTGTGTGATGTTCCCAAACAGCACTGGGCCCGCGTATGGGAACTATAGCCCAAACCCTCTTGTTCTGTATAATATTCGACAAAAAAATCTCATTTCGACCACCCTCGAAACACTTGAACTATCCTCAGACTGGTTAGAGAGCTTCGAGGAATTCCTCTAAATTGTACTCGAAACTCTTGAGTGTTCATGTTTACTGCTACGGATTTGGTAACATTACATTGAACACGACTCATCGGAATCAGCTAGCTGTCACATTCATGCAAGAACCTGTCAAAATGAACACGATGGCGATTGCGAGCGAGTTAGACAATAAGCCTACGGCTCTGATAATTATCCCAGTTCAAGCTGCATTTTGGTCAGAACTTATACTCATAAAACGACTTGTATTAAATTTGTGGGTGCAAGCGAATAATCCCTGAGCTTTAATAAAACTTTAGTACGCTAAAAAAGAAAATTAAAAAAAAGAAAAAATGTTACGAATTTTGATATTTTTAACGGCAATGCGTTTTATTTCTGCATAACGCCAATAAAAATGGTCGACGTTGCCACTTGTAATGCGTGTCACACACGACAAATTATTAACTTTTTAGAATGCAATTCTGTTAAGACAAATATTTTTTGTGAACCGAAAATTTATTTGCTTCAAATTATTCATGAAAAGCGGCAAATAGTTCTCAAGCATAATTTAAATTTACATTGCAACTTCAATAAATACATCTTGCCCGTTAAATAACTTCAATCTTTATTCACAAGTAGCTGTTAATATTCAGGAGTGGCACGCGATTCATCTCGTTTCTCTCAAGGGCTGAATAAATATTAAATAACTGGCTTTCCTTGCAATTGCAATAACACTGCACTTCCAGGTTTTAATGGAAAACATAATTACACAGCGTTGGAGTACGCTCTTAAAGTTCTTAGCGGACTTGGCAGCACTTTATAGAGGTAATACTACTCAATTTCAATCTGTAAATTTCTCATTTTTGTCTCTATAAACAAGAAAAAACAATTTAAGAAAGAAGAGCTCTTTTGATTTATTATAGTACCTAATCATCCCGAGCCTACACGCTTCAATTACACTTGCTCGATATTTTCTACTTCGAAGCACAAGGTCTCCATTCCAAATTGAGTTTGAGCTGTCAAGGCTAGTACCTACAAAGTAATTCGTAAGAATGGCTTAAATAGGTACAACATAGTTTAGTTTCAATTGCAAAATGTTCGTTATTAATTTCACGTTCAACAAAAGGTTCTACAAACTTGAAGCAAAGTAAAGTTAAAATCCGCTCAAAACTTGCAAAGAGCGTATCAACATAAAATTAAAAGTTAACAACAAGCTCAAAGTTAGTAAGTTAAACTCAAAGATTTACCGCCACAGTTATTCTGTTAGCTATTCGAGACAACATCCTCATTACGGGGAAGTTTGTGACGCTAGTTGTTCTCGTTTAAACATTTTCTGATTACTTTACGAGACGAGGGTATTTTATAGCACGGAATTAAAATTTCTGGGCCGCTTTGAAAATGTCTTTGTTTAAAACGCTAAGGGTGCTTAAACAAAAATGACAGAATACGTAAACTTGTCAAACATTTGAACTATAGAAGCTTAGAGTCAGCTGAGTCAGGTGCGGTGAAGCGTGGAGATTATAAATTTGTTCACCTTGGTCGCTCTTCTTATTAAAAAAAAACTTAAGTACCGACTGCCATTATTTATTTGTGTCTTTAATGTAAGTTTAGTTTAGTTTAGTATATTTATTCAATATAAAAAATACATTAGGTAGTTTACGATCGAAAGTTTCGAGCGGATTGCGTTGAAGTGACTAATAATTTTGTGTACTATGAGAAATGGTATTTTTAATGTCGGCGCCGCCCAACAACAAAAATTTAAAAAATTGTATGTATGTATGTAAACTGCAAATAAACATAAAATAAATACAATTGTCAAAAACTGAGATACAAGCACAAAGGCGGACTTGAGTGGAAAACAATAAAATTTTATTCTGTTCTGGTATCATACCTACATACATAAATCACGTAACTAGACGTAAAGACCACGTTCAGCAAGATTGTGGCATGTGTCTGTTCTGGTAAAAGATAAAATTAGCATAGTACATATAATGTAAAGACTGCAATGAAGTAAAATACATGTTTACCGAAGTTAACCTTACGTAAAACATTATAGAATGGATTTAGTTTTAATTAGGTATTTAATACAAAACAAAACTTTAAAAAAAATAACAAATCAATGTGGTACTTAATTTAGAAAGTAGCAATAGAATCTAACAGGCGAAATGTTCGACAAAATCGTGAAATTCTCCAAAAGCCGTATTGTGGCGGCGTCTGCAGCTAAATGAGAGCCTTTGATTGAGTAAGGGTGTAATTCTGCGGAAAATGCCCTGACGAGTTTTTTACCAAAGCCCCCTCATTGTTGGGTTTCGTTTGAAAGGACAGAATGCTTCCTAAGCCTCGGACTTGTTACTTTAGAAATGTTTTAATGTGGTAAATACGACGGCTGACTTCCAGTTTCGATATTGTTCGATGTTGCAAATTGAGAAGTTAATTTTTGGAGTGGTTTTTGGAGATTAAGGAGACGATAGTGCGCTTTACGTGTCCAATTTTTTTTTTGTTTTGACACAGACATTAAAACATGCAGCTAATTTTTTTCTAATTATTACAACAATATAGGAATCAGGAATTCCGTTTTTTTCCTTTTAAATCACAGTAACTTAAATTGACTGAATTAGTCACGTTTCACTTCAATGCTCTAAGGTATTAATTAGGTTTATACGTAGACAGACAGACATAAAAAAAGTTACATTATTTGTATTTGTTATTATAGCAGCAACAGAAATACATAATCTGTGAAAATTTCAACTGTCTGGCTATCACGCTTCCTAAGATAGAGCCTAGTGACAGACAGAATGACAGTGAAGTCTTAGTAATCAATCCCCGTTTTTACCCTTTACGTACGGAACTTTATAACCAATATGTGTACATCCTAGTGCTCAGTTCAGTCGGCAAGCTTACCCATTAGTAAATTTCATAACCGCAAAACAATAATTCAATGTTATAATACCGTGGCATAAACGTCGCCGGTTCACCTGCCGTGTAAATCACCGCGCCATGATGTATGGCTGCCCGCGTGAAATACTGGCCGTATGAAAGAAGGCTTAGACCTTGTTATGAAATATATCGTGTTATTCTTATGTTAGGGCAGCTAGTTTTGTAACGTTATCTTTTTTCTTTTTTTGACGTGATAACGTCTTATGAATCGATGAACGCCGGCTGCACGCACGAAAAAGTGTCACGTTGTCGCGTTCTGAGTGACGTCAGAGCTTGCAGTTTTAATCAATGTTTCTTTATGACGTCATCAAGTAAAACTGTCGTCCGTATACCGACTTTCCAGACACTACAGGCCGAAAAATTCAACAAGTAAGGTGTTCCAACGTCGAACGCAAGGATACGAATGAGACTACTGCTGCTTTAGGAATATCAAAGACAATTTATTGAAAGTTGACAGCAAGGGCTGTCAAAAGCCTATTAAAGTAATAGGCTGCCGGAAAAATCTTAAAAAGCGCTATTTAGAAAATTTATATTTAAATGCGAGCGGCATCTATGGGAAAACATCGGAACTAAAAATAAAAAAACGGCAAGGTTTAAGGCTAGTAATTATTTTTGGATAAGCACATGAAGAAGTTTTTTTTTTGTTATTTAATGCTAATTAATAATTACATTCATCGATCAATCAGGGGCGTGCAGTGGGTTCTGACAGAGAGTAGGCATATTGACAACAAAACCCGTATTGGTACGAAGCGTATCGGGCACATTTACGTATGCTTACAAGCACTGCTTATATGCCTGTAAGCGATGAACGCGTCTGCGATCAATCATGATAAACGTGGCCTTTCAGTCTTGTTACCTTATATTCTAGCCCCGTAAGGGATAAAGACGTGATTTATGTATGTATGTGTATGTGTATGTATGTATGCATTGATCGTTTTGATAGTTTTTTGTTGAGGTCATAATCAAATAATTATTTTCTTCAATGGACAGCCCACTGTACGAGAATAAGTAAAGAGTAAAAACTTTTTTATATTTTTTACAGAGTTGTCACAGTAACAAGACACCATAATGTACTGTGAGAATTTGGTTATATCCGTCCTTTATTGTTTATTATAAAGAAAACCTTTTTAGTAAAGTTCGATGTTAAAAGTATGGGCTAGAATCTAGCCGCTAGATGATGAGTCAGTCAGTCAGTCAGAAGAGACTTTTTTAACATAATTTTATTATTTGATTTGAGGTCAAGCAAGAATGCAACAGCATTATGAAAAAATCTAAAATCTACACTACCACATCATCTTTATTATTGTACAGTAGTATGCTGATGTTTAATGTGTAACAAATTATTAACACACACAAAAACCTTGTAATAAAAGTTAGTGTTCGCCCTGTAAATGTCATCTGAATGTTTTATTTTGAAAATATAATTATCATCGTGTAGGTCATGCGTTAAACGTTTTTTTTTTAAATAATGATCAAATAATAATAAACAATAAGGTCTTGAAGTCCGTTCAACCTTTTATTTGCAGTAATAAAACGCGCAGAATAAACTTCAACATGACAGTGACAATTGAATGGACGTGCCGCTCAAAAAGCTTTCCGTAATTTCGCGTATTCGCTTGTTAAATAAAGTTCTGTTGAGACGAGTTTTTAAAAAATGAAGATGATACGTAAACACATAAAATAACTGCATTTAGTTACTGTTCTGGATGTATCCGTAACTAAGTGGAATTAAAAAATAACTTACTTTAGTTTCATCGAATAGTATGTTATAGTTTCTGAACATTTATTTCTATGCACCTGTCGCTACAATTACAATACAAATCAAAACATTTTCATTCAAATTGAGGCGAGAATTCAATTAAAATTGCACAAAAATGGACTGAAAATGGTTGAAAATAAACAGTACAAATGTGTTAATTGCGGGGAAGCAGCAGCAGCCTTATTCAAAACATACGGTCCGTCTGTTCTCAAACTAACCAAATGTGTAAGTTACTCTTATTCTTTTTTAAATCTTCAAGAATTTGTTTATTATAATCGCTGCTCAAGTAACAAATAACGACTAGTAGAGGAGCTTGAAGATTTTAAAACAAATAAGACTGTTTTTAGCTTACAATAATATTTTATCTAATTGTTACTTAAAAGGCTAGCATTCATTATACACTTTAAATGTTTCACATTAGGAAGCTTAGTGGTGAATCAGTGTTTTGTTTTTATATTCCAGGATAAATGCAACGGGATTGTGGACAAATATATAGAATATGACCCTGTTATTGTTATGATCGATCTGGTACTGGTGTCTCGGGAAGCTCAAAGACATGTTCTTTATAATACGGAGTTCAAGGTAGGATACAATGTTACATGAAAATGTATTCACATACCACAGTAGAACCCTGTCGCAATTGATAGGCTGCTTTCGCTCAATAGCGATAATCGTGACAAATGCTAAGGGGTGCAAGTCAGGTAACCTCCACATGTGGTCAACAGTGCTGTAAATATAGCCTTTTCTGCGAGCTTCTATAACTGCGCCCTAGGTTTTTTTAGATATTATAGGTACCCTACCCTATGTATAGGCCTACTTTATTTCATTCAGGGTGATAAAATAAAGCACAAGGAACTTGGTATTGGTGGACCAATTATCTGATATTTTGGAAGAAAAATCTATTTTTTTTAAAAACTGATGTGTGCAAACAAACAGACGAGCCATCTGGCATGTAGGTACGTATGTGTTGGAATCGAGCACTTGGGGCGCAGCGGGAACTTCTCAGGAGCAAACCGAAAAATTTATAGTCCAGCCTGGGATGGCCATTTAATTCTTGCGCCCCCCAGAGTCTACTCTCTGTGCCTGGGCACCGGTGGCACCGCCCTAATTACGGCACTGGTGGACAAGAGTTGCGGTTCGTTTTTGTTAACCTTAGGATCTGGAAGGGATAGGTAAAGATGTGATTTATGCATGTGTGTATGTATTTTCCAGGCGTATTGGAAGCTGTTCATCATACTGATAATGATTGAGACATACGGACTGTGGCGGAGTGACAGCCTCTTCAACATCGCCGTTAACACCATGTGTGGTATACAGACCAACAGCAGCACGTTGAACATTACACATCTGTAAGTACATTTTAGTCATTAGTCATTAAGTCTTCTTCTTCTTCTTCTTTTTAATATGTCCCCATCGATCGATGCGATGATTTTGCCAATGTCAAAGTAATAAATACAGTGGTCAAAAATCTTGTGACAAAAATGTCAACAACGTTGTAAGGCAGAACACGGTCAAAAGACCCCTCCCCCATGTCAGGCTCGTAGCCAACGGATAATATCCCTCAGAATCTGCCAGGAAATCATTAACCGATGGCCAGGGTGCACCGGACCAAGCACTGCTCTTCCTCTCGGACGGATCCAAAAACGAACTGCTGCTCGTGACCACACGCGGTGGTAACCCGACTCTCACCCCATCATTAATAGTCATTTATACATACATAAATCACGTCTTTATCCCTTAAGGGGTAGACAGAGCCTAAGGTGACGAGATCTAAAGACCACGTTTAGCATGATTGTGGGCGTATGGATGGAAAGGGGAATCAAAACAGTGATGGGTTGCTAGCCACATCGCCTATATACTCGTAACCCTTTTTTTTTTGCGGCGGAAAAATGCGTTACGCATACGACCGCGCCTTGGGGACGGCGCGGAAGTTATGTGGGACTCTCCTCCCCGGCCCCCCCCCGAGCGGGGGGAAGCGGAGGAGGCCTACCCACTAAAAAACCGCCGGTATTCCCTCTCTGTCATTGGAGGGGCGCCGTGGGAGCATAATGGTGTCACCACGCACGCCCCGCCGGCCGCCCCAGCCTAAACGCCGGGGCTCCCGCGATATACTCGTAACCCTAAGATTTTCGCCCAATCCCTCGATGGGCTTTTACCATCTGCGCGAGAAGCAACGTACATTCTATGTTTTTTCATTGCTCCCAGACCAGCATGGAAGTAGTCATTTATTTCTGACCAATATTGATAATTGAGTTGGAAACATTATACATAAGGGTATAACACAACCAAACTAATTAAAAAAGGTTATCTGCGCGGACAAAGTCGCGGGCAAAAGCTAGTGTTTTTATATTTTGTATTAATATTGTTTTTTTACTTTTATATGAATATTGTAAGAACCTAACTTAAGATAAAAATAAATATACATAAATACTAATATAATTCCAGGTATCCATATATCCCGCTGGAGTTGGAGTTGCCGCAGTCCTTCAGGTCACACTGTGCCGGCTGGCAGCCTGAGGTCCGAGCTGATGACACGGACCTCTTCATATGGGAGAGGGACTTCTACATACAGTTCCTTTCCAGTTTTGCTGGTTAGTTGTGTTACATATATATATCAAGTCTTTATCCCTTATGGGGTAGATATAGGCTAAGGTAACAAAACCTAAAGGCCATGTTTAGCGTGATTGTGGGCGTATATGTGGAAAGGGAAATCAAAATAGTGATGGGTTGCTAGCCGCATCGCCTATAACATGATCCCTAAGACTCGCCCATTCCCTCGATGGGCTTTTGCCATCTGCGGGGGAAGAGAAGCAACTGGTAAATTCTGTGTTTTTTCTTTACTCCCAGACCAGCATGGAAAAATGTAGTTGTGTTATCCTACTAAGTAATATTATTAATGCGAAAGTTTCTGAGGATGTTAGTGAGTGAGTGTGTATGTTTGTTCATTCTTGACGCTGAAACGACTGGATTTGGATCAAATTTGAAGCGGAAATAGCTGGTGCCCTAGATTAAAACAGGCTATTATCATCCCGGAAAATTGCGAAGTTCCCGCGGCATAGCGAACATGTCAAGTGTTAATTCTCGGCACATGCACTCTATTAATGAGGAATTAGAGTTCATGTTTCGATATTTTTGTTCACCTTGGCCGCTCCGAAATATTTGATGGCGACTGTGTAATATGTAGTTTACATAGGATTCGAATTGTGCTTGTTATTTTACTTTGAACTTGGCTGACACACTGTCGCGAGTAAGTACAGTCAACGGCATAAATATATGTACGTAACCAAGTCGTCAAAAACATCTATACACCTTCAATTCAATTCAATTTTTAAAAATCCATCTCCATCGAATACTGTCGATGATTCTGCCAATGTCGAGGTTGAAGAAGACACTACTTGTTTTTATTCAGCCGTTGCTCGGTAGCTTCAGCGTGCGGTACTCTGATGAGAATCTAAAATAGACAACACATACATAAATTGTTAGACTACCTACAAATATAATTTGTTAATTTTTATAAATTTACATAGTACAGTTATAAAGGAGGTGTGTGCTAGTGTAAGAAGGAAATTTAGGTTAACAGGGCGAGGGATTTTTGGGTGGAAGGAGGTCATAAAGGGGAGTAACAATTTTGGAACAGTGGAAGATGTGGTCGAGTGAGCCCTCGTCCATGCCACATTCACACAAAGAATGGTCTCGAACCCGTATTTTATCTATACACCTTTATGACATGAACAATACAGTGACACATATATTTGACATGACAGTTGTATAGATATTTATGCTCTCGATTGAGCTACGACCATGCTAATTTGCTGTATTTGTGCGTTTCAGGTGTGGCGGCGTTCATTCTCACGGTACACATGTCTATGATGTTAGTGAAATCATTTGTCAAGCAAAATGAAGGTATGCAACTATTTATTATTTTACTATCAAACTAGCAGTTGCCCGCAACTTCGTCTGCGTAGAATTCGTTTATCGCTATCCCGCGGGAATCACGCAATTTTCCGGGATAAAAGTAGCCTATGTGTTATTCCAGACTATAATCTATCTATGTTCCAAATTTCATCCAGATCGGCCCAGTACTTTTTGAGCCTATTCATTACAAACATACAAAAATAGGTACAAATCTTTCTTCTTTATAATATTAGTATAGATAAATCAAGAATGTTTACTTTTTGATTTTTTATGTTTACTTTTACGGTTTTACCGTTATAAATTAAATTTCTAAGCGACACTGAAAATTAGAACACAGAAAAATACGAAAAGTAAAGCTATGGCCGGGAACCGAACCCGGATCCTCGTCATTCCGTGACGCGTGCTACCCCTACACCACCCATAGCAGGTGGGTAAGCCTTCGAAGACTTACTTACAAACATAAAACAAGACCTAAGGATCACGTTTAATATGATTAATGGCGTATAGGTGTAAAGGGAAGTCAAAATAGTGATGGGTTGCTAGCCGCATCGCCTATAACATGATTCTTAAGACTTTCGCCCATTCTCTCGATGGGCTTTAACTATCTGCGCGGGAAGAGAAGCAACTGGTAAATTCTATGTTTTTTCTTTACTCCCAGACCAGCATGGAAGGTTTACAAGACTTAAGAGTGTTTATTGTGTACTAGCTGTTGCCCGCAACTTCGTCTGCATAGAATTCGTTTATCGCTATCCCGCAGAAATTACGCAATCCGTTCTTAGAGGATGCCTACGTCATAGTAGCTTTATGCATGCAAAGTCTCAGCCCGATCGGTTTAAAATTGACAAAGTTTCATACAAAGTTTCATCCCCTATTTTATCCCCTTGGGGGTAGAATTGATCAAAATCCTTTCTTAGCGGATGCCTACGTCATAACATCTACCTGCATGCCAAATTTCAGCCCGATCCGTCCAGTGGTTTGGGCTGTGCGTTGATAGATCACTATGTCAGTCAATCAGTCACCTTTGAGTTATATATATTTAGATTGAGTATTTTGCATTTTTGGTGTTTTTCTGTGCTGTGACAAAATGTAAAATGATTGCGTTAAAATTTCACTTGGTGTTTTTTTTCTAGCCCAACTGTCAAAACTGTTGAAGGCTTTCTCGCTGGCCCACGTCAGCATCCTGCTGACCCTGCCCATGCTGGTGTGGGGCGCCGCCGACACGGCGCCCAGCACCCGCGCCGCTCACTACACTCTGGTCTTCGTGTACAGCTTCACAGTCTTCCTGAACACTTTTACAGGTGAGACTGCCGCTGGTTCACTTGCTCGGGGTGATTATACATATATAAAAAAAAAACCGGTCAAGTGCGAGTCGGACTCGCGCACCGAGGGTTCCGTATCATTATCTATAAATATCTAAAACCAGTGTAAGCAGAGCCCTGTTCCAAAGCAAAATGTACGCAGTGTGGGGTTACTTTATATTGGTCACTGCTATATACAGACATACATACACATTTACGGTTTTCGCAATTATTCTTTAATCTGTGCTATAAGACCTACCTTCATACCAAATTTCAAGATTCTGCGTTCACGGGAACTACCTTGTAGGTTTTGATTCCCTTGAGAGTTGAAAATTTGCGGAAATTTGCGGCATAAACGGCTGTATCTTTTGATTGCGTTGGCTTAGAAGTTTGATTTTTCACAGCTTCAAGGGACAGTAGACCTGAGTAATTGATATAAATTTCAGCTTCATACCTCCACGCGTTACTGAGAAAAAGGGTCTTGACAGACGGACGGACGGACAGACGGACAACAAAGTGATCCTATAAGGGTTCCGTTTTTTCCTTTTGAGGTACGGAACCCTAAAAATAAAATAAATAAATATCTTGGTACAAATTACACCAATTGACCCAGCCCCAAACTAAGCAAAGCTTGTACTATGGGTACCAGGCAACGGATAAACATGCTTAAAGTATATAATGTAGATAAATACATAATTAAATACACACAACATCCATGACTCGGGCACAAACATTCGTATTCGTCATACAACTGTCTGCCCCTACCTGGATTCGAACCCGGGACCTCTAGCTTCATACTCAGGGTCACTAACCACTAGGCTATCCGGTCGTTAACATATATGGACATCCATTCTTCCATGCTGTTCTGGGAGTAAACAAAAACAGAATTTACCAGTTGCTTCTCTTCCCAAGGGCAAAGAAAAAAATTGCCATCTGTGAGGGAAAAGAAGCAACTGATACATTCTGTTTTTTCTTTGCTCCTGAAAGAAGCTTGCTTCAACGGAGTATTTTTTAATCCCCGACACAAAAAGTGTCTATTTTGTCTGTCCATCGGTCTGTGGCATCGTAGCTCTCGAACGGATGGACCGATTTCGATGCATTTTTCATTCGACAGGCAGATTCCTAGCAGTGGTTCTTAGCCGTGTTTGGTAAAAATCGGCCCAGCAGTTTGAACAGTATCACCTTTTTTTCAAAATGACCTACGACATTTTTGGCATATATTTAATTTTTAATTTACCGAATGTTATTTGTTCTAGTCCTGTACGAGTGTCCCATAGTCATCACGACCGTCATTCTGACAGCTAGCAACTGCGCGAAGTTCCTGACAACCTATCACTCCACGCCGCTCATCCGAAGATTATTCCATTAACTTCTAGAAGTCTGTCATGCGAAGAAAATATCTTCACATGAAGAAAATTAGTGATTTATGTTGATATGGTTTTACGAGAATAACAACTGATAATATCGAACAAACTGATGCTTGAGCCAATTTGGAACCTTGTCGCCGTAAGTTTCATAGTGAAATGACTGGATAGCCTAGTGGTTAGTGACCCTGACTATGAAAGTCCTGGGTTCGAATTCCGGTAGAAGCAGACAGTTGTATGATGAATACGAATGTTTGTGCCCGAGTCATGGATGCTGTATGTATTTATCTACGTTATATAAGTATGTTTATCCGTTGCCTGGTACCCATAGTACAAGCTTTGCTTAGTTTGGGGCTGGGTCAATTGGTGTTATTTGTCCTAAGATATTTATTTATTTATAAATACATGGAATCGGCAAGGAAAGTCACTGTGACGTTTACTGTGAGAACGTTCTACGATTGGTCAGGAATCAAATTTGTACACATATCACGTCTATGTCCCCTACGGGGTAGACAGAGCCTTCGAACAACTAAAGGCCACGTTTAGCATAATTGGGCATATAGGTGGAAAGGGGAAACAATGATGAGTTGCTAGCCGGGATGGGCTGATGGGCTTTTACCATCTGCGCGGGCAGAGAAGCAACTGGTGCATTCTATGTTGCTTTTTTCCCAGACCAGCATGGAAGTTAGTTCGATTGTACAATTATTTATGTTTATAAGGAATAAAATAAACAAATTGCACATATCACAGAGTATTTATTTAAAAAATATATATTTCAACATTAATGCCATAATGGGGGCTATGTTGTGTAAATTTGCCACTAGGGGCGCTAGTGTCGCGTGAGGTCCAATAACATTCACTTTTCACTGGTTTTAGCGGGCTTCGTGACGTAAATTATAATTTCTTTCATTAACCTGTTGAAGTGATCTCCTTCGTGAAATTATCGCAAATATGGATTATTTGGCGATGAATGTAATGAATGGAACTTTTTTTTTTTTTTTTTTTTTTTTTTTATAAAAGAGGGGGCAAACGAGCAGACGGGTCACCTGATGGAAAGCAATCACCGTCGCCCAGGGACACCTGCAAGACCCGGGGGATCACAAGTGCGTTGCCAGCCCTTTGAGGAACAGGAAGGCTCGCTTACTGCACAACATTGCGGCATAGCTACTCGATATGATGATAGTAATTTATAATTAATAAACTTAATGAGATTCAAGATTTAAAACTTTTCGGCGGCGATCTTATAAAGTAGCCTTTGACAGCCATATCTCTGGACCTTAGTCAACAGTGGCGCCAACTGGTGAGCAAAAAACGATAGTCCCCATTGGAGTAGATACATTTCCAAGGCAAGATTAGACATTGATGGAAAAGCAAATCGGTTACCGATCCATCTTAAAGCATAACCATAACATATTTACTTAAAATTCGGAACCTACTATGTTTAAGCTAGCACATAAAATCCAAAATTATCTTTACCAAACTGTTTTCTTGTGAAACTTGCATATTTACCTTCAGACCAAGTGAAAAGCCAAGACTTCGCAAAGCGAGGCTGGTTTATACTACGCCTTGTATCGTGCGTGTGCGTAGTTCACCCAGTTGGTGACGTTTGTGTGCGTGTATTTGTATAGACACGGCAAGGCGTAGTTTATAGCAGGTCGAACACAGAGATCAGTGTTGACTTTGAGGATTTACCCTTATTCATAAACGCTCTATAGGCTACTGCTAACTTAGCGATCGTTTGTCCTTATCCGTGAAAGGTAAATATCAAAGCGACAGATAAGGACAAACGATTGCTAATCCAACAGAGCGTTTATGAATAAGGGGCCGTCCATTAACCACGTGAGGCTCCGAAAGGGGGGGAGGGGTTCGGCAAAAATCACGAAATATCACAAGAGGGGCGGGGGGGGGGTTGGTGTAGTAAGATATCACGTGTATTTATTTATTCGTCAAACGCGCGATTTTTAAACCGAAAAGCGGCGTAGTGTGACCTTGACTGCCGTTGCCAGGCAACGAACGAAGTCCCCGCGCCTTTCATACCTGTATTTAAAGATAATATTCTAAAAAAAAAAAAATCTTTGTAGTTACTAAAAATACACGTGATTTTGTATGGGGAAGGGGGGGGGGGGTACTTTTAAACCTCGCGACGTATCACCAAGGGGGGTAAAGGTGCTGAAAAACATCACCATGATCAAAGGACGGCCCCTAAAGGGGTTAGTCGTTAACTGAAACCTGACAGGACCACGTTTGTGTCTATTAGGCAACTGGTAGCGACTGCCTGCGGAAAGCCGAATAAGACCGGGCTAAAGGCTTGGGTGCCTACGTCCAGCAGTGGACTGCAATGGGCTTCTGCTGGGGATAAACCAGTATTCGCGTGGTTCTACTGATCATACCATTAGTAGGACCACAGGGGAGAACTATTTTTGTCTGACCTAGGTGTCTATGTAGCGGTTAAAGACCTATCTGCTTAAGATGTGGTAGTTAACTACTAGCTAGTCTTTTTATCTGTAATGATCGCGGGAAGGCATTATCTGTGGAAAAAGGTCAGGTCAGGAGTACCCGAAACCGACGAGCATGTATGAAGAGATTGATGAGTGTGGATGAAGCGAAAGAACTGTCAGGATCGTAGCAAGTGGAACAAAGTAGTCTCTGCCTACCCCAGTGGAAAACAGGCGTGACGGTATGTTTGTATGTATCATTAAATCGATCGTGGGGATTTTAGGTGAAGGCCTATGTCGAGCCAATGTTTGGTCATAAATTGTCCATCACTTTCAGGGACAGGTATAGACACGAATTAAAAAAGAATGCAGCGACTACAGATCTTACTCACTATCCCCTCACTCAAAAACTGGAATGACTCCAAGCCCAAAATTAAATTATCGAAATACACTCACGGCAATATCAGGTCTATTTTTTGCTCGAAAGTTGACTGAAAAGTAAAACGGATAAAATTGCGACTTAAAAACTGACGGATAAGATTCATGAAGTCGTTCTTCATAAGCACAAAATGTAGGTTTGTTACAATTTACATACAAAAGAAGTTACATACATAATATCAATGTGTTTGCGACCATGACGAGACGATTGCACTCTCATTGGACAATGGCCAAAGTATTTTTAGACAGTGTAAATAATGACATGAAATAAAGAAATTTGCAACAACGCTGTTTAAAATATAAAATACAACCTAAACTAATCATCTTATTTACTTAAAATACTTAAATAATACAAAAGAAAAGACAAAGTCACACGAGTTTCTGTGAACTGATTTGTAAATTCATGCAAAATTTGAACTTAAATTCGATTTGAAACGTCCAACACGCTTTTAGTCCAGCATGCGTTTCGCTCAACACGCTTTTCGTCACTATAGTTTTATTAACTTAAGGTTATCATAAACAAGTAAAGCAACTCAGCTTATACGCAGCATTAAATCTTTTGTTCCATGTTAATTTTAAAAATATTTCCAACATAATTTTAAAGGACCGACCACACTGGTGCGTAAAATACGTTGAACGTGCGACGCAACAATGTATGAAAAACGGTAAGAAAACGTGACGCCTACAACATGTCACCGAATATACGCGACGGTGTGATCGCTCCTTTAAAAGATATTAATTATTTTTAATTTATTAAATCATGTCTCAAGAACTCACCGCTCAAGAAAGCCTAAATAATATAAATGTTAATATTAGATTCTGTTGCAGACCTATATCTATGCATCGTAAATGAATAACAATTTTCCTATCTATCGTTTATTGAGACTAAAAATAAATGATGAAGAAAATAAATGTTTACCTAAATATGTTAGAAATATACATACATACAAAAAAAATCAGTCTTTGGCATGATTGAGCGCAAAATATACAAAACAATAATGAATTTCCCCAAAATCTGTACAAAGTAAACTTATACTAATTCATACAAGTATTAAATTAAGGATTCGATTTAAATAGTGCATCAAATATGAGACAGCTTAACAAGATTGGTCAAGTGTGAATCCAACTTAGTACACAAACAAATATTATTAAGATCGGACAAAAAATTAAAGTAATAAACATGTTCCTTTATCTATTATTTTGTGATTATAGCTGCCAGCAACACAATCTCTGACTTACTAATTATAGTTCAAAAGTTACTGCCCTGCAATAGATTCTAAGTAAATAGAAACCATTATTTGGATATTGGAACTCTAAAAACCAAGGTATTATTTTTACTACTTATTTTAGATTTCAATTTATTTATTTGTGAAATAGTGTCATCATTTGCGTTTAGAACGATTTACATTCTCTTCATATTACCCTTATTTAATACAGCTTTATTTAATTTAATTCAGATATTCTTAATTTCTATTCACAGTTTCTGAAGTTTCTCAAATGCATTCACGACTGTACAACATGTGACATTAATCTTCAATGATATAAGCCTACAAAATATCTAATTAAAGTCTGGTGACTGATTGTAGATAAGTATAATAATAATAAAAAGAAATTGTCATTAATCTAGTTGCAGAAGTGAGAAACACAAACATAAGAACACTTAATAATGTTTATGTTTCAAATAAGTCTAGATTTTAATTAAAAACAAACTTGACCATCTCTAAAAAAACAAAGTAGCTTTAAAAGTACCAACCCATAAACAAAAAGAACCACGCTCAAAAACAAATCTATTGATTTCTTAGCAGTCTATGCACGAAATAAACATGTTTTCGACAGATTCTAACACACCATTCACAATTATGTAGAAAAAAACAAGGAAAACCAACAGCATTGTGTTCAAACACGTCTGACTCACACTTTACATAGTTGCTTATCAAAATAATTTATGAACCATTAGGTGTTCTTTTTTGTAGCCTATGAATTATCACCGGTTGATGCGATGTCCTTCTTATTCTGAACAAGATAGAAAAGGACAGGTGGCTGTATCAAATTATTGACCAAGCAAGCTGTTTGTATCCAATCAATTTATAAAAACACATGGTTGTCTGTGCATTACAAAAGCATAGTATTTGACTACATAATATAAAATAGTTTCAAATGAATCTTTTGTTCATTGTATACAAATAGATAGAAAGCATGTCAATCGTTTGACAAACAATGTTCTATCAACTATATTCAGGAATATACAGGCCTTAAATAAAATTGAACACAACCAGTTATAAATATATTATATTGAAAATCTTGGTCAATAAAATGTTTTGCTATACATCAACAATATTATCCTAGCATCGCAAGCTGCCAAGGCATTCAGGGTGTGAGGGGGGGGTCGTCCTGCCCTATCATGACGTCTTCATACATGACATCGTTGTTCCGCTTGAGATTTAGTTTCTGTTGCAGGTACTCTATTAAATTATATTTTCTTATAACTAATATGAGCCCACAGATGACTAAGGCGAGCGTGAATATGGTAACGACGGCCGCCGTCGCACTGTGGTTCGCGGGATAGTCGTGGCTTGGGTCTTCACACACTTTATCCACCTTAACATACCCAGCACGACAATCGCATACGCTAGTGGTTTGATTACAGATCTGGTGCTCCCCCGGACACGGCTCTAGTCTCGACGCGTCGCACGACAGGATGTCATCTGTTAAAAAGAATAAACCTCTTAGGATAACTTCCCGGACAAATTGATTCAATTAAATAATCGTTGGCTACTTACCTTGCGCTGCCGAACAATACGCCGCATTCAATATTAACGTGGCGATAACTTTGATCACTTTAAAAGTTTTGCCGCGTGATGACTGCATCATCGTTGAGTATTTACATCACAAATTATAACGGGTAACAATAGTTTTTGTCTAAAACGGAGACGTACGTTGCTCGATAGAATCGCGCAAGCAAAACAAGCTGTCATGCAGCTGTCAAAATAGTGTATTGCTTTTTTTTAAATGTTTCTCCTCTGCTATAGACAAAGGGATTTGCTCCATACAGACAAATTATTCTTAGACCGAAGTCTTGCACAACATAATTTTGTTTTACTGGACTAACAATTAAAAGTGGATTATTTAAATTTTTGCTCGCAACATAAAATAATGAAAAATTCATGATTTGGTTTTTTAAAAATCTATTGCCTCTGTTATAATTCCGGTCCCAGAAACAAAGTAAAGAAGTGGACAAAGTTGCATGCGCAAGAATGCCGAATTGCCGTCTTGAATTTCACTTTTTGTAAGTCTTTTTTTTTTCGAAATACGTTAGCTCTCTACTTCACAAATACAATACATTATCAGGCCAGCATAACAAAACGCTTAGTTATACGTTCCATTTCACGTAGGACACTCTTTTAATTCTTTTGGGAAAATAATTTAACAATAACATTTAAAATTAGTGGAAACAGGAAAATTTAAATAAAATAAACATCCTAGATTTTAATTTATAAACTTTATTTGGTCATTCAGTGTGCGTATTTTGTTTTTTTTTTTATTTCAATTTTGTGAACAATGAACTTGGTAAGTAGGTACCAGTCAGTGGCGTAACTATAGGGTGGCAGGGGTGGCAAATTGCCAGGGGCCCCTAGCTCTACGGGGCCCCGAACTGGCTTGGTTTAGAGCACAGAAGGGACGCTGATGCACTTCTTTATATTGAGGAAGGAGCCCCATCTGACGAACTTGCCGCGGGCCCCAGACGTTATAGTTACGCCACTGGTACCAGTTCAGCTTTAAGAGCAAAGAGACATTTTATTAAGAAAGAAAAGGTTTTACAGCGAGCTCGATGCTAAAATAAATGATTTTTATGGAATGAATTTACGAATGGCGCATTATGTATTGTAAGTAAATATAAAAAGATAAAAATAATTATGTCTATAGTTAACTTAACATTACCCAACCCTAAATATCTATCAGTCAAAAAAATTAATTTCTAACTCAGTCTATCCTAAAAGTTATACTCATCGCCGTTGCCGTATACATATTTCTGAGGAAGAACGTAATCTTTGGGGTCGTGGCCGTGTGCTTCTACTCCGCCATTGCCATCGCTAGCTCCTTCCCTGTGAAAAAAAAACAAAATTCATAGTGACGTGCTGCGACTAGAATTGGGTTATTATTACCTAGTAGGCAATAGAGGGTAGGTTAAATTTTAAGTAGGTAGGTACTAACCCCCTTTTTCATAAAAGCTCTGTAGGCTTCAATTTCAATTCAGTTTTTAAAAATATAGCTCCATCGATACTGTCGATGATTCTGCCAATGTCAAGGTTGAAGAAGACACTAATACTTGTTTTTATTCAGCCGTTGTTCGGTCTGGAGGCTTCTGCTAACTTAGCAATTGTTTGTCCTTAACTGTCACTTTGACATTTACCTTTCGCAGATAAGGACAAACGATTGCTAAGGTAGCAGAAGCCTACAGAGCGTTTATGATTAAAGGGGTTCATAATATTTAATCCATGCATGATAGGTAGGTAATCAGAGTAAGATGTTTTGATGCTGCTGCTTAACAATTAAGGGATCAATTTACTACTACTACTGCAAAAGCACATTTCTTAGTGTTAGGTTCCATTCATGTGCAAGCAGGAATAACATTACCTCAAATAATTGTTATGCCTGCTTGCAACACTTTCTAATTGGGTTTTGGCGGCAAAGCCGATATACTTTTGACAGTCGCTAGCTTGGGGAGATTCTGGAATAGGAATGATGATGAAAGGTTTGCTTTAGAAATAAGAAAACGAATATTAGGATTAAGAGTACTTGATTATGGTATTGTATGGTTGCCCTAGATAAGGAATATACTAATGTAAACAGGTGTGTGTGTTTTTTTTTTTTTTTTTTTTTTTATATGAATAGGAAGGCAAACGAGCAAGTGGGTCACCTGATGGTAAGTGATCACCACTGTCCATAGACACCCGCAACCCCGGAGGGATTGCAGATGCGTTGCCAACCTAGAGGACTAAGATGAAACGCCTCTTGTGCCCGTAGTTTCCGTTTTCCCGTAGTTTCCCGTGTTTTATTATATTAGGTAAGAAAGAGGTTTACAAGCGGTAAAATGAGGTCAGTTTGAAATATACCTCTCGTGCAATTGTATGTACCTATATACTAAACTTATGTCTCAACTAGCTTGCTTGCCATTTGAGGAACCCTATCTTTATATTTTACTAGCTTCTCCCCGCGACTTTGTCCGTGTAGAATTAGATTGAAGGACTGATGTTGATAGTTATATTCTGCAATAGTTATTATGTTATAGTTATAATTAGTTACGTTGCGACTCTTGGCAGCTATGACCTTTGACATGCTTATCCCGCGGGAACTATGCAATTTTCAGGGGTATTTTTACATACATACACATACACACAAATCACGTCTTTATCCCTTACGGGGTAGACAGAGCTTAAGGTAACAGATACATACAGGCCACATTTAGCAAGATTGTGGGCGTATAGGTGAAAAATGAAATCAAAATAGTGATGGGTTGCTAGCCTCATCGCCTATAACATGATTCCTATGATTTTCGCCCATTCCCTCGATGGGCTTTTACCATCTGCGCGGGTATAGAAGCAACTGGTATATTCTATGTTTTTTCTTTGCTCCCAGACCAGCATGGAAGATGGGTATTTTTACCCTGTGTTAATCTAGGGTACCAGCTATCTCCATTCTAAATTTAGAAAGTAACTAACATACACACACACACACACACACACACACAAACTTCCGCCTTTATAATATTAGCGTAATTTTTGATCTAAACGATTTTCTTACCTTGCATTTACCTAGAATAATTTCATCGCTAAAATGCGGGTTCCCTCTTTCCTTTGCGAGCTAATACCTCTCCGTTTTCTGATCGGAAACGGTATACTCTCTTCTAGTGCTTCAACACTGTCTAGAAGCGATCTATAATAAAAGCAGTTTCAAGCATTAACACATAAAGCAATAACCGCCACCTTAAAAGCACACAGTGGCGTAACTATAACGTCTGGGGCCCGCGGCAAGTTCGTCAGATGGGGCTCCTTCCTCAATATAAAGAAGCGCATCAGCGTCCCTTCTGTGCTCTAAACCAAGCCAGTCCGAGGCCCTCTAGAGCTAGGGGCCCCTGGCATTTTGCCACCCCTACCACCCTATAGTTACGCCACTGAAAGCACACAATGAGATAAGTCAGTGAAGTAACTATAACGTCTGGGTCCCATGGTAAATTGAACCCTTCCTCAATATAAAGAAGTGCATCATTGACTCTGTGCTCTAGCGCAAGCCAGTTCGGATCCCCGTAGATATCTTTCTAATCTGTGCCCCGTAGAGTTGGGGCCGAAAGGTTCTCGAGTGGCAAGCGCAGCGTACGTCTACCAGCGAGGTGGACGGATGACCTGTAGGCTTATTACCTAACTCGCTCGCAATCGCCATCGTGTTCATTTTGACAGTTTATGTATGGGCTGACAATTGGCATTGGAATCAGCTAGCTGTCACATTCGTACAAGAACTGTCACAATGGACACGATGGCGATTGCGAGCGAGTTAGGTAATAAGCCTACTGAAGTCGCGGGTTCACGGTGGATGCAAGCCGCTTCTGCATGTCTAGCACGAAAGCGCACAGGAGTCGCGTCGCGCGCGAGATAGATTGGCTGTCTTTTTCTTACTGTTCGTACTAGAAAGAGACGGGTAGTCTAACTCGCGCGCGACGCGAATCTCGCGCGTTCTCGTGCTAGACGGGCTGACCGAGGCAACTGGAGGTCTATAGGGCTAGGGCCCATGTCATTTTACTAGCCCTGCTACCCTTTAGTTACGCCACTGAGATAGCTTAATATTAAAGGATTACACATATATCCGAATTGACTAAGCAAAAATATCAAGCTCATTGCAACAAAGAAAAAGATACGACATGTTAGCAAAGCGACACGGTTTTAAATAGACACATTATTAAGAATTTTGAATGTCATTTTTTTATCCAGTAGATAAAATAAATCATGCTGGCTGCTACTTCCATGTTAGTCTGGGAGCAAAGAAAAAACATAGAATATACCAGTTGCTTCTCTTCCCGCGCAGATGGTAAAAGCCCATCGAGGGAGCGGGCGAAATTCATAAGAATCACGTTATAGGCGATGCAGCTAGCAACCCATCACTAATTTGATTCTACTTTCCACCCATACGCCCTCAGTCTTGCTAAACATGGCCTGTAGGTCTTGCTACCTTAGGCTCTGTCTACCCCGTAAGGGATAAAGACGTGATTTGTGTGTGTAAAAATCTGCCGGTTTGTTGAAAAATGTTAAAAACCAAAACTACCTACATACTTATGATGTTTTTTTTATAATATTTTACGAAAAATTAAAATATACAAAAAAGAACTAACTTTCTATAACTATCCAGATAAAAAAAATAAGTTTCTCTAATTTTATTTGTTTTGCTATGAATAGATTCGCAAGCCCCAAAGATAAACTACCATAATAGATCACAGCGCTGGCACTACCCAATTACAAATCATAGATATCGTAGACCATAACTCACTTAAGCTCTTCATGGGTGATGTCCTTGTCTTCCTTATTTTGCTGTTCCTCTTCCTCCCCTTCAGGCTCCCTGTACTTCTGGGCTGCAAGCAGAAATTAAAAATAAATGAAACTGCACTGGTTCAAGTAAAACATTTATTGTGCACTCGACATTTTACAAAACATAATGAAACCTACAATTAAAAAAAAACTCTTGCGCCTGATGTCTTGGTCCAATCTTAACAATAAACTTTCCCACCACACTAATAATCAATACCTTTGTAACTAACCAGTATCAGAAAAAAACTCCAAAAAACTTGACCCTCGCTGCACTAGGATTGGTCGGCCCTATATCCAAAAACCCTCATACACCAAAATTCGATTTTCAAAGATCGATTCTTGCTGTTCCGTTCACACTAATAGTAATTATCAAGGCTAGAGTGAATAGGCTGTTACTGAACCAGTGAGTTACACCTTTGGCCTCATCTGCACCTTCCACCAAGTGAGATAGAGGCCAATCACTGGTCAGTTCGTAGTAAAAAAAAAAAAAAAAATTAACTTAAGTGTGAGGGACGGCATCATGATACGAACTTCGAGAATCAAATTTCGGAGTAACCCATAGGTTACTGAAATTGCGCAAGCCGATAGTATTAATCGATATGAGTCTACCTACGTTACGACGAAAACAAAAAACTGCCGGGGAAAAAGTCCTAGTTTGCTTTAAGTGCCAAGTAACGTCTAACTTCCCTTAATGCCCTACGCCTACAGTTATAAACACCCCTAAAGTATCAAATTTGCAATTTTGCTCAACCGAACCACCTCACAAATCTGCGTAACAGTTTCCAAGGCCTTCTAACAATCTTGGCCGATCTCCCTTCATCTTCATCCCCTTCACCTTTTTCTCTCCTCTCATGCTGATGGCTGTAGGCTCCCTTGTTGCCGCCATCATCGTGGCCGAAGGAATCTTGCTTTTCAAACTCGTAGTTATCTCCTGCCTTCTTGTGGTAACTGTCGAAGTGTTGGTAGCCCTTCTTGCCGCCGCCCTGCTTCTTCCGGGAGTACCCTATTTCGCCATCACCTTCATTCTCGTAAGACTTGTGGTAGTCTTCAGGCTGGAATTGTTATGAATTCATTTTTTAATGCCACTCACGCAAAAAGAACGACGAATTTCTGACCGATAAAATACATCTATGAGCAGTTCTAGGGTCCGTTTCTCAAAGCTACAACTATCCTGTTTACTTGCTGGCTTGTGCCTATTTAGTGAGTGAGCTTATCTTTATAAGTTTAAAGCCGACTTGACTGTATAGACCATGTTTCCTTTGCATATCCTTGGAGGGATAAAGAAATTAAAAAACAAGTTTAAAGCAATAGATCCACTTACTGCTGCTGCTCTGACTTCCCGAACATACGATCCCACCGCCGCAGTGTCGTCAGCCACCTCGAGATCGTCCAATGTTATGGCCGGCATGCACGTCACCACGTGCAGCATAGCTACCGCTATGGGTATTAGTTTAAACACCATTGCCGAACTCAATCCTGGAAAGCAATATCAGTGTTCGTAATTAATTGATTCTATACTCGGGTGCAAAGAAACCGGCTCACTTCATACAACTTTCTACGGAAAATGACCCGTTTCTTTGCACCTTTGTATATGCGTCTAGAACCATAACAGCCTTGTGGTTCTTTAAAAATTAGTGTTTTGTAAGCGTTCAAAAGTAGGCAGAAAATAAAGAGATCATAGCATCAGCTCCTTCAACGAAATGCAGTACCTAGTTCGTGAGCTCTTAGAATGCCATTGCTTTGTTTTGCTGTCTCCCTCTCTCGGTCAATTAAGTATCAAACCGATAAGGAAAAAGCAAGACAGACCGAGGTCATGGATTGTACGTTACTGTCGTACGCAATGTAAGTGTTACGTAACAAACTGTTGCACTCGATTCTCCAACGTCTGCATTATTAAACAATATTAAAATGAGAAGCAAACTTACCGTATTATCCGTTGAGCTTCTAAGCAGGCAAGCAGGGGACTCTCGGCCATTTTCATTTGTAGGTATTTTATATAATTGAGCATTGCACCGCAGAGATCTTTCACAAGACATGAACCCTAAAGCAATTGCTTACACTCTTGAAGAAAGGTCATTTTTTAACAGTAGCCTCAGATCAATTGCGGTCGAAATGCTTCCAACCGAGAAGTCGGACAAGGTATTGCATTTATTAGCAATTTAAATACGTTTGGAGATACTTAAATCGATCTCAAACGCAGAAAGAGATTTTAATAAAAGCAGTGATGAAAAACGCTGCTGTTATTTCGTGACAGTTTTGATCTAGTTCGATCTCTACGTGCGTACATTATGACCATGCAATGTCCATGACATTAAATTGCATGTAGCTCTAAAAACAACACTTCCTTATTTAACTTCTTTTAAATAAAGACGCGGTTATCAATTCCATAGTTTTTGTAGGTTACCCTACAGTTAAAGTCCGTGTGGTACATAGATAAATCGCAGCTTGGCATTTGGCACAAAGCCTTGTTCAGAAACTTTTACTTTGCTTTAAGTTTTTCAACATCATGTACTGACAAAATCTAAATGCTTTTCTTTAAATGGACAATGTTTTCGATGTCCGTATCCGTAACCCACTAACCACAAGGAACGTACCGTGCCCGGTGTTAGAAATAGAACTTATAATATTCCCTAGGGCGCCGTCAAAGGCGACTAAGATGCGCCTGCCCGGTACAGGGTTACCCGGTATTAGGGGTTTTCTAGCGACGGCAGGCATACCCGCTAAAAACCACACGGACTCCCTATTCGGTCGTATGTGAGGCGTTCCGGGAGCACCTTGGTGTCGCGCGCCCACGACTACAGGGATAGAGTTTCTTCACGGCGGCACCTGTGAATTGCAGGTTTGGGAATTCCCGGCCCATATTTCACTAACTAGACATGTCAGCGACACATCAATTCGAAATGCAAGGCGCCTTTTGACGGTCGGTGATCACTTCTGCATTTGACCACTTCTAGATTTGACCACTCTGGATTTGACTACTTCTGGATTTGACCACTTCTGGATTTGACCACTTCTGGATTTGACCACTTCTGGATTTGACCACTCTGGATTTGACTACTTCTGGATTTGACCACTTCTGCATTTGACCACTTCTAGATATGACCATTTCTGGATTGGATCAAATGTCAAACGATGTTAAACATTATCTATACCTATAAGTCAATATGAAGCCAGCTGGCGTAGATTCTGGTCGACTTGCACTTGTCACCGACAATTTGTCATGTTGGTGACATAGGCGCCTGCTATCCCCCGCTGGCGCCGCTCGAATAAGGCACCAGGAGCCTTAACCTAATGCGATTCAATTCTGAAGCAAAGTTAGATCCCTGTAGACCTGTCAAAAATAACAGCTAAAGCGTAAAATTGTATCGGGGGTGCTCCGCTTGTGGTCAAGAGCTGCAGTTCGTTTTTGGATCCCTCTGAGGGGAAGAGCAGTGCTTGATCCGGATTGTGAGGGATATCGTTATCCTTTGGCTAAGAGCCCGACAGGGGCGTCATTTGACCGTGTTCTACCGTACAACGTTGCCATCATTTTTGTCACAAGATTTTTGAGTACTTTGTTACTTTGACATTGGCGAAGTTGTCGTCGCTATAACGACTTGATACGCCACAAATAAGAAGACGATGTGAGAGTGGGCAGCACTCTCTGAGCTCTGAGCTACTGCGGTGTCGAAGGCAAGGGGATCCCACCGCATCATTTTCTTAAGAAAGGTTCTGATCCTCAGTGTCATCCACGATCGCTATGTCAAGAGTGCAACGACTTAAGCCGAATACTCATCTGCAAGCTGTTCCGCTCATGTCAGGCTCGGAGCCGCTTGGGATTTTGGTTACATAGGTACGTGCAAAAATTACGGCTTTAGAAGGAAAGAGCCTTAGGGAACAATTCAAACAAATTGACCAGCTTATTGCTTTCGCTCGCAATCGCCATCGTGTTCATTTTGACAGTTCATGTATGGGCTGACAATTGGCATCGGAATCAGCTAGCTGTCACATTCATACAAGAACTGTCATTTCAATCCGATGCCGAGAGTCAAAATAGTTACACAATTACCCTGCTAGTCCCAAAGTAAGCGTACTAGTCAACAACGATAATACATACTTAAATAGGTAGAAACATCCATGACTCATCATGCCCTTACCAGGATTCAAACCCGAGACGCTTGCTTCGCAGGCAGGGTTACCAACTAGGCCAACCGCGTTGTCAAATAATGAACGTCAAATTTATTTTTACCTGGACCAATCAGTTACATTTCATTAGTTCTAAATAGATATTTATAACACCGGAATATTCGACGTCGTTACATCACCAAGTAATTAGGTTAGGCACACTAAATTTAACAATACCTATTGTACTGATTGAATCACTTTCGTCTAGTTTTTATGTCCGAGGCAGGTGACTGATGCAATTCATAGGATTTGTAACGTTTTGTGTAAGATTTTGCTTCGTCATTGACTGATAGACTTACACTGATGAAACTGTCTGACACTGAAAAGAAACCGTAAAAGTACTAAACATAAAAAATCAAGAAGTAATAATTCTTGATTTATTTGATAATACCTCTTGTAAAACAGCGCCTTTTCTCGTCCCTGGTGAGCAGTAGATGTTCCACGGGAGTTTGTAATTGTGTCGTACAGACACAGACACATCGTTCAAACAAATGACGCTTAGCAAAGTCATCAGTAACAAAGTCAGGTGACAGCTAGTAACAGATAAAAAAAATCGAAGGTTTACCCACTGCTATGGGTGGTGTAGGGGTATAGCACGCGTCACGGAATGACGAGGATCCGGGTTCGATTCTCAGCCATAGCTTTACTTTTCGGATTTTTCTATGTGTTCTAATTTTCAGTGTTTAAACGACACTGAATAAGAAAGTACAGTTCGTGGGCTCCTAGGAGATTTGCGCTGTGTTGTTGTCTCACTCACTCTTTATGGGTTTGATTGAATCAAACGATTGTACCCGATAGCCGAATGTCAGCCTAAACCAAACGGGTTTCAAGAACAATCGGAATACACATTTACCTTGTTACTCCACTACCTTTTAGGTTCACTCGTCAACAATCCCATCTCGTCCACAATCAATTCTTAAAAAAATCGTCCATTTCCTATTTTGTCAACATTCCCATGTCGTCCTATTTCCACTTCGTCAACATTCCCACTTCGTCAACATTCCCATGTCGTCCACATTCCCACTTAGTCAACATTCCTAGCTTAACTAACACGCGTAAAGTAAAATCAGACGTAGAATAAAATCACAAATAGGTGTTGTGGACGAAATGGGAATGTGGACGAAATGGGAATATGGATCAAATGGGAATGTTGACGAAGTGGGAATACGAACGAAGTGGAGAAAGGATGAAGTGGATAGAGGACGAAATGGGTACATAAATCAAATGGGAATGTGGACCAAGTCCTAAACATCGTTTGGCCAATGCCAATTACGTAGGACGCCAAGGCGTTAGATAAACAAAGGCATATAATTTCATATTTTTATTTGCAAGCCGATGTGTTCGTGTGAAGCCATCGAAAACGATTTCCTACGTCACCTGCCTGAACGAGTTAAAGCTGTGTAAACTGCGATGAAGTTGCCTGGGGTGTCGGAGGACCTGAAATGACAGCCATTTTGAAGAGATAATACCCCCTTATTCATAAACGCTCTATAGGCTTCTGCTAACTTAGCAATCGTTTGTCCTTATCTGTGAAAGGTAAATGTCAAAGTGACAGATAAGGACAAACGATTGCTAAGTTAGCAGAAGCCTACAGAGCGTTTATGAATATGGGGATAGACATTAAGATTGATATTGACATTGTTGCCGAAAAATAGATATCACTTAGATGCTCATAAAGGTCGGTTTAGACCAAACGAGCAAATGCTCATTCTATCCGTGAGAGTGACCCGTTGTTTTTGATGTAAGGTTCATTCGGGTAATTCCGAATATCATTACAATCAGTCATATTTCGTTACAATAAGAGTCCTATTTCGAAAGTTATCGGTTACCTTACACCTTACACAATAAATTTGATAGAATGAGCACTCGCTCGTTTGGTCGAAACCCACCTTTAGAATACCGCACGCCAAAGCCACCCAACAACGTCTGATTAAAAACAAGTAGTGTCTTCTTCAACCTCGACATTGGCAGAATCATCGACAGTATCGATGGAGCTATCATTAAAAATTTAAATTGAATACATATCACTATTGATAGTTTTAATCGAAAAAGGGTAATCGATAGTAAACTATAAAAATGAAAAGGGCTCTGTAAACAGCCAAGAAATTTAATTCCTAACCCACCATGAAACCTTTTTATAGTGAGCGTCGTAATGATACTCCTTGATAAGTAATGCGATGTCACTATGACATTTTGAAGAGGTTCCTCGATGGGTGTAATTAAATTGCTTGACTGTACGCCACGGAAAAAACAAACGACAAACTAGCTTGATTTTAAGTTATCATCATTCCCATTTTCGCTTGTTTTAATTATACTCCTAAATTAGCCATTCATTTTGTAGTTACCTGTTTGGAGTCGGTTTGCATTGCTCTGAGCTTTCAACGTCGTTTATTTGCTCTGGTACAATATCGTAAGAGAGTTGCCATTCTTTCTTCAGATTTAAGTCCTCTAAAGATTTAGCTCTGTAAACAAAAAAATCAATAGAACGGCCGAAACCTGGGGCGCGATTTTTGAAAGCACATGTGTGAAAATACCATTCGAAAGTGGTGAAAGATTGTGCTGTATTTGAAGTACGAATAGCTTAGAAGATACTTAGGGCTCTCATTAATCTTGTGAAATAGTTAAAACTTTGATTAGAGCTGTAGTTTTGAAGATGTAAACAGATTTACACCACTTTCGGGTGGTATTTTCACACAAGTGCTTTAAAAAATCGGGCCCATGACATTTTTTGGTAAGCAAATCATTTAGAGAAGCTAGATTCTAGTTGTTTGTTTACTGTCTTTATCGTAACAACATCTGTAGAATTCCGACAATCATGGCGCACTTCCCGCCCGCACCTCTCTCGGTCCCCTTTGTCGTCCTACCCCGCGCCCGCGCCGCGTCATTTAAAGCGGTCGACCACTTTTTTTTTAACGTGTGGAAAATGCGCCTTGTGCATTCCCGCGCTCGGGGCAGCAACGGGGGTACGACAGGCTCTGCAACTCGCCGCTCCTTCCCTATGGAAGGAGGGGAGAGGCCTACCGTCTAAAAACACACACGTTCCCTCCTGGCCATGAACTGTGGGCGTTACGGGAGCACTATGGTGTCACCGCGACGCCCACTGGCCGCCCCGGGATGGGGCAGATGGCAACGGCACCGTTGAGTGCGGGTTCCAGATTCCCCGGAAAGCGGTCGACCTAGCTTAGACACACGTAGATATAGGATACTTACATAGGCTCACTGGTGACGTCAAACCTCAGAAGTGGAAAGCCAACGTCTTTGCCGCGTTCGATTGTGTTTTTGGCTAACACGTGGACTATCTCTTCGCTCTTTGGTATATCGGGCGGTACGATTAGGACCACCTGTGGAAATGAATGATCATTCATATAAATAAGCAGAAAATATTGTAAAGTACTCGCGGGAATTAGTTGGGATACAGGGTAGTCTGTGTCATAGTTGACAGTTTCGATACATTGCCCAATGTTCAAAGATCGCGTCAGGAGCTAAACTATAGACCGCCCGCTGAAATGCGGCCGGTCTATAAATGAATCAAAGATTTACTTAACTCTTAACGTCTCAGTATCAAATCTAAGGCTATCTTTTTGCATTTTAATTGTAATCAAGATTGGTATTATTTGAGACAAACGAGACTAAAACAGTTTTTATATGTATAAGCGCATATTATCTTAGAATATTTTTTTGTACCTATTTTTTATTAACTAGAATTTTTAGGACTCTAAAATGACGATGAGGCTCCATGAATTTTTTCAAATGATTTCAAACTAGCTTCTGCCCGCGACTTCGTCCGCGCTTACCAATTGACATGTTTATCGCTATCCCGCGGGAACTATGCAATTATCCGGGATAAAAAATAGCCTATGTGTTAATATAGAGTATCAGCTATATCCGTTCCAAATTTTGTCCAAATCCATTCAGTAGTTTTTACGTGAAAGAGTAACAAACATCCATCCATCCATACTTACAAACTTTCGCGTTTATAATAGGATTAGGATATAGATAGTTTTCATTCCCCTTTCCATCCATACGCCCACAATTATGCTAAACGTGGTCTTCAGGTCTTGTTACTTTAGGCTCTGTCTACCCCGTAAGGGATGGAGACGTGATTTATGTATGTATGTATAGATAGATAGATTAAGGGTTAAATTAAATATATTTTTAGAAACGTTCAGTCAAAGTATCCTAACCACTTAAGTGCTGATATATTTCGGAACTATTCTGAGATACATACATACATACATACACATACACACATCACGTCCTTTCGGGGTAGACAGAGCCTGAGGTAACAAAACCTAAAGGCCACGTTTAGCATGATTGTAGGCGTATAGGTGGAAAAAGGAATCAAAATAGTGATGGGTTGCTAGCCGCATCGCATATAACAGGATTCCTAAGAATTTCGCCCATACCCTTGATGGGATTTTACCATCTGCGCGGGACGAGAAGCAACTGGTACATTCTATGTTTTTCCTTTGCTCCCAGACCAGCATGGAAGTACATAGCATTCTAATTGAGACTCAATCACCTGCAGTATATTATGGACGCGATATTTGTCGTGCAGCGCAGGCGCGCGGAGGCAGTGCGCGGTGAAGTGCATGAGGCGGCGCGAGCGCGTGCAGCGCACGCACTTCGCCCAGCGCTCCAGCATGGCCGCGTCCCACGGGCACACGGCTGTGCCCAGCGCCAGACCACGGATCTGGTTCCAGCCGCGTCGCTTCTCATGCTGCTCGGCTACCATCGAGTGCCCTAAAACAGCTCTATCAACGGCTTGCCACAATGCACAAAAGATCGCAAAAGCTCCTAGGTGACATAGCTTTATCAACATAGACAGAGCAATCATAAAGAACTTAGATTTTTAGACTCATTTCATTAACACGGCGTGCACGGCGTTTTTCTAACTGCTCGTTCTGGAACCTGGCTACACGCGAGCGTTCTCCCGCACGAAGCGAAACACCTGCGGCACATCTCTGGTAGAAACGCCTCACCCTGAGCTAGCGCTCTGGCCACGTAGTCCCTCAGCACGAGGTGTGATGGCGGCCCCAGCGGGCCCGGCCACACGCAAGCGTTCTCCCACACGAAACGAAGCACCTGCGGCATATCTCTGGAAGAAACGCCTTACCCTGAGCTAGCGCTCTGGCCACGTAGTCCCCCAGCACGAGGTGTGATGGCGGCGCCAGCAGGCCCGGCCACACGCGAGTGTTCTCGCGCACGAATCGAAGCACCTGCGGCACATCGGAAGGCCGCGCTCGTCGCACGCGCAGTCGCTCCTCATCTTGGGTGCCTTGCACCTGAGTAGATAAAAATATGCTTAAACTTGATCTATTACAGCTTAAAGCAAGTCAGAGATTAACGGCGTGGCAAATATAAAAGGATTTGTGGTCTTTAGGATTTCGTTATTTTCGTTGCACATTAAAATCGGTTGGAACACAGCATGGCAATAGTAAAATGTGGCGATCAGTTTCCGAATATCTAGTTTTACTGCCCATTAGCAAAATTTCCCAATTCTTTTTTAATCAAGTAAATTTCTTGAAAGGTTATGCTGGTATGGCGTTTCATAAAAGAGAGATTTCTCTCCAGGCATATGTTATGCCTGAGGACCGAAGTCCGATTTATGCATCCGCATTCGTTGGCGTGATGTAGAACAATGTGACAGCTGTCATTAGAACTGGCGCTAGCTACTCGTGCGTCGTAGTAGTTATGTAGTCGACCACTAGGTGGCTTTAGGATCGCTACGCTGGGCGCAAAATTACCTCTTCCCTAAATTTACCAATGCTAATTATTTTTTATTGGCTGTGGCATATTTTTGATGGAGCAACGCTAAACGCCACGTCCACACTTAGGTTTTTAGTTAATGTAACGCGCAACAGTTGTGGATACAGCTCGCAGATCAGTTCATTATCACCATGTCAGCCGAAAGACGTCCACTGCTGGACATAGGCCTCCCCCAAGGCTCTCCACTCAGACTTGTCTTGTGCTTTCCGAATCCACCGCGATCCCGCAGGCGTCACGACATCTTGTTGGAGGCCTACCGACAGCTCGTCTCCCGGCCCACGGCCGCCATTCAAGAACCTTCTGACCCCATCGGCCATTAGTCCTCCGAGCAATGTGCCCACTGCCACTTCAGTTTTGCAATTCTTCGGGCTATGTCGGTTACCTTAGTTCTACTGCGGATATCATTTCTGAGATCAGTTACATTTCACCAATTCGTACGTAATATTGGCCACTTTATCGTTTCTTGAAGACACCTTAGACGTTTGTATTAGTTCAGAAATCAGAATAAGTGAAGCCAGATACCACAGAGTTAAGATTTCCGCAGAAATAGGACGTGAAAAGTCTTATGTAATTCCACCGAAAAAGCCTAAAAGTATTTACATTGAAACTTACTTTGTTCACAACGGCTTTACTGGTTTTATTTTCTTTGTCGGTTATGGGTATGTCTGCACAGTTTCGAACCACTTGGTTGTGTTTAGTCCTTGGCAACCCCCGGAACACGACTCTGGCAGATAATGATTTTATGAAGTTGAACATTGAGGGCATGGCGGGGTTCCGAGGATAGCCAGGAGTTAGATCCTGGTGGAATTGGTGTGATTCGTCATCGTGGCTCCGTTTTACGTTTGGAATTTAATATATTACACTAACCAATTTGATAATAGTATGGTGACATAATGACGGCTCACGGGAGACGTTACTTTTACTTTTTTTCTTTTGAGTGGTATTTTTAAAGTGAGGTTGGTTGTAATTTGAACATGTTCTTTACTTTTGATTAAAAATTAGCTTTTAATGGCAATAAAATAACGAAATTTATGATGTGATAAATCCACAGGTATAGCATCAACATCAAATCTAAATAAGTCGCTACCATAAGGTAGACGATACACAGCAGACAGATCAGTAACAGTGACATGCCGTCACTTTTGGCAAAAACTCAAAATTTACAAACAGAAAAAAAAAATACTTAAATTCCAGTTCTGATGATACAATATGATTCCCTTAGTCTTCTCCAGGGCGGGTGCTCCGCTGTTCTCTTTACCCCGGATGCCTGCCATCAGACAAACCTTCAAGAGGTTTCGGAGACCCTCGCCATGTGACCTCAGACCACCTGACAGGAAACCGGTAACCTTTTCTCTCTCTTTAGCCTATGGTCACCCATTGTTGCAACCTTAACTCTAAGCTAGCGTGAAGGGCAAGCGAAGCTTCTACATTTTAGCTTGGACGAAGTGCCATCTATATGGCCGGGTATTGTAAGTAAAGTTGCCTGTTGCGTGTGTGAGAGATCTCGAGCAAGTGAGAAGGTTGTTAGTTGCGTTCGGAAACACTGTTAACCTCGCAACACTACGTGAAACCCTCAAAACGTTACCGTTCTAGTGTTTCAACATCTGCAACGTCTCCGTGCAGCGAGGGAACAAGTGCCACGCTAGGATGATCAGTGCCTTCCTCTACGAGCACTACTGGACGCGCGAGCCCAGCGTCGTCGGCCTTTGGATGGACTTACACTCGCCCTACATTAAGATCCTGACCGACAAGTATTCGTACACTGGTCTGTATATTTTAAGGAACCTTTCATTAACGCAGCAGAGCGGAACTCTGCTTAATCCGATCAATCATATCAGTTGGATTGAACTCCGTCTTCCGTTCCTCGCTTATCCACATTGAGTATCCCTTGTGATAGGACAATTTTAATATAACTTGGGTTTTAGCCGGCTCATATGAACATACAGATTTTTATGAAAGCACAGAGATTTTAGTTATGCGATCCCTTCATGTGTGAGTAAAATTCTTTGCCTTTAACTATTTATTATTATGTCAACCGTAGCTAAGCTAAGCCCGAACCAGAAAGCTCCCTTCCCGACGAAAAAAGCAGGACAGCGCTATTGTCTAACTAACGGGAGGGAAGCGTAAACGCACAAATCTATGCAAAAGATACATTGATTATTCTTGGCTCTTAGATTTACGATCTTGGTAGTCAAATTCATCTTCATCAAGACTCTCAATGAGAGGAAATAGGCGTTCGTAAACACGCGTTTCGGGAATCAAGACATCACGAATAACAGTACACACTACGTGCGCGTGTGTCAATCTTCGACAGGTTTGTCGAAGATTGACATCATTGCTTTTAAAACGCGAGTTACCACAGCCCGCGCTTCAAATTACCTAACGTGTGCCTACTCGCTCTGAGGGGTGATATCCACAAGGCTCCGCTATTTGGATCCTCCCAGGACAAACATTATGAGGAGGGGATCCAATTAGTTGATCCTAGCGCAGGCTCCGAGGGTGCTGAGCCTCCAACCTTTTCCAGGCGACCGTCTGCTAGCTCTAGAGCGTCAACCACGTACGCCGGAGCGGAAACTGGTCGGCGTCTCCGTCGGAAACAAGATCTTCCCGTGGGAACCTGACGAGCTCGAGGAGTGGGCGCATGCAACACGCTCCCTCCCAGAGCGGCATCGGATGTACTTCAATGCCCATTGCTACCGAAGCCCTAATATATTCAAGAAGTACAATGTGCAGTACATTTATGAGGTAGCTAAACGTGAAGATGAATCAGTTTTGGGAGGGTTGCTAAAATGACTGGTCTTCCGTTGTGAGACATGCTTTTTTTTTATATGAATAGGAAGGAAAACGAGCAAGTGGGTCACCTGATGGTAAGTGATCACCACTGCCCATAGACACCCGCAACCCCGGAGGGATTGCAGATGCGTTGCCAACCTAGAGGACTAAGATGAAATGCCTCTTGTGCCCGTAATTTCCCCGGCTGTCTTACTCTCCACACCGGAACACAGCAGTGCAAGCACTGCTACTTAGCGGCAGGATTAGCGAGTAAGATGGTGGTAGCGATCCGGACGGACCTTGCACAAGGCCCTACCACCCGCAAAGACAAGCCTAGATAGTATTGTCATTGCAATTATGGGCATGACAGCTGGATTTATACACGGAGCAACTTATTTAAACAGTAATCTACAAAACGAGATGTCATGGCTTGTTCGCTAAGTGTCAGTTTCAAAGAGTAATAGCCGAAGAATTCAGGCGAAGAAAACTAAACAATCATTTCTGACATGTCGCTTTTCTGGCATTTTGCGCTCCTGGCATTTTGCGTTTCTGGCCTTCTGCTAACTGGTCTGCTACTGATAAACGGCGGGCATCGTTGTGCGGTGTAATACTTCCCTAATTTTCTAAGGTGGAGGTGATAGCCACAGCAGCAGAAGTGACCGCGCAGGGCGTGGGGAAACTGCTGTTGGCAACTGTGCTCGAGCATGCGCAGGAGCTGCGCTTCCCGATCGTGCAGGTCACCTCCGTCAGCGCTTATACGTGAGTGCATCAGCATCAGTATCATCAGTATCACATCCATAAGAATGAGTGAGACAACAAAACAAACTCGACTGGCATTCTAAGAGGTCACGGGCTGTAATGTTCATCAGTGAACTTGTACAGTCAAAGGCATAAATATTATGTACTTCACCAAGACGTCAAAATAGCGTCAAAAATATCAGTACACCTTAATGGCGGAAACGTGTCGGTGAATACATAATATTTGACATGATGGCTGAATCGATATGTATGTATATTGATGAGGATCCGGGTTCAATTAGGCATAGCTTTATTTTGCAGATTTTTCTATTGTGTTCAAATTTTCAGTATCGTTTAGATTTTTTTTCCGTTTCTCGAAGTTACAAGTTACAATTTTACAAGTCTAAACTAGCAACATTGGCCCAATCAAACAATCAGATTTTGTTGTTTCATTAAATGTAATTAATATTGTTTGTTTCAGTTCGAAAATATGCGAGAAACTCGGTATGAAGAAGGAATGGTCGATGAACTACTCTGATTTCGTAGATGACGCTGGACAGCGGGTGTTCTTCCCTAGAGAGCCGCATAGAACCGTCTCCGTTTACATCAAGAAGCTTGAAGAATAAAGCCAACAACTTACGCAGCCACAAATATCCACTTTTCAATTTCTACCAGTGACCGGTTTCTCCAAGTTACATTACTAGCAACAATGTTCAACAACAACACAACAATCATCGATGACAAGTGACAATTTATTCTGTTTACATTACAAAACTCCACCAGAATCTACACCGGTTGGCTCCATATTGACAACGCCTTGCATGTCGAATTGTCACATATAGCCGACATTTGTCAAATTAGAGAAAGAGGCCTGAACTCAACTGTTGATTGGTTGATTCGACAGATGTGACTCCATTAATTAGGCGAACTAACTTGACAACTAAAAATGCTGCCTAAAAATAGTGACTGGTTCATGTCGATATAATACAGTTGATAAAACAACTAACAAGAAGGAACAAATACAACTCAACAACGTTAGATTCGCAACTACTGTACTAAGCTCCGAGCCGATGACAAAATGTCAACAAAATAAAATGGCGGACTGCGGCTTGTCCAAAATGATGGTCAATATTTTTTTAATTTTCAATGGAAAATTTTTTTGGTTACTATTTCTTTTAACAAAATTATTACTTTGATTTGATTTCAAATACTGCTGCTCTATGAACTGGATTTATTAAATATCGATATTAACAGCACTAGTGAAACTGTGGCAACATTCGCGTGAAACTGTCAAGTTAAAATGTGTAAATAGTTAGAGCTTCGAAAAACAGGCTACTGCGACCAGTAGGCTTATTACCTAACTCGCTCGCAATCGCCATCGTGTTCATTTTGACAGTTCATGTATGGGCTGACAATTGGCATCGGAATCAGCTAGCTGTCACATTCATACAAGAACTGTCAAAATGAACATGATGGCGATTGCAAGCGAGTTAGACAATAAGCCTACTGATGTTTGAAAGCATATCACTCAAAAATGGTGACAATTTGTGCTGAATTCGAAATACCTACGTTAATTACAGCTCTGATAAATTCCATCCAATCCAACTAGGGAAAAAAATATTAGATACCGCTGTAGTTTTGTAGGGTTACAGAGATGTTTGCCACTTATGATTGCCACTTTCAGGTGATTTTAAAAATCGAGCCTAAATAACTGACAGATGACAGGTGACACCGACAATGCGGTCTAAGTTTAGTTGCCAATGTGTTCCTGGTTTTGCAGAGCTCTTACAGTTAGAAATAGCATAGCAACACCGTACAACGTTGCCGACATTGTGTCACAAGATTTTTGAATTATATTTTTATTACTTTGACATGACGAAGTTGACGTTATAACGACTTGATACGCCACAAATAAGAAGTTAGCAATGTAATTCGAATTGTCATAGTGACTTGTCAGCTGTCACGTTTCTGAAACAAAGGCATCCCGGCACCGCTTCGCCACCGACCATAGATTTGGTTCTGTCTCTTTCACACCTAATTCACCAACTTTGACAATTCGAAATGCAATGTGCATTCACGATGATTTTGTCACTTGTCATCATCAACATTTCCCTTACACACTGGATCTTTGTAGGTCCTTAAAAACGGTTCTTTCGTTTGCCATAATTTAATATGCCATAAAATCAGTTTGTCATAATCATAATGATCATTAGCCGTATTTTAATCTTTAAACTGTTGGTTGTTCGGGATTGTTATAGGAGTACGGCAGTGCCCCCGCCAAGTTGAGCAAAAAAGCGGCACGGCCGTACCATCTTTTTCTCGAAACAGTAAAATTAGATGGGCATTTCATAGGTTCTAAATAAATTACGGTTGCAGAGAAAAAGAGTTATGACAAATGATACCTTTCATTACACTATGGTGTGGGAAATACGGGCAAATTAAATGCATTTCTGAATAAAAATAGGTACATAGTTTTCTAGGTCAAAATAATTATTTAAGAATCTTATTTGTAAATGTGAGAAAAAATAGTAAAAAATCCTTTTTTTGTAACGTTAATACGTGTTATGTAACCAAGGCTTTTAATAAAAACGAGTAACAAATACACATGTTTTTATTTTGTTTTATCAAAACTTTAGCATAGAAAAGTACGAAATTGGTAACTGCTCTTATTATAAAATGCTTTCTTTAGTTTAGTATTACATTTTGAAAGCAATTTAGAATACCGGCTTAAAGAGTACTAAATCTTAATAACATTGAGAATTATTTATTAAATACGAAATATTCCTTACATTTTAAACAATACATTTTAAAAGAAGGCATTGATTAATTGTAAAAATAATAACAATATTTACATTAAATATTATTTACAATAAAAGGAGCGGTCGTTTTTTTTTAATTTTACACTGAATTATGATGAGATGACTTTAAATGACGTTAAATAAATAACTTGAAACTAAATTTCACAGTGGCCCGCTGATTTCACGCACATTGTCAAACCTGCGCCCGAGTCGTTACGTAAGCGATTTGAAACACTTCTTTAACAGACGGTTTTTTACGTTACTTTTTCACTCTAAGTGGGTTTGGATGTCTGGTCATTTAACTGTTGGTGTTGTAAGTAAATATTAGTAATGCCACGGTATAATTACAAATTTATCATTCTTAATTATTATTTGTCTAAGTAAGCTTTGATGAATTATGATTTGTATTCAAGAAAATACCTATAAACATAAGTTAGGTCGTTGGGTACGTATTATTACCGCGATCATAATGGGAGTGAAAGACATGTAATTCATTTCATATACATTTTGACATAGCTAAGTGTATTTAATAACTGTCCATTCCCATTCTCATTGTGGCTTAATACTTAAAGTTAAAACTCAGGTTACTTCGTAAAGCAAGTTTAAAATTCGGTTTGGTATTGTGACGTTTCGTGTCTTTTCGTGTCTCATAATTTTCATTTGTCATAATTATTCATTTCACAAGCTACTTTTTTTTCATAACATGAAATTGTGCATTTTGCTGCAATCTTGGAAATCTCATCAAAGCTGTATTAAGTAGGTAAGGTTAAGTTACTTTATTAACCTTCTCGCCGCTAACGACACATATAATCAGCATCACAAACGATTTGACTAACGAAAATTATGTCAAAATTATGCATTCGGAACTTAAATTTTATGGGAAAAAATATGATTACACCCATGACCCCTATTTATTTCTTCTATGTGTTTATATGTGTGTAATAAAGGAATCGGGGTCAAATCGACAAACTAGCAAAGCTAGCTATTCGTTCTAATCATGCTCAGCAAAACCTACTTAGACCACAAAAACAAAACAACTGTACTCTAAAAATTATCTCAAATTATCGCATGACTATAATCTCATAATATCTCATAACTTTGCAATCCGTATGCAACCTTTTTATAGCTTTATTATTTAACAGTCGTTCTTTGATATAAACTATTGTGAGGCATGTATAGTTAAAATAGGATATATTACAGGAGTCTTGGTTTTCAATTGTCCACACCTACAGCACACGCGGATAAAGAATCACAGTTTGGACCAAAAGTATATTTCGTTTGGTCGAATAATTTTTTGGTCTAACGTAACTCGACACCAGTCCGTGACAAGAGACAATTCGAAATGTGCTAGCGCCAACGTAGTCAATAGGAAGGCAGCCGGGATAGATCCTTGTCGCGTTTGTAATGTAAACAAAATTGTCGCTATTCATCGACAATTGTCGCGTGTGAAATAGGCGCCCGGTCGAATTTTCGTTGTCTAAATACTAACGAACGGTAGGATCACGGGTAATGTTCAAATGACTGCAGCTGAAGCTGAAAATGTTTCGAAAAATATTTTATGTGGATGTATAATATTTAGGTTGATTTTTTCCTTTACTTAAAGTTTTGTCGATGGTTTAATTATACCAAATGATCATTCGACCAAACATTTCATTAGACCAAACAATACTTCGACCTTCCGATATTTCCCTTTTGAACATGCCAGGCGTGCTGTAAGTGATCCCGATCCTATTTTAGCTTTTAAGAGACGTTCGTGCTAGTTCTTCTTGGCATGACTCCATTTGGCTCCACCTTCTTTGCCTCCCTTCTTCCCGTGTTCTGAATGCTTCGCGTGATGCTCCTCATGGCCTGCTTTTCCGTTGTAACCTTTGTGGTCAGCGTCTAGATGACCCTTGTTGCTGTAAGGAGAAATTAGAAGACAGTTAGTGTGAGAGAACAATGTGTGACTCCGGGTTGTAGAAGAAGAATGTGAGATTATTTTATATTAGTCTGTCCTTTTTATGAAATAAGGTGACGTATGAGCAAGTGTGTTGGCACCAAAAGATTGCAGATATATTGTCACTCTCAGCTTAGATTTTATGAATGTTTTTGGACAGCAGTGGCTCGGTTTTTAGGGTTCTGTACCCAAAGTGTAAAAACAGGACCTATTGCTAAGACTTCGCTGTCCATCCGTCTGCCAACAGGCTATATCTCATGCCGCTATAACAACAAATACTAAAAACAGAATATTTTGTATCTATCAGTCTATGTCAGTGATACTTCTATGCTGGTTTGGGAACAAAGAAAAAACATAGAATGTACCAGTTGCTTCTCTTCCCGCGCTGATGGTAAAAACCCATCGAGGTAATGGGCGAAAATCATAGGAATCATGTTATAGGCGATGCGGCTATACCCATCGCTATTTTTTTTTTTTTTTTTTTTTTTTTTTTTTTTTTTTTTTATATGAATAGGAAGGCAAACGAGCAAGTGGGTCACCTGATGGTAAGTGATCACCACTGCCCATAGACACCCGCAACCCCGGAGGGATTGCAGATGCGTTGCCAACCTAGAGGACTAAGATGAAATGCCTCTTGTGCCCGTAATTTCCCCGGCTGTCTTACTCTCCGCACCGGAACACAGCAGTGCGAGCACTGCTACTTAGCGGCAGGATTAGCGAGTAAGATGGTGGTAGCGATCCGGACGGACCTTGCACAAGGCCCTACCACCCGCAAAACCCCCGCAAAGGCCCTACCACCCGCGATTCCATGTTTTGCCATCTATACGCCCACAATCTTGCTAATCGTGGCCTAGGTCTTGCCACCTTAGGCTCTGTCTACCCCGTAAGGGATCAAGACGTGATTTGTGTATGTGTGTCAGTGATCATCATAAAATGACCTCACATTGCATACATTTTGCTTAATGTCAAGGCATCTGCTAACACTGGATTTATATTGACTTGTCGAATTTTTACGGTCGTACTTGGCCAATTTTGATACGGCACCGTTAAAAAGGAACAGCCCTCACCTGTATCCCTTCTTCCCTCGCTCCACAAAGTCGTGGCCAGCGTTGACGTGGTGCGCCTTCTTCTTGCCGCTCTCGTCGCTGGCGTGCTTGGCGTTGAACTTGCCGTAGCGGTGGTGCTCGCCGCTCTTGTGGTAGTCGTCGTAGAACTTGTGCTCCTTGTGGAACTCGTCCTTGTGATACTTGTTGTGGTAGCCTGGAAGAGTTCGTTGGTAAATATCATAGACCATAGGGCAAAAACCTAGTAGAGTGGAATCGTCTCAGATTGGCTAGCCGCTATTACGATTGATAAGGCTAGTTAATGTTTAGGCGTAGTGTGGAATAGTGATGTTTAATTTTTTTTTTTTTTTTTTTTTATATGAATAGGAAGGCAAACGAGCAAGTGGGTCACCTGATGGTAAGTGATCACCACGGCCCATAGACACCCGCAACCCCGGAGGGATTGCAGATGCGTTGCCAACCTAGAGGACTAAGATGCAATGCCTCTTGTGCCCGTAATTTCCCCGGCTGTCTTACTCTCCACACCGGAACACAGCAGTGCAAGCACTGCTACTTAGCGGCAGGATTAGCGAGTAAGATGGTGGTAGCGATCCGGACGGACCTTGCACAAGGCCCTACCACCCGCATAATCATCATCACGTCCACTGTTGGACATAGGCCTCCCCCATAGACCTCTAGTTGCCTCGGTTGGAAGCTTGCATCCACTGTGAACCCGCGACTTTAACCAGGTCATCTGTCCACCTCGTTGGAGGACGGCTCCACTCGAGAACCTTTCGGCCCCAACTACCATCTGTTCTCCGTGCTATACGGCCTACCCGTTTCCACTTCAACGAGCTAATTCGCTTGGTATTCATTTTTATAAAAACCAAAAAGTAATTATTAGGTATATAATCAAAATCCTAATTACATAAACGGGTTTGTTCCATGTAGAAGATAAAATAAAAACAATCGGGGAAAAAATCTATTAGCATGGTGTAAGTTAGAAAAGACTGATGTGTTGCCCCGATTAAATAGCTGTTATTATCACTCTAATTGGTTATTTCCTCTATGTCTGACATACAGCCATATGTTACTGATCTTGAGTAGGTACCTAATAAAATATCCTACTGTCATTTCGGAAAAATGTATGGCATAAAATATTTTGGTTAACAATGGTTGCACTATATTGAAGTCTATTGACTTTTACAGAATTTTGTTTCACAGAAATTTCTCATATTATCATTTAATAGACTGATCAATTCATGAAAAATGAAAATTCATTTCATTTAATCTCAATCAATTGATTTTTAAGATCATTTTTTTTTATTTCAATACATGGAATGTCAAATTAAATATTATTAATTCTTATTATTATTTACTTAATGTAATAGTCATTATAAGGGAAATCAAGGGTCGCAGTTCTAACCTAACCTAACCTACTTTTCTGGTAGCATTTCTTTTTTCTTGCGACCGTAGTACTAACATAACCTAACCTACTTATAAAAAGTACTATTTTAAATTGCAAAATTCAAATTTTTCATCTTGAAAACAAAATTATGTGAACAAATAAATCTACCATTTGTCATCTTTTGAAAAAACTATTTATTTAACTAATTATCTTTAAAATATGTTTCACTGAAATAAACAGAATTTGAAATGAAAATATTGGTTTTTATATTCTTATAGTCGTACTAGCTGTTGCCCGCAACTTCGTCTCCACAGAATTCGTTTATCGCTCCCCCGCAGGAATTACGCAATTTTTCGGGATTAAAAGTAGCCTATGTGTTATTCCAGACTATAATCTTTCTATGTTCCAAATTTAATCCCGATCTGTCTAGCCATTTTGCGTGAAAGAGTAACAAACATCCAAACATACTCACAAACTTTCACATTTATAATATTACTAGCGACCCGCCCCGGCTTCGCACGGTAATAATAATGCATGTATTATACATATAAACCTTCCTCTTGAATCACTCTATCTATTAAAAAAACCGCATCAAAATCCGTTGTGTAGTTTTGAAGATATAAGCATACTGCGGGGTAAAAAAAAAAAAAAACATGGGACAGAAAAAGTGACGTTGTTTTATAATATTATGTAGTGATAGTAGGATATTGTTTGTAATAATATTCTATGAAATGAAATTATGTGAAAATTCTGTCTACAAAACAAAGGGACACCGTTAACAATAAACAAGGAAGCTCGAAACCAATAATTGTACAATTACCAGGTACCTTTACCAGTCTCAGCAAACAAATCGAATCGCTGCCATAAACCACTGTCTATCAAGAAACGTCAATTTGCGGTCACGCGAAAGCAAAGCGATTGCATAATATTTGCTATTTGTTTTCTATTGTTGTTCGACCTCAACTTTTTATACTAATTTATTATGTATCTGAATAGTATAAGAAGGTATTTAGAGCAGTTTTACGACATAGAACTTATGTATGTAATGGAATTGATCTAATGACGAAATTGAGTTACGCTGGTAATAGATTTTCTTTTGTTCGTGTCACGTAAGTAGGCATGTAATTTCCGAACGAGATTAATTTAAGTAGGTATTACGAGTACATTTATTAATTTGTTGCTGTGTTTTGTTTCTAGTAAGTTTAATTTTACGTGATTGTTTGTTTCGTAATCAGAAAACTACTACTTTTCTATAGGATAGATAATGGGATCATAAAGCTACCTACATACTAGAGTTGGGCGTAATCAATTACTATTGGAATTAATTATACGATTACATTACAGTCATAGTGATTCTTCAGTAATCGATTACTTGGATAATCAAAATTACTGTAATACTGTAATATGATTATATTTTGTAATCCATTCCTTTTGAATCAGTATTGTAAACCACTGCTGTAATCTTGATTCCTCGGTAATCAAGTGCTTAAGTAATCAGAATTACTTAACTCCAGTTCCACACTAGATTACTTCATTGGCAAACCTTATTTTATAATTTTGTTAAGGTCACTCTTATCTACTAAAATTGTTTTTGGTTTACATCATTACATGTCATTCTAACATCTTGAGCGCTGCTCGCTAGCTAGAATCATGAAATAAAGAAGGAAAGAAGTCATTTATTCCTTTTTGCAAGACACACAAATATAACAGAATGTACACATTTTTTTAGAAAAAAAAACAAGAAAAAAAACGCAGCATGAAAAATTAGATCATCAGCGTTGTGTGTGTCTTCGCAAAAGTGAAACGGTCGCTGGCTCAGCATTACGCTGATGTGTTAGACGCCTGCAGCACTGATTTTCAGCCAGAACCGTCTAATAATGCATCTTTAATTAATCTTTTTATCACAATATTTACAAAGGTCTTGCTGCTTCAACGCACTCCGGTCAGTCAACTCATCTTTTTATCTCAAGGCCTCACTTTTTGTCCACGGGTTTTTCTTTGAACTGCAGTTGCCACTTCAACACAGATCTCATTATGTCCATTGTTAATTGCACCAGCGTTAAGACTAACTCAAAAAAAAGTACGTTGACATCGGAGTTCTGTTTATAAAGGCTTCTGACTTTCAGCTGTTTGAGTTGCCGAGATGTGAATAAGATGGTAAGGTTGATCAGTCTAACATAACGTGCATTACTTAGTAATGGAAGTAGACTAACTAAACAGATGTATCCTCAGATAGAATAAGAAATAATGTGATAAGGGAACGTGCTGGTGTGAAAGAGGATATAGTGACTAGGATAGAAAAAGTAGAAAAAAGTAGAGCGGATGGATGAAAGTAGACTAACTAAACAGATCTATAGGGGGAGTGTGAATGGTTGCGTTGGGAGGGTAAGGCCTAGACTGACGTTGCGAGATAGGAGACGTTTTGGAAAAGGTCAGGTCAGGAGTACCCGAAACCGGCGAGCATGTATGAAGAGATTGATTGGATGAAGCGAAAGAGGTATGCCAGAATCGTAGCAAGTGGAACGAAGTCTCTGCCTACCCCTTTGAAAAAGAGGTGTGACGATACGGTGTGGCGGACCTATATATAAATCATATTCACATTGAAATGAAAATGTCATCACGCTTTAATTTGATTTAGGTACCTTACCGTACCGTATTTACATGTACCTGAAATCGCAATCGTTAGCTAAACAGACAATATTATGTTAGAATCACGATCCCAATTTTTACCCTGCAGTTTAGAGACAAACATTCTTATATGGCTTGTAAACCCTTAAATATATTCTGAACGCAAAATTATTCGTCTAGTGCCTAACGTAATAGAGAAGGATTCCAAAAACTAGTCGCTGACCTTCATTTGCTGGAGAGACACTTGAAGAAGACAAAAAAGAAGTCTAAACTGTGAAAAATGATTCTGAAATATGATTCACTCACCCTTGGTCTTATGACCTTTCTTGTGTCCCTTCTTTTCATCAAACTGGGAGCCCTTATGACCATGGGCCTCTTCTTCATGGCTTCCCTTGTGGTCTGCGTGGTCATGATGCTTCTTCTTCTTCCCTTGGGCTTCTTCGTACTCCTTGCGGTGGTTCTCATCCAGTTTGGAGCCCTTGGCACCTTTGTCGACGTAGTGGTCAGTTTTAAAGCCCTTTGTGGTCTGGAAGAAGTTTGAGGATTAGGGTCTATAGTTTTTCTGTAGAAACTTGTGTATACTTACCGGGTGGCGGTGATTGTTGAATCTAGAAATGTTTTGAAATTATTTTCAGTAATCATTGAATGATCAGAAATGTATATAAATTAGTAGAAGCGGTGTAGATGAACTTATAACTTAGCGTAGGAAATTTATCATTAATAAAATAGATTTAATGTATGAAAGCATTTACATAATTAAAACATTTTAGGTTTCGATCGGTTCTTTTACTTTTTCTGTGTGTCTTCGCTTGCTTAATATTTATGACCTGTCAACCGCTCAAAGGTTAACTGAAAGAGATCCCTTTTAGGGATAAGTTCGCCTTTGTGCATGTGTGTTGTCCTGTATTCATCTTTGTGTTTTATGTACAATAAAGAGTTATACATACATACATAGAAAATTAATTACCTACGGGTTGAGCAAAGGCAAACCTAAACTATGTCTTTAAGTGATCTCTACCGATTGACCTAAGTAGATGATTAAGCAGCAAAAAGTTAGAAGCTCCATCCTAACATGTGAGTTTTATGTTCAAGATGATTTTACAATTAAATAATCTGACAAGTTTTAATGAAATTTTCAAAACAGCGCTAATTTTACAAAGATATTCAGGTCATCGTGTAAAAGGCCATAAAAAGCATTGAGGCATCTTAAAATGAAAAATACAGTTCGAGTCCCGAGTCACTTTACGTTTTAATGAATAAGAGACCGATCGAATGTACCTTTTGCTACACAATAATAATAAACAAATGACCGATAGATACCACATAAAACATAGAACGAACCTTTCCTCCTCGGTGCGCATCGTACTGGCCATGTTTGTGGTGCCCGCCGCCCTGCTTGTGGCCAGTCGCATGCTTGTGGTGCTTGACCACCGCCGCCGCCTCCTGCTGGTCACTGTGACCGTCCAACGGCACTGCCTCAACAGAAGCAACAGGCCCTGAAGCAACATGGATAGGCGCAGACGGCACAGGCACAGGCCCAAGTCCTGGAGCTTGGATTATACCTATAGGATTCCTCACAGATGAAGGCACATCGGCGGCCTTTATGGAGGCCTTCACTGGAACGTATTGCACCTGTTCCACGTACTGGATCGGCTTATGAGGATGAGCGTACTGAGCCTGCTGGTATTGGGTGGGTGACTGTTTGGACAACACATTGAAATTTGATGGTATGAATTGCGCGTTTTGGTTAGAAGGCTGAGGGTTTTGATTGGACGGCACAAATGGACGATACACGACAGGTGCACTCACGTCAGGGTTCAAGTATCTTGCAGAGTTCGGTGCTCCGGGAGCGGCGTAGATTTTGTGGTAATGCTCAGCGCTGGCCGCCAGCATCTCTTCGTAGGGAGGCGAAGATGGATAACCATCGTCTGTGGACTCATGGACTTCATACTGATGCACCTGTCGCGGCACTCTCACGTTATCGGCTGACCGTCGTACTCTGCTAAGAGGTACGTCTTCGTATGTGCATCGTTTCACCCTAATGTGTTCTTCGTAAGGTCCTTCGTCGTGGACGTCGCGTCTTGATCTAAAGTGCTCCTGATTCTCATCGCGTCTGTAATACTCATCTTCGTTGAGTTCCCGCCGTGTCCTTTGTGATCCATCAGGCGTGTACGGTTCGTGGTTATCTTCGTCGTATGGCCCTTCTAGTTCTTCTTCTTCCACCCAATCGTCGGGTTGAGCGGCGATGCTCACTATAAGAATGAGCCAAAGAAACCTCATGGCGGTTGGAGCGATTTGTGTTCACGTTTCACAGCACCTAGTTGAATGTGCGATGGGTGGGTAGATTGTAACTGTCGCGCGCTGCAATGGCTTATATTTCCGCGGTAAGTAAATAATGCTTGTTTGCGCAGGACGGCTGCGCTGGCGCCGAGTCGGAGCGGCACTGCGCGTCAGCGGCAACCACCGCTTAGAAAGCGTTGTAAACGCGCATTAAGGTTCGATTATTTTCGCGATTTTTCGGAGAAATTCGGCCGTGAATTATTCGATTGACTTTTCCTAGGGAAGGCCATGTTGCACAATAGTACGGTTATGCTGGTAAATGCCCCGTGGATTATGCATCAACTCTGAATGAATTACGGTATACTAGGCATGGAATTATGTAACTTGACTTATGGGTTTTACGGTAAATGGTTCTTTTTTTTAAACCAATACGCACGACACGTTTTGTACCAATACGGGTTTTGTTGTCAATATGCCTACCTCTGTCAGAACCCACTGCACGCCACAAGACCTAAAAGCCACGTTTAGCACGATAGGCGTATAGGTGGAAAGGGGAATCAAAATAGTGATGGGCTGCTAGCCGCATCGCCTATAACAATTCCTAAGATTTTCGCCTTCCCTCGATAGGCTTTATCATCAGCGCGGAAAGAGATGCAACTGGTACATTTTATGTTTTCCTTTGCTCCCAGACCAGCATGGAGGTAAAAATAACCGAACCTAAAAATTTCGTTAGATACAAGCTTCTTTTCTGACTGCACTTGCATTGTTATCCGTCATACATATATAAACGCAGCGTTATTTATGTATGTATATAAACAAACAAAAACAATTGACAAACATAGAGATCACACAAAGGCGGAGTTATTCTTTTTCTTTTCTTACATTATTTTCTTAGTTATTTTTATGCTCACCAACTTATGAATTAGATCAATACCAGTCTGATGCGCTAGATTCTTTTTTATTATGTTTTTTGTTCTCAACACTGGAGCGAGGGCATGATACTTGCGGTTTCGCTGGTCGGGTCGTTCGGATTATCATATTTTTCAATTTAGCAATCGCTGTGACCCTGATAACTAATTTGAAGCTAAAAATAGCTCTCAAGGAAAACCTAAGCGTAAATGACTGCAAAAGTCTCGGCAACGGACCGTCTAAGGATGAAAATTCAAACCTTTGGCTTGTTGGAAAATCTTAGCATTTAACAATTATTTATTTGATTCCTTATTCCACTTATACGCCTAAAATCATGCTAAGCGTGGCCTTTAGGTTTAGTTATCTCAGGCTCTGTCTACCCTGTAAGGGATATAGACGTGATTTATGTATGTATGTATGTGACAATTATGATAATAATATAGCCCCTTTTATTCGGTTTCACTACAATTTCAGTACATTGTCTACTCTTTTTTTTATATTTAAATTATCGGAGGGTTTGGGTTACAGTTCCCACGCGGGCCCAGTGCGGATTGGGAACTTCACACACACCATTGAATTGGTTCGCAGACGTGTGCAGGTTTCCTCACGATGCTTTCCTTGATCGAAAAGTTCATGGCAAATTTCAAATGTAATTTCGCACATAAATTTCGAAAAAATCAGAGGTGCGAACCCAGGATTCGAGCCCACGACCCTGCAAGAAGGCCACAGGTCAAACCACTACGCTACCACGGCTTTTAACAATTCAAAAACATAAATTTATTTTTAAAACAGAAACTAATAACAATTTCAAATGTCAATAGGAGTGTCATTGTTTAACTTATTTCAGATATAGATACATGAGTCACGTCTTTATCCCTTACGGGGTAGACAGAGCCTAAGGTGACAAGACCTACAGGCCACTAACTTATTTCAAACGAAAAATATATTTTTAAATCTGATTAGAATTATAAAAGTTGTAAGCGTATATTATGTATGCTTCCATGCTGGTCTGGGAGCAAAGAAAAAACATAGAATGTACCAGTTGCTTCTTTTCCCGCGCAGACGGTAAAAGCCCATCGAGGGAGTGAGCAAAAATTATAGGAATCATGTTACAGGCGATGCAGCTTGCAACCCATCACTATTTTTATTCCCTTTCCCACCTATACGCACACAACCATGCTAAACGCTTTAGGTCTTGTTACCTTATAGGCTCTGTCTACCGTAAAGGATAAAGACATGATTTACGTGTGTGTATGTGTGTGTATAATTATGTATACCTGCATAATTTCTAAACGTACATAGAACCTCTTCTTTCCCTTTTCCAGCCTATAGGTCCTATAGTATAGGAGGTTCATAAAACAAATATTTAACATGTAATTTGCGTCATTTGACATGCAAATAATGCAACAATGTGGGCCCACATTATCTGCTTATCTTGATAAATATAATAAAGAGGGTAAGTATTCATTTGTTGTTATCGTAGGTCATAACAGGTTGAGGTTCTAACCTCTGTAGTTATGTTCAAGGGTGTTGCCATGTGACTTTGTTGGGGTGCGAGTCGGGCCGCCATGTGTGGTCAAGAGCTGCAGTTCGTTTTTGGATCGATGGGGGAAGAGTGCTTGGTCCGGTGCACCCTGGGCATCGGCTAATGATGACCGTTGGCTAAGAGCCCGACAGGGGGGAGGGGGTCTTCATTACGGTACAACGTTGCCGACATTTTGTCACAAGATTTTTGAATTATATCTTTGTTACTTTGACATTAGTGAAGTTGTCGCTATAACGACTTGATACGCCACAAATAAAAAGAAGAAGAAGATTTTTTTGGTTTATTTCCCTGGGCAAGAAAGATAGTTTTACTTAAACGGAGCCTATTTTGCAAGTCGGTCTGTCTAGTATAGCTGCCTATCTTTATGGAGTCAAATTTTGCAAGTCAAATTTGTCGCATTCGTAGTGGTCGGATCTTGTTTCATATTTTTACACATGTATATTTTTTTATATTTTTGACTTAGTTAAAAAAGCTTCTTCGTCTTCCATGCTGGTCTAGGAGCAAAGGAAAAACATAAAATGTACCAGTTGAGTCTCCCGTGGAGATGGTAAAAGCCCATTGAGGGAATGGACGAAAATAGAACCATGTAATAGACGTGGCGGCTAGCAACGCATCACTATTTTGATTCCCCTTTCCACCTATACGCCCACAATCATGTTATACGTGGCCTTTAGGCTTTGCTACCTTAGGCTCTGTCTACCCCGGAAGGGATAAAGACGTGATTTATGTATGTATGTTAATCACAATAGCTTCCTCCAATTAATCAATTTTTCTCCAGTTCTCGACATTCTAATTAACTATCAAATAAATCAAGAATCTTCTTGATTTTTTACATTTATTTTTACGGTTTAACCGTTAGAAATAAAATTTCGACAAGACGCTGAAAATTAGAACGCAGAAAAATCCAAAAAGTAAAAACTAAGGCCAAGAATCGAACCCGGATCCTGATGAGCGTGATGCGTGCTATTCGCGTGGCGTAGTGGTATTAGACTACAGGCCCATGACCAAAAAATGTGGGTCATATGAACCACCAGGTGACATATATAGGACGATATAAGAGCATAAAATAATAAGATTCAGCACTATGCCGTCACTTGTAAGCTGTCCAACTGAGTGCTGGTGAGAATTCAAAAGTGTAACCCTCGATTTTTTCCCCTTGTCGCATGATTTTTGTACGGCGTTGCGGAATAATGGATTAGAAGCTGTATTGAAACAGTATGAAACTGATGCCGTACAGAATTAAATGACCAAATTTACCCTGGAAATTGTCAAAAAATCAAAAAAAAAATACCGACTTTGTGTCGCACCATTTGTACGGCATCAGTTTCATACTGTTTCAATACAGCTTCTAATCCATTATTCCGCAACGCCGTACAAAAAACATGCGACAAGGGGAAAAAATCGAGGGTTGCACTTTTGAATTCTCACCAGCACTCAGTTGGACAGCTTACAAGTGACGGCATAGTGCTGAATCTTATTATTTTATGCTCTTATATCGTCCTATATACGTCACCTGGTGGTTCCTATGACCCACATTTTTTAGTCATGGGCCTGTAGTCTATATGATGGTATGATGAGGATGCGGGTTCGATTCCCGGCCATAGCTTTACTTTTCGGATTTTTCGGCATTCCAATTTTCAGTGCCGCTTAGAAAAATAACATCTCACGACGATCCAAACCAATCGATTCATTTCTCAATTTGCCAATAAACGTGGCTTGATCATCAAAAAAGGTGACAATGAATGTAGACTATTGCAACACGTGATCAGATGACAAAGGGTTTCCAAACAGCCGCCGCTGGGGCAACGGTAATTAGGCGGCGAAATTAAATTGCCAAACAATTGATTGGAATTTGATTAAACATTACAAATTCGGGGTCGTTAGAAACTCAGAAGCTGAATCCAATTTGATAACCGGCGAATGCCTAATAGACATTTATAATATACGAGGTTATCTGGCAATTCTCCTAAGCTGGTCTAAAATAGGCAAGCCGGTGGGAATCGAAGTTCTATGGACGTCACGCTACTGGTATACAGGGCAAGTTCCCATTGGTTAAATATTTTTTTTTGGTTTTTTTTATATTTTTTTCATTGAAGAATAATGTTACACAACCATTTTCTGTAGTCGGACTTAAAAATAAACAGCTGATAGCGGAGATATTCCAAAAAAACTGATGTCTTTCATTTGACCTTCAAATGACGTCATCAATGGTTCAAAGGCATTTTTCCTTTATCTTTGCTCTCACGCTTCACTTAGAAAAACAATGTCAATGCCTGTCATAATGTCATTTAAAAAACTGATACCTATCAATAGGATAACCTCTAAACCTTTTTTTGAGTGCCGTAAACAAAACAAAAATTATTTATTTTTAGATCTAAAAAATGGACTATAGAAAGTGTTTTATTTGTGTGAACAAAAATGACTTTTTTAAACTCTAAGCCCTTTGTACAAATACTTGCACATAATACTTTGTGGATCTAAGGACTGTCGACTTTAATTTTTCAAAATAAAAAAGAATAATGGTGATGGTGGTGTTCTTCCATGCTAGTCTAGGAGTAAAGAAAAAACAGAATGTACCAGTTGCTTCTCTTTCCGCGCATATTGTAAAAGCCTATCTAGGGAATGGGCGAAGGTCTTAGGAATCATGTTATAGGCGATGCGGCTGGCAACCCGTCACTATTTCGATACGCCTTTTCATCTATACGCCCTTAATCATGCAAAACGTGGCCTTTTGTTACCTTAGGCTCTGTCTACCCCGTAAGTGATAAAGACGTGATATATGTATGTATTATGAGCTTTTCGAAGAAGGAACACATCGCGAGGAAACCTAAAGTTATGCAATGTTTTGTGTGAAGTACCTAATCCGCACTGAAAATGTTGGGAAGCCCTGTCATTCTGAGAGGTGACCCTGTGCCCAGCAGTGAGATGATGATGCTTGAATTATGGCGAAAAGTACTATTGGTTTTTCAGGTCTTCATCCGCTTTCTTTACACTACTATTCATCAGCGTTGAGACTGTCTTTTGGGAGTCAGGAGGCTAGGAGTGTGACAGCGTTGAGGGTGACGTGCCTCGCGCTTCGGCAGACAGGCCAAGGGGCCAGGGTGCTGCAAATTATGACAAGGTAGACTAGTAGTTGCTGACCCAGGACAGTAAGGAACTAAAGGCCACTTTTAGTATGATTGTGGGCGTATAGGTGGAAAGGGGAATCAAAATGGTGATGGGTTGTCAGCCGCATCGCCTATAACATGATTCCTAAGACTTTTGCCCACTCCCTCGACGGGCTTTTACCACCAGCGCGGGAAGAGTAGCAACTGGTCAATTCTGTTTCTTCTTTACTCCTAGACCAGCATGGAAGAACACCATCATCACCATTATTCTTTTTTATTTTAAAAAATTAAAGTCGACAGTCCTTAGATTCACAAAGTACCTATTATGTTCAAGTATTTGTACCAACTGCTTAGAGTTTAAAAAAGTCATTTTTTGTTCGCGACCTAGAATTTGCCCTGTAACCAGTAGCGTGGCGTCCATAGAACTCGATTCCCACCGGTTTGCCTATTTTAAGGCAGTTGGGCACTTTTATTATGCAAAATTAGAGGAAAAGGCTAGTTAAATTCTCTTCGGCTTGCCTTCTGATATACTTGACGCCACGCCACTGCTGTGTACGGTCAAGTGCAAAAATAAGTATCGATATGAACTTGTCAAAAATATGTCCCACGACCTTATCACGTTGCTGTAAGAGCGTATGATACTTATTTTTGAAACTTTAGGGATGACTTGACCTTGAGAGATAAATGTAATTACGGAAATCAAATAAGACAACGATTTATTGAGTACACGAGTAAACAGGTCAACGGGCAAGGAACGATTGGCGATTCGCAATGCCTACCGAATGTATATCACGCAGGAAATGCATTGGTAGGCATTCCTGCCGCTACAGCCAGCCCCCCCCCCCCCAAAAAAAAACACAAACAACAAAAAAAACAAGGAAATACAACATTCTGTATCGCCCAAAAACAAAGAAACTAAACGTAACAGGCTACAACATTACAGTTATGCTTGCCGTTAATAAACTGCCTGTTGAACTGGTTGAGCGTGGGCGTCCTGGATCCTGATTGACGTAGGTGGTAAGTCCGCGACCGCCTTGCGCAGCCAGCTTTTCGCGTGTTTGCGACACTTTGCTCGCACCGTGTAGCACAGTGCGATCGTCAGAAACGCTGCGATCACTATGAGTCCTATGACTTTGACTAGATACATATTATTATTATTACACTTGACTGTACCTAATTTAAAACGGAAGTAACTTCGATAGCAAAACGCAATTGTTCCGTTACAAAATTCCTCTGCTAAATCTTGTTAAATATTTCTAAACAAACTATAACGGTTATAAAGTAATGTTAAATCAATAAAGTGTCAGAGGGCGTCTCGCACGGCCGCCCATGACGAAACGGACAAACAGATCAAAACAATTACAATAAACTATTATAATAATTCAATTGTGATAACGGACTCGTGCCTGACCTCCATATTGGGATTGCGAAGTGTCCCAAATCCGGGTTTCCTAATGTCATTGGATGGTGGACAGGAAGAAGTCATTTTTAATATTTCAAAAGGAGTTTAGTTTGTAATTGTGTCGTACAGACACATCATTCAAACAGATGATGCTTAGCGACAAAAAATCGCATAGTAACAAGGTCACGTGACAGCTGAACAGGTAGAAAAATTCGAAGACTACCCACCTGCTATGGGTGGTGTAGGGGTATAGCACGCGTCACGGAATGACGAGGATCCAGGTTCATATTTTTTTGTTACAGATGATATTTTTTGAGGGCTTGTATCCAAAATCAAACATAGCTATTTATTTCTTTACGTTTCTGTGTCTGAGTCACAACAACAAAAAAAAATATATAAAATACTAAATTATCTGTAACAGACAGAGAGGCATAATGAGTAATATCTTATAAGGTTTCCGTTTTTCCTTTTAAATATACGGTAGAAACTAAAGGTTCTAGAAGTCTCTTTCTCTTTCACTAGCAGGCCAGGATTAAGGCAAGAAAAAACGGTAAATCATTTCAATGTTTTATTTTTTTTATCTTATTAAACAAATAAACACACTAAAAGCCATCGCGTGCATTTATCCACATGTTGGTACAGTAAATACTTTAAATGTCTAACTAATTATTTACATTTAGTTTCTATTTACAATTTCTTTACAACACCGTTTTGCGATTCATAAAAAAGATTTTCCATCTGTTTTATCTCATTCTTTTCACATCCATACATACTATAAATTGGCAAGAAACTATGGTCGTTCTGTTCCTTTATCTACCTGTTTTCCTGTCTTTGTTGGCAACAGCTGTACCATCTTAGCAAAATTAGGTAATCATTGAAGACAAGATTCATGCTTGTTTGTGTCAAAAGTTAAATGTAAAACAATCCCATCTTGAGCTATACATCGATTACCATTATTGACCCCAGGTCCATATCCACTTTGAGAATTTCAAACACTCACCTGCGGTTATGTTTTTAAACAAGTTACTCATCCAGCAATTGGCTACTTCCCAGGCCTCGGCATTAATCTACTATTTAACACCTTGTACTATACTCAGCCATAAAAATTGCACTTCGGTGTTTGGAAAGAGACGATGGCGTCACGTAAGTTAGAGCGAGATGTGCAATTTTTATAACCGGGTATTGTACGAGGTGTTAAACAGATATTCTGGAATGGCAGGTGGTTGGTTCAATCGCAGTATTGCAATGTTTTATCTTTGAAGTGTGCTGACCTTCAATATTTTGGGAATAGCCAAATACATTTTATCATGCATGGTTAAGAAAATGGTACAGACTGAGATTGCAACCATTAACAGAGATTCAAATTAATTAAACATACTCCTTTTCCCTACCAGAGACAAGAGTTGACCCCTAGAAAGCCGCAACAAAGCGGCCTCTGCGAGACTTGAGTAGAATTTCTCAAAATGGACGACTGCTGCCAACCTAACATAGCTTAACTTAATAAGTCTTTATCAAATGGTCAGACACGAAAGGCGTGAAGCCCTCCGGGTCTTTTATCTCCTTCTTACGCAGCGAACAGCTCTTCTGCTTATGCCCTGTCTCAGATTTGTTGTGAATCGGTTTGTACTGAGCAAGTATCGACACACTCTTTTTGGCATCACATTCTTTTTGGCAACTAGTTTTGATATTGGCGTTATCTACTTTAGCATCGTGTACAAAAGGTTTAATGGTTCTTGATGCGGCGTTTATCTCGTACTGTTTTATATTAGGCTCTTGGATTTCTAACTGACTGTGGTGGAGGCACGTGGACGCTGCCTGTAAAATACAAATTACCTTAGTTAATTTAAATTTCGATTCGATTCATTGATACGGTATCCGGCAATAACGATTGCACTTCGGTCTTTAGAAAGAGAAAACTAGCGCCACGTAAGTTAGAGCGAGACAACGCGCTACGAAGCCGAAATTAGTTGAGGAGACCGATGTGCAATCTTTGCAGGGTTATTGTAGGTTACATATATCTAAGAACTGTAGGCTTATTACCTAACTCGCTCGCAATCGCCATCGTGTTCATTTTGACAGTTCTTGTATGAATGTGACAGCTGGCTGATTCCGATGCCAATTGTCAGCCCATACATGAACTGTCAAAATGAACACTATGGCGATTGCGAGCGAGTTAGGTAATAAGCCTACTGGCTGGTTCGTCGGTGCGCTCGAGGTTTGTAAATCGAACACTCGTTCGATTGCTTTGAAGATTTATGAGGTTACCTGTGGCGGTTGGTGCCGCGGCCGAGCGTAAAGCGCAGCGCGGCCCTCCAGCTCGCTGCGCAGGCGCCACGCGCGCGCCGCCAGCGCCCGCGCGCGCGCAGACCGCCCGTCGGAACGGACCACGTGCCATCTGCATCACAGGGGAAGAAACTATTCAATACTAGCTGTTGCCCGCGGGAACTGCGATTTTCCGGGATAAAAACTATCCTATGTTTTAATCTAGATACCAGCTATCTCAGTCCCAAGTTAGATCCTTCTTCCGTGCTGGTCTGAGGTTTGTATAATGTACCAGTTGCTTCGCTTCCCGCGCAAATGGTAAAATCCCATCGAGGGAATGGGCGAAAATCTTAGGAATCATGTTAGGTATAGGCGATGCGTCAAGCAACCCATTACTATTTTGATTCCCCTTTCCACCTATACGCCCACAATCATGCTAAACGTGGCCTTTAGGTCTTGTTACCTTAAGCTCTGTCTACGTAAGCGATAAAGGCGTGATTTATGTATCCCCTTACTATCCTGGGTCAGCAGAAACTACTAGTCTACCTTGTCATCATTTGCAGCACCCTGGCACCTTGGCCCGTCTGCCGAAGCGCGAGGCACGTCACCCTCAACGCTGTCACACTCCTAGCGTCCTGACTCCCAAAAGACAGTCTCAACGCTGACGAATAGTAGTGTAAAGAAAGCGGAAGAAGACCTGAAAAACCAATAGTACATTTAGAAATAATTCAAGCATTATCATCTCCGGCCAATATACGTCTCTCTGCTGGGCACAGGGTCACCTCTCAGATTGACAGGGCTTGGACTTTGGTCCCCAGATTTCCAGTGTGGATTAGGAACCTGACACACACCATTGCATAGCTTTAGGTGTGTGCAGGTTTCCTCGCGATGTGTTCCTCCTTCAAAAAGCTCACGGTGCAAATGTCATTTCGCACATAGATTCCGAAAAACTCAGAGGTGCGACTGGGATAGGTTAAACTGTTTATGTAGCACTAGCGGTTGCCCGCGACTCCGTCTGCGCAGAAGCGCTTATCGCTTTCCCGCGGGAACTGCAATTTTCTGGGATAAAACTATCCTATGTCCTTCCCCGGGACTCAAACTAGCTGTATACCAAATTTCAATTAAATCGGTCGTGAAAATGTAACAGACAGAGTTACTTTCGCATTTATAAAATTAGTAAGGAGTCGCCATTTTTAACTTCTGGCAAATGAAAAAAACGTGGACATAATCTCACCTCTCCCTTTTAACCAATTTCCGTATAAAATATAATGCTCCCAGTTCCTAGGCTCTAGCTCTAGAAGTTTCTCGAGGATGCTTCTTTTATCTTCTTCGGTCTTAAGCAGGAGCAGTTCTATGTAGGCTTGCACAAACCGCGGCTCCAGGGTTATGCAGCGCTCCAGCATCTTCAGAGCTTCTGGCAGACGGTTCTTTTTTCTGAAGCATGTAGAAGTAACTCATTGAATCATGATTATTAAGTATTTACAGATTTTCAAACGCTAAACATCATGCTAAACGTGGCCTTAAGGTTTTGTTGCCTTAGGCTCGGTCTACCCCGTATGGGATAAAGATTTTATGTATGTATGTGTCTTTTAGCCTATTTTTTTCCAATTATGGTTTACTTCTCAGCAAGTTAACCTGAAACCTTTTTTGCTTTCTCTGTATGTACTATCTATTAGTAGGTAATTAGTCAACGTATTTTTACACCGTTTTGGCGTAAAAATGTTTTTTCTTAAATTAGTTCTCTGTTTTTAAAGAATTTCATTTCATTTCTGTTCGAGGGCTGAGGGTAAAAGCCTATTGAGAGAAACGGCGAAAATCATGTTATAGGCGATGCGGCTAGCAACCCATCACTATTTTGATTTCCTTTTCCACCTATACGCCCACAATCATGCTAAGTGGCCTTAAGGTCTTATTGTCTTAGGAGCTGTCTACCCCGCAAGGGATAAAGGTGTGATTTATGAAAATGAAAAATGAAAAAAAAATGAAAAATATTTTATTCAGTAACTTAAATTAGAACAGCAGTATCTGTGCTGGCGCCTCTTTTTGAGTATACGAGATACTCGTGCTAAGAGAACACCGCTCTTCCACGTATTGTATCTTACGATTTAAATAGGTGTAAGAATTTGTTCTACAAGCTCTAAAAAACTAATAAACTCCAAGAAATGTATAAAGTTAAAAACAATTTTCAAGAACAGAAAATTGACAAAAGTAAAATGAAACAAAAACAAAAGTAAGTAAGTAGTAAGTGCGTGTGTGTGTGTGTGTGTGTGTGTGTGTGTGTGTGTGTGTGTGTGTGTGTGTATGTGCGTGTGCGTGTGTGAGCGTGGGGAAAAGGATAAAATCATCATACAGGTTTTTGAAATAGATTTTCAATCTCAAAATAGCTTTTAGATTTTAACCATTTTGTTAGCTCACATTTACACTTATGTGTGGGGAGGGGGGTACCAACGAGTCTATTTATGCGATTATACAGATTGGCAGACTGAACTGATTGCTGTCTCTTGCAAATGCTGATTTCACAATCGGAGTGTGAATAATATTGGTCTTTTTCCTACGTGTGGATGTTGTATCAGGAATGTATGTGGTTGTTTTATGTGTTTTTATAATTAGATTGAATATATACAATTTTCTCACAGACAATAAGTCACAGAGTAAATAAAGTTCGTTTGTGGGGAATCTATACGGCTTAAGGTACATGACTTTTAGCAGTGTTCTTTGAGCTCGTTCAAGCTCAAGGAACTTAGTCTTTGTAGCACCACCCCAAACAGGAATACAATATGTGAGTACTGATTGTGCTAGGGAAACATAAATTTGATTTAATAAGGTATTCGTAACTACATGCCTAAGACTTTTGAATATCCAGATCAATTTACGAAGTCTACTCATGACACTCTCAACATGTAAGTGCCAGGTAAGACGTTGGTCAACCGTAACCCCCAGATACTTAATGGATGCCACCTTCTCAATTACAGGACAAGAACAGATTGTTTGGGTATTATAAGTATTTATGTATGTATCCATTTACTTAAGCTAATGTGTACTCGTAAATATAGGGTTAGCGCCCTTTGTTATCATTTTTCTTACTTATGACGCAGGCGCATGCGTCATAGCTGCGTCTCCATAAGATGCGTCACGATAAAAATAAGACTTAAATAAACCGGCCTAGCGCGAGACAGGCTTTCCCTTAGAATAGAATAGAATAGAACAGAATGTATTTATTTGCAAAGAATAAGTAGATTATTATGACAATGTCATTCGATGGCACAGAGACAATAGGTTGCATATTCTGCTATTTGTACAATTTTATCATACTAGCATGCACATTTATTATTTTTTTGGGTTGCTTACATTATACAAAGTTATCTTGCAAGAGGAAATCATTTAGGTACACTATAGTAACCACAACATAATGAAAAAACCAATTATAGCAGGCGAGATCTGTTGAATACATCCATTTAACAGACGGCTGTGTGTCCTCCAATCAAGAATCCGTTGAGCATCTTTTAGATAGACACGGAAGCTTAACAAACAAGAGGTGTTTAGAGGTAACAATTGAAACAGTAGTTACCTGTAGAGTTTTGCTAGATTATAGTGTGCGTTGACGTGGTCCCGGTTGTACTTCAGGGCTTGCAGGAAGTGGTGCTCAGCTCGGCCTGACGCCAGCACCAACGTGCCCAGGTTGTTGTGGGCACTCGCGTAACTCGGCCACAATCTGAAGAGAAACACATTGCTTCTACAATTGCTTGATGAAATGATATTGTAGAAACCTTAGTACATTATCTACAGCGCCATTTAGCTAAAAAGCTTCTGCAATTAGGATGTAAAGAGTTCACAAGACATGGTCTTTCTTGATTCTACCATTACTATTTTCTAGCGCTCGTGAAGACATTCTATCAATTACAGCAGGCTTATTACGCAACTCGCTCGCAATCAGCATCGTCTTCATTTTTGACAGTTGATTCCGAGATTGGTTTCAAAATGAAAACAATCGTTCCACGTAACTCGATCGGCTTGGCATCGCTTTCGAAAGCGATTGCGAGCCATTTTTGATAGCAATTGAACGAATGATTTGCCAAAAAGTCCTGCCTGATAAGCAGTACGTCAAAATAAAAAAAAGGCTGGTCTTTTTTGATTCTACCATTACTATTTTCTAGCGCTGATGAAGACATTCTATCAATTACAGTTCTACATAGGAGTGGCGTAGCGTCTATAGAATTGGAATCCCACCGGCTTGCCTATTCTAAGGCAGTTGGGCACTTTTATTGTGCAGAATTAGAGGAAAAGGCTAGTTAAATGCCCTTCGGCTTGCCTTCTGATATACTTGACGCCACGCCACTGATACATATTACTATTGAAGTTTTGAAAGCCAGATGATTATACATATACATGTACAACTTTCAATTCTACAAAATAAATGTCTGATGTAGGTACATCACATATCTCTGGGGTCTACTTCAAAATTCTAACCTCTCATTCTCGTATCAAATACTAGTTAGAGTGAACTAGTTTAAATTTCGAATTAGGGAGAGAAATACCTATTCCGTTCTATTTCACTCCGCTTCCATGTCTGTTTCCTATTCACAATAATCTAAAAGTGTATTCTTTATGTCATTGATACGTACTTTAATGCTTCCTTATAATGTTTGATAGCGTTCTCTTGCTGTTCCATGTCTTTCAGGAAATTAGCGAAGTTGTAATGCAATTTGGCATTGTGGGGCAGAACAGCCAAGTCCGCTCTGTAATGAGAAATATTCTAAATTAGTCGATTATTAACAGCATCATGGGCTAATGTGATCTCAATGATCTCTAAAGTGAACTCCTTCAATTGATGACGTTAGGCTAAGAAGCGTTGGCTATCAATAGACATAGCCTCAATACCATCCTGCTATCATCAGCTTAACATCTACTTGGTTCAACACTCTCCTGTTTTCAGGTGCATCTAGATCGCCTGCGACCAGTTATCACCCAAGTTCAGTGATGCTGTTAAAATCACAGACACATCTTTACCCATCTCAGCAACGTCTCCCTGGTCCATCACTTCCTATTCTTCATTTGCATCTACGCCGTCTGTGACTAGTATCGCAGCATCCATCACCAGCCACCACCCAGTGCGATATTCGCTGTTACGATCACATTCACTGATATTATCACTGCTCACCTCAGCAGCACCTGTTCTGCCACTCCCCACTCTTCACCTGCATCTACACCGGCTGCGATCAGTATCGCAGTGCCATTTCTGCTGTTCATCAGTGTCACTGGTGTAATGCTAGCCTACCTCAGCAGCGTCTCCCGCGTCCGCCACTCGCCGTTCCTGAGCTGCGTCCGCGCCGCGCCGCCCGCCACCAGCACCGCCGCGCCCACCGCCAGCCACCGCCGGTCCGCGCGTCGCCACAGCAACTGCAGCCCGTATGCTGTGAGGATCACTGAGCCGACACTGCAATGAAAGAGAGTTTCGTACAGGAAACGGAAAATGTAGCAGATAAAAGCGAACCGGAAAGAAAGTGATTGACCAACTCAACCCTTACAGTCGGAAGGCTGGAAGTTTGCATAGAGATCTTACTTATATTATAGGCGCTAGCCGCCAACAAGGGCGAAGCCGTGAGGAACAGCTATGTTTAATTATAATAATAATTTTCTGGACTTTCAGGAACATATGAAAAAAGGATTAGACGAATTGCTCCAGCCGTTCTCGAGTTTTGCGCTTGACAGCAGTCATGATGAAACAGGTAAAGGCAATTCTTACGGGATAGAGTCTGATAGGATATAACAAAAGGGGTAATGCCACTAGTGCTGCTAAAGTTAGTTAAATAAGTTAACGTATGGTCATGATGTGGAATCATTTAAAAATACAGACCTTGGTAAGTACAGAACCCTCTCAGCAACGACAAAGCCCACTGTCACGAGAAGATTGGAGGCCGGCAGGTAAGGGATCACCAGTAGCATCAGCCCCACCGTCGCAGGAGTGTGTCTTTGGAGCTGGAATATTAAAATTTAATTTGAATAACTATTTGGCAAAGTACTTGGCAATTTCTAATTGCTGGCGTCGAAGAGCTGTTTCGCTTAGCACAGGACAGGGACAAGTTGACTGAGCTGACGACCATCCAGTAATGGAAAGATACCAGGAGGAAGAACAGTAGCTAATGCGCTTAAATTTGCTTAGAGTGAAACATTTATTAAGAAAGAGATGGACACCATCCACATTAATCCTCATGATGCTTGAGAAATAAGCGAATGCGGTTCCTTTTTCATTTGCTGTTCTTGTTAAATCTATTCACTAGTGGAAGTCTCCATATTCCTATTTAATAATATTTAAACCAACATTTTTGTTCGTTCACTGCTTCACATATTTCTTCTTGTTCTCTCCTTAATGGCGGCCGTAAGGCTTGGGCCAATGTCAGTGTGGTAAAAATATAATTCAAAAATCTTGTGACAAAAATGTCGGCAACGTTGTACGGTAATGGTCAAAGACCCCCCTCCCCCCCTGTCGGGCTCTTAGCCAACGGTCAATGATATCCCTCAGAAACTGCCAGGAAATCATTAGCCGATGCCCAGGGTGCACCGGACCAAGCACTCAACACAGCAAAACAAATCTGACAACCCAAGACAATAACAACTTCGTAACCTAGGGTACAAAAAACATAGACAATAACTTAAAAGTAGGAACCTCATCAGTTCTAAATAAAGTTTTTTTTGTCAGACAGACCCAGACCTAGATATCTACTTTTATGTTTCTACGACATCATTGCCAAAAACAACACACTTATAAATTAACACTTTGCTAATTCTGTAACTTGAAAGAATACCTCTAAATCCACCAAGCATCTGTATGACAGCGCAAGCAATGCTATCAGGGCAGCGCAGGTGAGCAGGTTCCGAGGGTCCCAGCCACTGGTGACGAGCGGCACCGAGCCCATTTGCCAGTCGTGGCTGAGCGTCCACGGGCACAGTAGCAGCCACCAGTTGAACGCTGCCAGGTAGCAGAAGGTCATCAACCTGAAAAAGCAAGTCGAATGATTAAAGTTTTGCCGTAATATCATCATAAGTACAGTTCCTGACAAGCATCTTGAGCTTGACCTTGAATAGAAGCGAATTTAACGTTTCTTTGGTACATACAGAAGTACATGCGCGAACTTACCCTTTCCACGTCACTGTAGCTCAAGAACGTTGTCGTTAGTTGTATTCCTTAAGTATCTCTACAACGATCGGTTATGCTATTCGCAGCCAATTTACGAGATTGTCTCAACTTAAGGGAAACTTGGAAGTCCTCCAACACTTCACCTTATGTCAGGTGGCTCCAAGCGACCATCATCTCTAAGAGCAATTTTCCCGCCCATGCATTAATACTAACAGTGTCGTTAGAAACACTTAAAAATACAGAAGATTCCTGACCCACAGTGGACACTTTTCACAGTTAGTCATAAAGGAAAATCATCGTGCCACATACTGTGAGAACAAATTACGGTGGGTCACGATTCACAAATCAATTTGTAAGATGATACTGGTGCTAAGAAGCTCAGAAGAAACATGCTGCCCACCACGATAGCGTTGCCAATGTAGAACAAGGGTACTGCTACTGCTGCCTGCCCCCCTAGAGAATTGGAAAAAATTACGTAGCCTTTACTTTTTGTCTATGTTGACATTCACGTGCCGCCATACTGTTTGACCTACCGATAGACGCCATACTTCTACTAGCTTCATCATAGGCTGACGATACCCTTGCGCTGGCAGCCAGTCTTCCCCTTCCTTCTTCACTGTCCCTTAGCATTGTGTCGTGTATCTCACCTGACGACGAATGAGGAGTGGAAGGCCGGCGGGTTGTCCTGCGGCGAGAACGCCGGCAGTGAGCCCTGCAGAA